>JASPKZ010010676.1:0-500000 GCA_030220185.1 Diploptera punctata
AAAAAACTTTTAAACTGAAAATAGTAAAACTATATTTCGTTATATATATGCGTGCGCGAAAATGGACTCTTACTTAGGGAGGAAAGAGTTACAAGTATTTGACAATAAGTACTTGGACAATTTTTGGACTACAGAGAAATGAACAGACAGGTGAATGGAGAAGACTACATAACAATGAACTACATGGTCTTAAAGGAAGCCAGATATAATAAGAACAGTTTACAGTCTCGTAGACTGCGATGGACCAGGACATGTTGCACGTATGGGGAATGAAAGACTTGCATGGAAGCTTCTTGTAGGAAAGCACGAGGAAAAACGGCCAGTTGGTAGAACCAAGAACGAATGGTGAGAATAACATTAACTATGATTTGAGGGAAGTAGATTATACAGGAATGTATTGGAAAACATTAGCTCAGGATGGGGATGTATGGAGAGCTTATGTCCGCGCGGCCATGAATCCCTACGGGTTTCTCAGGGCCATGAGTAAGTACTTAAGTAATTAATAAGTACAACTATACTGCAAATCATATGAATATTTTATTGAGAAACTAAGAGCAAACGAAAATATTACTTTGATGTCATCTTAAATACTACACATATTAAGTGGAAGAATGAATAAAAATGTAAACATTTTTTAAGGCTAAGACAACAATAAAACTAAAGACTTCAACCCCTTTTACACAATGAAATTTGGGACTTATTTCCATTTGCTCCTTCTACTCCTAGCAAAAATAATTGAATTGGCTGAACTAATTATTCAAAAATAGAGTACTTTTCAACAGCATGTTTACAATGTAACACAAAAAAAATGTGCATTTTGCACTTTAAATACAATCGAATAAATATCTTGACAAACAATTAATTAAAAAGAACATTAATTCTTAAATACAATGTTTCTTATAAGATTCACATAAACAAAGGTTTTTACAAAGATCTTAACATTGAGTATGTGCAGGTTTTAATTATTTCAGTCGTCACTGTCTTCTACATGATCAATCTTCAATGCTGTCTGGAAAAGATGTTCCGTGATATTAGTTGGAAGTCCCACATAAAACTGTGGAGTAATGTTGGGTACAAGTGGAAGCAAGAAAAGAAAGAATCTTGTTTCTTCTGAAGTGAAATTGGAACTGGCCCCACTGGTATGACTTCGGAGGCTTGTAGGTAATAGCCGGTTTATGACCTTGGACCCTGTCGAGATAGTGACATTTCTTTAAAAGCCTGTACTATCATCCAACGTATTCTTGTATTGTAAGCATTGTTGACGACTTCATCATATCTCAACCATTTGACATTCTTCCAGTAGAACCGTTCATTCTCATCGGTGTTCTTCATTTGAAGTATATTTTTGTAGAGCTCCGAATATTCCATGAAGTGAGTCTCAGTCATTCGGTTACACTTTGAAAGCAGCGTTTTTCTCGCATGAACGAACAAGTTGCACCAATCATAAGGATGATAAACTGGTAAAGATGACTTTGTTTTCTTTCCCTCAATGATAGCATGATCAGAATCCACACTCTAGATGAATGTGACCTGAGATGAGGAACTTGTGGTCAATTATGTCAATATTAGAGTTGTTTTTCAGTGTTTGACATGCACATTGCTAACAATGTTTTTATTTTTATTTTGCCTTCGCATGTGTCAGAGTACATTATTACTCTTTTCACATGTGGAGGAAGACTTTCAACATGTCTAGCAATACAAGATGCAACCTGATTGGATCCCTTCCACCATCCGCTTCGCAACCACATATAACAATATGTCTGGTTGGCGTGGACAGTTTGTGTAACAGTAAGATTGAAGGTCCATAATAACCTCTTATAAAGAGCAACAGATCTTTCGATTTTAGGAGTTGGCAGACATTGTTGCATGTTCAAAAGAAAGTACTAGAATACTGGTATCTGACTGGGATAGTCTATTAACATTAGATTTCGCAATATATGCCTCATCAGCCAATTTATGATGGGCAGAAAGAGCCTCCTGCAAAGTTATTTTCTCGTCTTCTTGTGCCAAACTTACTTGTAATGAATACTTGTCACATTTATGACATGTATCCTTTTTTTGTGGTTTAATTGACAAATTCTGTTCATGAAATAATCATTCACATACTGTTCGACAGACAACCATATCAGTACTGCAAGATAATTTTGTATTCAGCATACATTTTGGCTAAAATATAGTGAGAAGGAAGATACTTTTTAGATGTCTGACGCCTTGAATATTGACTCTCATAAGCTGGTATTGAAAGTACGCGACTCTTAGCCTTCTGCCTTACTTCCTCAAGTAATTTATTTTTAGGAGAGTGCCGTCCCCTGTTGTCAGCAGTTGGTATACCAGCAATTGATTTTTCTGATTATTTATTTATAACATTAGCTACAAATTTGTTGGTTTTTCATCGAAGATGGAAAGAAAACTTTTTTTACATATAATATTCATTTCCCCTTTAATCTTTAAATGGTAAGTATGTGTTACTGTTCTGTTTTTCAGGACATGTGTGTTTTCTCCTCCTTTCTGTTTCTTTTTCTCTTGTGATTACTAAGCCAGATATGTATGAAACACTTTTGGAGTGGTCCCCAAGACTCAAGTATTCTTAAAAAAATTGCACAGACATATCCTCTTCGACAAATCAGTATTTACACTTCATACGACAATCCTATAACAGCTTTCATATTTCTTCCTCTAACTACCTTTCCTCTTTCACTTGTATATTCTTTACCTTTATTTCTTTTCTCTTTCCTTTCTCTACGTATTTCACGAGAACGCCCTTTTAAGCTTTCCCTCCTTTCTTTATCTTTGTATTCTCAACATTTACAATATCTCTATCTTCGCCCCCTTCAATGGCTGTTGCTCCTTCCTCATGGCCTTCGCCCTCATCTAAATTACCACACCTTGATGTAGAACTGGGGCCTTCATTAAGAACTAACTCTGATTTAGATGTTCTCATATTTTGTAGATTACATAATTTTTTTACTAGTACACACTACTTTTCTCTTCAGTGGATAATTACTTTCTAGAACATCTGAAGAAGAACTGCTTCCATCGGTCATTTGGCGAGTAAAGGGGGTTGTCATCAGAATCACTCAGGTCCTTCAATTTAGGAAGAAGACACGGTGCTGAACTGGAGTCTGAAATTGTAATAAATAAATAAATATATATATATATATATATATATATTCGGAAATAAAACTAATTAAGTTGAAGTAACAAATCCATGGTAATAAAAGTTAAAAGTATCTTACCTTCTGAATCGTGACTATCTTCTCTCTGGCACAAGCTCATTTTTTTTTCGTCCTCGAACTGTACATAATAATATGTGTTCAGATAAATCTCAACAACTGCCTAAAATAACAAATATACACAAGGACAGAAAAATAATATAATTTAATTATATTTTTTCTGTCATTATTGGCGCAGTAAGACTCTCGCCAAATTGCTGCTATACATGTTGTCAATAATAATAATATAATAATAATAATAATAATAATAATAATAATAATAATAATAATAACAGTATAAAGCACTGAAATGTCAAAGGCACCTAAATAACATTCCAACATTTTCACAAAAAAATCTATTTTGAAAACTTATATAAACAAAAATAATAAAAATAACTTTAAGAAATATTATTACAATTCCTGTAATAGGATTTAAGTCAGTTTCATTGTTAATGTGCAAAAGGAGATATGCCACTTATTTCCCTTTACTCAATAAAAATGTTGTTTGTAAATGGGGATAAGTGACTTAAATCCCTTTACCCCAACCAACATTGCAATTTTAAATTACAACTCCTTTTACACTTCTAGATATTGCCCACTTGAATAGAGCTTTGACTTAACTTTTTATACTCACTTATAGAACACATTCTGAAGATTCGCCTAGTACACTTAACTCCATTTTAACAAAAATGACTTAACTCCCTTTACCCAAACACCATCGAATTAAACCCTGGCGAAGTGCAAGAGAATGCCTTCTAGTCTTACCTGCATCAAGTTAAATCTTCTTGTATCTTGTAAGCCCATGTTTACCTTAACGGATATTTAGGCGCTCTCCCCCTACAGGAAAGAATTTGAACCATACCAATTTAGTTACACTTGTTTTCGTATAGATTTCATTTGAGTGGTCCGTGGTCTTAGTTCCGCCTCATACTGACATCTAGGAAACCAAGGTAGTTCTAAGACGGGAAAATTCGGAAAATTTGGCTTAGAGGCCTTTTCATTCGGGCTTAAGGATCTTTTACGAGCCTAAAAATCTTCAGACTCGGGACCTACGGCTTAAAGTCCTTCCCGGAGGATTTGCTCCTTGGATTTTTCCGTCCTAAAAATCCATCGAACCCGGCCTGGTTTGAATAAATGAAATTAAATTTAATGAATAAAAACATTACTTCTACCCCGGGTTGTTAAAAATACTATTCTAAAATATAGTTCATAATTAAAAAAACTAAATAAAAATATATAATAAGATGAAGTGAAAGTACAATAAATTCTAATTAATTGTTAATGTTTCAGAGCGTAATAAAAGCTGACGAGATCTTGTACATAGGAAATACACATTATTTTTTTATGGAAACGCGACTCTCAGCACGACATTGCTTCAGCGTATTATAACATTCAACGACCTCAGAAAACACTAGATAGTCACCAGTACTGAGACTACAACCCCCATGACAAAATAATCGCTTGTACAGTATATAAAATTCATATTGGCTGTCACGCGCCTGACGGAACACTATATTTAATGGTGCATGTTTTACCAACAGACAATTCGATAGCAGATTATTGATCAAGATGGAGATTTTGCTAATATAAATTTTTATCAACACTGATTTTTGGTATACAGTGCTTTACCGACAGGTTTTCAGCAATATGAAAAAATTGTTAACATTGTTTTTAAGTCCGCATACTTTGCAGGGGGTCTAACTCGGTAAGGTGAGATTTGGTAGAGCTATGAGGTTCAGGCGACAACACGACCAACTTTGAAGGCAACTACGATAATAACAACTTGATACCAATATAATTGATTGTAGATTTTATTTTATAATATTTTGTATAATTAACTGGAACACTTTTAGAATATATTCTCATGAAAATATTTCAATTTACTTTAAATTATCGCCCTTGAGACCCTCGAAACAATAGGTATTCTGGAGCGATATTTCAATGTTAACGATCCCTAGAACTCAGACCGTGAAAATAGCACAAACTTTGTTTTCAAGGGGATCTGATTATATTCTCCCGTATTTGTTTACAGTGACTAAGCTATCTGTCTTATTCTCGCTATCATATGCTGTTTAGATCAATTAGTAATATAACTCGCCTACTCTTAGGAAAAAAGTAGAAAATCAATAAAAGACTCAGAAGAAATATATATGTTGCCAAAAGCAAGATTGCGACTGTATATTATCTCGCCGACAGGCAAGAAGGGGATTATTCAGACTATTTAACTCATGCCCCCAATGGGAGTCAATGACCATTCACGTTTCAATGATTTCTGTTTTTAAAACCAATCAGAGTCGTGTTTCACGAAATATTTATCAGTGTTTTATAATTACCATATTAAAAAGAAAGCTCCTCCTTTTTAATATTCTGAACCAGGTTCTGGCCATTATTTTGCAGAGTGACTGAGCCTGTGAGAAATACGGCTACCATACAGGGCAAGTCAAAATGTTGTGCAGGTTTTCAGAAATTTATTATGTGAAATGTAATGAACATATAATATTGTGAGACATATTGTATGAAAGGTAAACTCTCAAAGTTTTTTTTAAATATTCACAGATGTTCTATGTGAGCGCCTTTTGTTACACGACAGATGTCAAGCCGATATTCAATCTCCTGCCAAACTTTCTGTAGCAGTCCGCGGTCGATATCAGCAATGGCTGCTGTGATGCGGGCACGCAGTTCATGCAGTGTTGTTGGAAGTGGTGGTACGTAAACATGATCCTTACAAGACCCCACATGAAGAAATCACACGGGGTTAGATCTGGTGAACGAGGTGGCCAATGAATGAGTTGTTGATCACCCTGAGATGCACGGCCTATCCAGCGTTGTGGTAAAAGCCGTATTGAAATGGTCTCGAACACTGCCATGGTAATGTGGAGGGGGGCACCATCCAACTGCAGAATGAAATCTGGACTATCCGCTTCAAGCTGCGGAAGGAGCCATTTGTTGTAGCATATCAAGGAAAACATGTCCGTTCACAGTACGTTCATGAAAGAAAAAAAGGGCCCATAAACCTTTGCATGGGAAATGGCACAAAAGACATTCACTTTCGGAGAATCGCGTTGATGTTCCAGAGTTGCATGGGGGTTACCAGTTCCCCAAATCCTTACATTGTGTCTATTCACTTTTCCTGAAAGGTGGAAAGTCGCTTCATCACTGTAAACTACCCTCTCATGGAACTCATTCTCTTCCATTAATGCGAGAAAATCAACACAGAAGGACGCTCGCAAAGCATAATCGGCGGGTTTTAAGGCTTGAAACCAGTTGCAAGTGGTAGGGTTTCATCTGTAAACGTTTCCGGAGAATCCGCCATACAGTTTTTTGTGGTAGTTGAAGTTCTGTCGCTCCCGGTAGGTGGATTTCTGTGGACTCCGCACGAAGCATGTGCGAAACGCGTTCGACTGTCTCTTCACTCGTCGACGGACGACCCAGTCGATTTTCGTTTACAGATACAGCCTGAATCCCTAAATTGTGTGTACCACTTACGAATGGATCTCCCATCCGGCGGGTCTTTATCGTATCTGGTACGGAAATGTCGTTGAACACTAGTCACAGAGTTGTTTACATGGTAATCAAGCACACAGAAAGACTTCTGATCCCCAGTCAACGCCATTTTCCTTTACTGCTCTGCTGTTGACATCTTGCGGGGTGAACGATGCGGAACTTTAGAAGTGGACAACTAAACTTTGAGAGTTTACCTTTCATACAATATGTCTCACGATATTATATGTTCATTACATTTCACATAATAAATTTCTGAAAACCTGCACAACATTTTGACTTGCCCTGTATTGTATATAGTGCATGAATGTCAACACATATATAAAAATATTTGTAGCAATTGATTATACCACCAAAAAAAGAAACCACTGTTTGCACTTTCTTAAATGTATTTTTTTCCCCAGGTATTAATCCACAAAAATATAATTGTCATATTTACATCATACGACATCAGAAATGTATTAATACACAGTTTGATGTGTTTAATGTTTTCTCCACTAGAGAGCATTCTTACAATATTGCGTTCCTTTGGCAATAACTAATATGATCAGGTTGCAGTGATAAACAAAGGAAGCAGATGAAGCGCACCCTATCGTTTCTCATTTATTTTCAAACATCGCCGTTTACATTAAATATATAAATATTTTAAAATAACTATAGTTAAATAATGATTTGTAAGTAAACAGCTTAATTTTATTCGTTAAATAGTCCTAACAAATGCCACTCTTGGTTTCCAAATTCTCTAGATAAATTCACTCCTCACTTCGTGAGTCGTGAATTTATCGATAATTTGGAAATCACTCGTGGCATTACTTATGATAATTTTGACTTAATCTTCTACCCGCGCCATTTCCGAGAATCTGTAGGGCGGTAACGTTTAATTTCTAACACAAATTCATATGGTTTACATATTATTAATATTGCTCATATGCGTTAGCTGCATCATTCACGCCTACAAATTTGACTTCATGATAACATTCACACGCTTGGGGTTCAAATGTTTTCCCCGGAGAGCTAGCTTGACATCGTTCTCAGCACCTTGTTTACATCTTTTTCATTACGGCGGCTTGAGACATTTGAGACTTTGGCACCCTTTATAGATGGTTTTCCAAAAGACTATACACTTCATTAGTGCGGGCTGCCCTTTAGTTTATTCCACTTTATTTTTGCTATGTAATTGTATTGCCTCTACGTTTTCCTTTGAACAGAAACTGTACTAATCTGCCCCCTTGTAATTTTGCAGGTGCTGTTCCCATGCGAACCAAACTTGTTTAAGTACTGGGCTACAGAAATGTATATAGATGTATATTTTATCTGTCCACCGCTTTGGGTCTCGAGGTAGCGTGCTGCCTTGTCACGCAGCGGGCCCGGGTTCAATCCCCCGTCGGGGCAAGCTTTTCTGGGTGAGGTTTTTATCGGGTTTTTTTCTCATCTGTAAGACAAATGTCAGGAAACCTTTAAGGTCCAAACGGTCCCCGAAATCATATGGCCATCATCATCATCCTTATCATCATCCTCATCCTTCACCGGTGTGGAAAGCAACGGGAAGCTAACACACCTACAATTCCCTAGTAAAGCTGCAAAACATAGCATGAAAATGCTATGATTAAAGTGAAGGACCTACCTTCTGGCAGAATTTCTATTGATGGGTGAATATTCTATCTAAAATTATGCTATTCCTATAATTAAATTATAATAATTAAATACCTATATAATGAAGGGGATCAATAATCGTTTTAACTTTTAGAAAATTAATATCTATTAAAATTTAAAACATTTAGTCAAGAAACAGTTATTGTAAACAATGACATTATTCCTATAATTAAAAATCTGGTCCTAATCTCGGTATTGCATCACATTGTACTCCTGGATTGACCACCAAGCCTATGTTTTATTTAACCTCAACATCACTGACAGGCATGAGGATTCCGGTCAAGACGGCATGTGTATAATAAGTTGCAGAACGAAATTTAGTTGGTTAAGTTTATAAGATACAAGCCGTAAAATCGCCGGTTCGAGTCCCGCCACAACCATAAACAATCTGGCGTTTTCATGACCTTGGGGTTGCCTCAGCTTCTTACCGAAATTAGAAACAGAATTTGCTCTGGGGTAAAGGGAACCGTCAAACAGTGCTGACAACAACCCGGCTGAAATTTTGTGCATATCTGGGAGTCTTAAACTTCGAGCACCCTAATATCCGCTTCAGACGTGTTAGTGGTATCAATCTAGCTTTGCCGGGAAGTGGATATTGAACAACATTATCAATATCACCAAATTCATCTCTGCTACAGAAAATTAATGTTGGAAAATATTCGCTAATTTAATATTTTCCCGAAATAGAATGTTTGCGACATTAACGATTTTTCAAAGGCTCCGAGGTGCAATGGTTAGACACTTGACCTCGATACGCGTCTCGGTCACTCCATGTTGGGTTTGTGGAGGACGAATCGAAGCAATGGCAGGTTTAATCACAGGGTTTCTCAAGTTTTCTTCAGCCAAAAACTTCATTCCAGCGCTTTTCCATATATTTGCCATTCATTACATTTCAACTGCCCATGATGGTGCGACAGGCCTGATCAGCAAATATTCTCGTATATCACAGACCTTCAATAATAGCGGCTTCATCCTCATCTCATCCTTCGATCTCGCATCACGCCGGTTCACGAGCAGAGGGTTTATTTTTACTACTTATTACTCTTTCCATTATTAACATGTTTTCCAAAATACACTATCCGAAGTTCTTCTTCTTCCTTCCAAGTATTAGGCCAAGGCCTGTTACGATCCTATAGAAAATTTTCCCTCCAGCGTTTCATAGGACGGCCCAGTGATCTTCGTCCTCTTTGGTATATAATTATAAACAGCTGCTTGGGGATCCGATTTGAACTCATTCTTTCAAGATGGTGTTTCCACTTTAGTTGGTACTTGTTTAATATATTCCAAAATTGGCGTCCGAAGTTAAACCTGACAAATACATTTAAAGGGTTAAAAATAATCAAATATGTAGACCTAGTAGAGAACTAAACCTCTACTCAATCAAGTAAAATTTAAATTTAAAAACATCGTAGCTTTTTTCTCAATATGTTACATTTTTAAGCAGTTATATACATTTGTTTAGAAAGTAACTATAGCATGAATAGTGTAGATTTCATAGCTGTTCTAAAAATATGTCGAATTTACCATTGACACAAATTTGTTAACTAGAACAACTTGAAAGCGTATTTAATATAAAACAATTCTTCCAAATAATAAAAATTGGTCACAATAAAACTGCTTGAAACTAAGCGAATTCTTCAGTAAGTCCAATGTATGATCCCATGTTGCTGGAATGGAAACGAAAAAAAAAAAAAAAAAATATATATAATTATATATATATTATATGGCACCCACACACAACACAACACACACATACATATGCCTACATTCCCAGCCGGAATGGCAGACGATATATGACACTTAAACATTTGGACATTATAAATGTATTGAGTACAGTACAATTTTCTCCTATTATGTAATAAGTGTAAATAAGTAAAATAGTAGATTCAATTAATAGTAATATATACATTTTTTCAATGTCGTCTGTCGACCTGGCTGGGAGTCGGACGCATGGTGTATGTGTATATATATATATATATATATATATATATATATCATCATCATCATCATGAACAAATTCGTTTTAGGCCATGTGGCCTGTACGGTAAACCTAGCGAAGATGGTCTTGATCTTTCCACCGATGTTTTGGTCTTCCTTGGTCCCTATGTCCAGTTGGGGTATATTGGAATGCCAATTTTGGAAGTCTATTTCTTGCCATTCTATATATATATATATATATATATATATATATATATATATAGAGAGAGAGAGAGAGAGAGAGAGAGAGAGAGAGAGAGCGGTAAAAGTCAGTTAACCACTGCAAATGATTCCAAGTGAAAAAATTATATTAATATAATCTCAAACATTACTGCTTGAGGTAATCCAACGTGGAGGTCACTTCGAACAATTTTGGTAGTAGTTTTTCTAAAGATGTTGTAAGCTACATAAATAATATATTTGTATTTTGGGTAAACTGACTTATGCTGCACTCTGTATATTACCGATCTTCACCGATTCTATCTAATAGACATCCAAAATGACCACTACCAAAATATATTTTCTTGTTTCGGTGTCTATTAGATAGGATTGGTGCAGATTGCTAAGATTTTTAAAAATATTTTCATGAGAACAACTCTCAATCGCATCATTCCTTCGGAATTCTCTAATAAGAAAATTGATTTATTACTTTACAGAAGAAGACACGCCGATAGTATAATAGCATAATGTACACATACTTACTTATTATTGTGTTTTCTTTATGTAATTGTAATGTTATTGCTGTTTTTGTTGTTTATTTTTCTTTACACTAGTACCAATTATTACTTTATTGTAACGGACTGTCAACAGCACGTACGGCTTACTGCCCGTGCGACCCATATTTGTAAATAATATGTAAATATCTTACTTTTTGTCTAATAAAGTCCTACTACTACTACTACTACTACTACTACTACTACTAACTGGCACTATCGAACCCGTAGGTTCATGGCCGCGCGCACATAAGCTCTCAGTACTTCCCTATCCTGAGCTAATGCTTTCCAATCATTCCCTGCATAATCTACTTCCCTCAAATCATGTTATTCTCCCACCTCATTCATGGTCTACGAACTGGGCGTTTTCCCTCTGGCTTTCCTACAACAAGCTTCCATGCACGTCTTTCATTCCCCATACGCGCAACATGTCCTGCCCAACGCAGTCTACGAAACTAACTGTTATTATATCTGGCTTCCTATAAAGACCATTTAGTTCATTGTTATGTAGCCTTCTCCATTCATCTGTCTCTTTGGTCATTAATTATTACTGTAAGCTACAACGTGTGGTAAGCATTCTACTGTCTAGAAACGTGAGGGTTTGCAGCGCAGATGCAAGCGACAAACCTCCTTTCTCAAGATCACAATTCCCTTGTTTTCAAAGTAAGTCAACTTGAAATCTAGATATACTGACCTCGCAGTGACTTGTTTCTCTGTGTTCTCTTAACTACCTAACTTTTTACAAGTTGTTTCCTACTAAAAAAAACCTGTAATTAAACTTTTGGGGCAGAGCCAAATTTCCCACGACCTCTTCGTCAAAAATAAAAATATCGTGTTTAGTACTGCTTAAAATAAATGTATATATTGTAGTTTCAATTATGATGATTTGAACTCAAGACGAAATTCTTGTTTCGTTCAATTTACATTACATTTTTGAAGAGGGCTATTCTATGTTAATACGTTATAATTACATTCAGAAAATTATATTAGCGTAATTACATTTTCATTAAACGATCTCGAAATAAGTTGTATTCTGTTTATATTATGAAACTTTTATACAGAAATTAAGTAATCTAATTATTATTGTTACCATAATTGTTATTATTATAATTCTTGATATTATTATTGTTATTTCTATTGTTGTATTATTCCTATTATTAAATGTATGTTAGTATCTGATTTAACAAGTTCTGGCAGGAATTCGTCCCACCTCCATATGCCTTGTTATTTTCTAAAGAACTAATAAAAATTCTCATTTTTTGAGAGTTTTTAATACTTTTTTCTAAATTCCTCTATTTTTTTAATTCTTCTGTCATCTTTATCAAAAATGTTTGCCTATGTTCAGTTGTTCCTTGAAATAAACTTCTCATGTTCCTTGAAATAAACTTCTCATCTTTCAAGTGAATTATAATCTATAAAATATGTTTAATTATTATTTTTCTTCAAGTAGGTGATTATTTTTATGCTTGATTACTTCCTGCACTTCCAAGATACATTTCCACAGATGAACATGCCTTCTGACAGGTCTCATTGTTACTTTCTTTAACTTTTCTCCTTATTTTTGCTTGCATTTCGTTGTATTTTAAATGGAATGAGCATAATACATGGTCATGTTAAATAATGGCAGAACACAGATTCCCATGAAGAATCCTAGAATGGGTGCCATTTGGTTGAGGAAGAGAACGCCAAAAATTACGTGTATTGATCGAGTTTTGAGCAGCACGAGGGAAAAAGGGATGGACAACCGAGATTGGAATGACAGAGATATGGAAGGAGAATGACAGAGATTAACTGGACGCAGGAAGAGTGAAACATTGTGAAAGCTGCTAAATAAATATTATTATTATTGTCATTTTTGTTATTATTGTTGTTATTATTACTATTATTATTGGTATTATCATGATCATTGTTATTATTATAATTATAATTATTATTATAATTATCATCATCATTATAATCATTATTATTATCATTCCATCCATCCATAGTAATTTCTGCCCGAAGGCAGGTCCTTCACTGCAAGCATAGCATTTTCATGCTATGCTTGCAGCTTTACTAGGGAATTGTAGGTGTGGTAGCTTCCCGTTGCTTTCCACATTTATTATCATTATAATAATTATTATTATTGTTATTATTATTATTATTATTATTATTATTATTATTATTATTATTATTATTATTCGAATGGAAGAGGATCGACCACCAAAATGTTTTTTGGAATGGAAACCTTAGGGATGACGAGGCAGAAGAAGACCTTAAACTTCTCGAGTCATGGTGTGTGTGTGTGTTATATATATATATATATATATATATACACATGAAGGAGAAACAACTTCAACCACGAGATTGCATGGACCGACAAAATTGGCTATTAGGAAACGGACGATGTCAAAGACATTAAACAGTCTATATATATATATATATATATATATATATATATATTATTGTTATTATTAATATTATTATTATTATTATTATTATTATTATTATTCAAGTATCACAGAAAGATTCCTGCAGCGATAAAAAATTAACAACTGCCAGTTTTATTCAGTAATGTACTTATAATTTTTATTAATTACAAGTATGTCAATGTTATATTTAATATTTCGTTTAAAGATGATTTTTTTTAGCTACTAATGTCTTTAGAGTCCATTACAAATCTGGTAGGGAAATGGTCGGCAAATTTTGCACAGAGGTCTCTTATTTCAGTCTTAACCGTCCTTTAACGTACAAAAAGTCTATACGATGGGACACACGAATTTACTTTTCTTCCGAATGGAAGACACACACTTTATTTTTCTGTCAAAAAATAAATATACCTCCATCCCGGCTGTATTAGAACTCGCAAATCTCGGAACCAGAGAGGAGCATGATAACTACATGGAGGCCGTCTGGATATACGCTTGGATAGCGCGCGCATCTGCTCCGATTGGGATCACAGGTTCGAACCCAGGCGGTTCCAGAGGGGTACTTGTGGTGAACCACATAGGAATTTTTCGGATTTTTTCATGGTTCTGCTGTTTCCCGAACTTCATCTCCAACACTCTCCATTTCTCATTGTAATCCTTCGTGCATTTCATTTCTCGTTCATTCATTTCATATCTCGCTTTACCTCATTTTGTATTAGAAAACATAGTTTCGTTGGCGCCCACACATGTTGAAAATATATGATTGGATGGATCTAGTGGGGCCATGAGAGTGTTGGCTCAAGACGCCAAGCCTAAGCAATAAAAAGGGCAAGAGGTTCTAACGAGAAGGTTGCAATCCCTCCTCGAGGCCGAAAAAAGGTTCTGAAAATACATACAAAAATATGAAAAAAGGTGCTGCTGAAAAAATTGAATTGAGGTTTAAACCATTTACATGAACTCGGTTTATTATGCATACCATTTCGCAACAATTTGTTCTTCTTTACAGAGTCATAAGAGGTAATTCATAGTTCTTTAGTTTGGTGCAATATTTACTTCGCAGGTGGAACATGGAAGAATTATACCATCAGTTTCGATAAATTTCGTTTTGAATTCCTCTGAAAGTGCATACAACTTTTCGTTCTCAATATTCGTCACATCATTGTTGTGAAAGCCCAGTTGTAATACTAATAAAATACGATGCGGTTCAGACCAGTAAAACGCAGCCAACAACAAGTCGGTAGATACAAAACTTTTAAATTATTGCCTGTATTTTAAACTGTTACAGCAACACTGTTGAAATTTAAATTTGACTTCACAGCTGCAGATTGGCCGTTGTTGCTGGGATAAAAATTACTGGTGGTTTACGTGAATTATATTTTAATATTTATTATTTACTATTTTTGACTTCACACTGCAGATTGTCCATTGTTTCTGGGGTATAAATTACATAAATTGTATTTTAATATTGTTCAGGTGTGATTGAGATTTTTTAAAAAAAACCTGTTCAAGAAAAAAAATATAAATTTTTCTGTCCTATATTTTAAAAACACAGAAAACAGTGCAGGAAAAGTTGCTGAAGCATAAAAGAAGAGGGGCGAGATGTAGTAATCTCACGAAAAGGTGAAAAAGTGCAACAAATTGTGTTCATTTCGCTTAATTTCATCCTCCCAAATACATATATTGAACTATTGGTATGAAAACAGTTTTTATTTTTGGGAAGGAGCCGCACCTCAAAATCCTTTCTACTCATCACATTTGGAAAAGAGTAAACTTTCAAAATACGCGGAACGGAATTTATTTTCATTGCGTACAACCGTAGCAACTGTTTTTCTCATTTATCCAAAAATTTTAATATATAGAGAAGACCCCTTTTGGAACTATTAGTTTCAATTGCCGTAAATAATGGGCGACTGATCATCTTTCCTCATTAATAATAATAATAATAATAATAATAATAATAATAATAATAATAATTCGTAATAACAATAATATGTAATAATAATACGTAGTAGCAATAATCCATCTTTTATTAACCCGTGGGGACAATAGTACTCACTATCGGGAGTTACGTATCCAAGCTAATTTAGTTACGCTTACTTCCTTACAAGTGTCAAAGAATGAGATGTAATTAGCACATCGGCTCAAAGAGACTTCTAGTAGGTAACTAAGATTTCTATTGAATGACAAATGCCTATTAAATTTTTCTGAGAGGCCCTAATTTAGTTTTGAGATTCTTTTACGAGTCAGATAATGTACTAATCCGGAACTCCGGTTTAAACATCCTTCCGGGGGACTTGTTCCTTGGATTTTTCCATTCAAAAATCCATGGATCTCGGCAGCGTTTGAACCAGAGACCCTCGGAACGAAAGACAAGAACCGTAATACCTAAACCACGGAGGCCGTTATTAATAACAATATTAATTATTATTCCAAATTTCATCTTAACCCAATTTATGATTGGTCATGGAAAATTTGGAAGTTATTTTAGGATATTTTATATTAGCCCAGAGTGTGATCAATTGTAAATGTCAAGAATCAATACAATTTGTAAAACATGTTTTATTTTATTGTCCTATATTCGAAAGACAACGATTCCGGCTAAACGTACTTTTAAACGACGAAGAGGCTTCTGCCTCAATGTGTGAAGTGATTTTTAACAACCAAAATTATTATAAATATATTTTATGAAATTCATAACACACACTCATAACAATATGTAGTATTTTGCTAAGACACTTATAGACAATTTATGTAATTCATAACACTCATTCAAAACCGTAAGTTAATATTTCTGTTTTACAATGTATATCATAATATTGTTGAAGTAAGCTATAACCCTAATATGTTTCTGTGCGAAATAGGATTTCAGAATATTTGGAGATTCAATAATAACTATTGATTATTATTACTTTTATTGATTAGGGAAAGTATATAAATTGTCACAATGTTGAAGCGTGTGCATAAACTTGCAAATTTATTATTACTAACAGCATAGTTGTTTGAAGGGGTCGCCAATAATTCCATTCTCGAAGAGGGATTGTGAATGCAAGACATTTGAGAACCGTTGATATAAAGAATGACAGAGGATATGGCTCAACAAATCAATGTATCACAAATTATTGTGTGATCTTTGTAATGCTGCATGTTGATGACTGGATCACTTGCAACATCAAACATAATTGTTTCAGTTTCTGTTCACTGAACTGATGCCTCTCTTCTATTTACTTGCACGTTTTGGAAATCATTGCCTCCACACATATTTCCACGCATCGCTCTGTTATTGTGGGATGTGTCAATTAAATACGCCAGAGCACTGTTGAAAGTGGGATGGGGTGAAATCGAGTGGAGTGGATTCGATTACTTCACTGTCAGTTTCCATTAGCTGGTTACGTCCTATTCTGCATTAGACACTTTTTTTATCCACCTCTCGGTGCTTTTCAAACAAGATCCACAAGATCGGGTACCTTAATTACCTACTAGCTCGAGGCAGTGTCTCCTTCAACGTCATTTGCTTCGCTGTATCGCAGATAGTGTTCACAAAACTGGTAACGGGAACAGATATTTACAAACTAGCATCTCTTTTATACCATTACTCACAACTCATTTACTTCCATATGTAAGTCGTTAGAAACGCTCAGTGAAGTTTGGAAACGACGTAAATCGTTAGGGGTTGGTGCACATTATTTCAAACCTACAATTACTTCTTGTTGGATAATTAATTTCCTTTTTTTCAAGCAAAAACAATTTGTCATTACATAGGCCTATTTTACTTTAATTTATTTTATTATCAACTTTTGTAATTTTTTTTCGATACATTTAGATTAAATCAACTATTTTATATAGTGATTTTATTACAAGCTTACAATTGTAACTTAGGCTATATACTACTAATTACGGACTTGCTTGGTTCAGGTTAGGGGCATGGAAATTTTTAAAAATTAGCGACGATCACAATATGCGAATATGTCCAATGTGCGGGAGCTTTGAAGACAAGATACATATATTAGGAAAATGTAACGATTTGGAATATTGTAGGCGTCAGTTATTACCGAAAATATTTATAAATTCAAATCGTGAAAGATTGGTATGCTACGAGTTATTGGTAAACCCAGAAAATTGGATAAACTTGGGTAGATTTCTGGATAAAACGCGAAAAATAAGAACAACACTCATTCATGAATAAATAAATATTTTTAACAAATTGCAATACCTTTACTTCTTAATAATTCTAGTTAACTACGTTAATGTATAATATAATTGTATTGTTATCTAATTGTAATATTATTGCGTTTTCTTCCTCTTTTTTTTAAGTATAATATTACCCAAACATCAACTTATTGTAACGGATTGTCTGTCAACAGCACGTACGGCTTACTGCCCGTGCGATCCATATTTGTAAATAGCATTGTATGTATTTTACTTTTAGTCTAATAAAGTCCTCATGTATGTATGTAATTACTTTAAATTTAATGTACTCGTCGAGTGGTAGACAATCTCTTAAGGACTTAACTCTGACACGTAAAATAAAGCTGGTATTATTATTCTCATCATCCTGTGACCTGTTACGATCTCCAAATATCTCATCTGTTGTCTTCCCTGCCCTGGGGTATGTAGTGAAGTATCTGTTAGGATATTCAGGTACGTTCCATTCTTTTCACATGCTGAAAACGCTGTCTTGTCTATATTATTATTGGTAATGGGAAATTGGTATTATTATTAATATTGTGCAATATCAATATGTTCTTTCCTAACCTGTAAGACAAATGTCAGGAAACCTTTAAGGCCCAAACCTGTCTCCGAAATCATATGGCCATCATCCTTACCATTATCATTATCACCCTTACCATTATCATTATCATCATCATTCTTCACCGGTGTGGAAAGCAACGGGAAGCTACCACACCTACACGATTCCCTAGTAAAGCTGTAAGCATAGCATGAAAATGCTATGATTGCAGTGAAGGACCTGCCTTCGGGCAGAATTACTATGGATGGATATCAGTATGATGATAATTTATTATTATTATTATTATTATTATTATTATTATTATCATTATCATTATCATCATCATTATTATTATCATCATCATTATTATCATCATCATTATCATTATCATTATCATTATCATTATCATTATTATTATTATTATTATTATTATTATTATTATAATAAGACCAAAGAAAACCTGGATAGAATGTGTGCAAGCGGCTATTATATCAGAGGATTGGAGGAAGAACAATGGATGGATAGAGATGAATGCTGTTTGACTTCCGGAAGACGGCGGCAGCTATCTTGGTACAGGATGATGATGATTTATTGTTACCAGTATTATTATTATTATTGTTATTGTCAGTAATATTATTATTATTATTATTGTTATTGTCAGTAATATTATTATTATTATTATTATTATTATTATTAGTATTATTATTAGTATTGTATTATCATTATTATTCATAAGTTTGTCGTTAGATTTCCTAGCTTCCACTAGGGGGAATCGAGTTTGATTCTTTGTGGCTTAGGGTTCTTGAAATCTCCAAAAGGAGTGTGGCTATGGTTTCCCTTGTTTTTCCGATTTTCATGTGCTTTTTTGGATATCCCCTTAGAATTATGCTGGCCACAGATCTAGAAAGGTTCGCTTGTGTGTACAGGTACATATATTTTTTATGAAGAAATCCTGGTCCCTGTTCACAGCTGACCAGCCCAGATTATAATTCTTGTCTTAAAACCTATCGAATATTTCAGCTGACAAAATCATGGGCAATCAAATCTTATATATAAAAATTAATGTTTGTTTGTTTGTATATTTGTTTGTTTGTTCGTATTTTATGCGCGGCGGTACCATTGATCCGCTTGTGATGGTTTTTTTTTGCAAAATGTTCAGGAGATTCCCGGGATGAACATAGGCTATAAGAGAGTTGTGATACTCAACACCTACACCCTTAAAAAGCGCCCTTTGTAGTGGAAAACGTGAAAAAAGTTGCTCTTTGGACGCTTAAATGGCTTACGGTGCCTAAACCATAAGAAATACACAAAATTAATGTGCACAGAATTGAATATCTCAAAAAGCTCTACAAAAACGTCCGTGACAGCATATGGTTTATCTCTTACGGATAACTCACAAAAACTATTTTTGTCTTTCATTGATTTATCTCTTACGGATAACTCACAATAACCATTTTTGTCTTTCATTGATACCAAGAGTCTCGCGTCGTAGCCAAGTGGTTGAGGCAAGAAGTCTTGGCGCAGAACTACAGGACGTACGCTGGTTCGAGTCTCTATGGGGCAAAACATTTTTCTTTGGAATGTCGGCCAGTATGGGTCAGAAATGAAATCTTGCTGGGGAAAAAAATAACTGTTTTGACTCACTCTCATCAATTTATCTTTTTTTTTCACTCTAATATAATTATTACATGACGGTTCTTAACTTATCTGCAATCGAGAGTACAATTCTAATGTTCATGCCTATGTGACGTCATCATTCACATTTCTTGAGCCACAACAGAAGGCTGTAAGAGGTTTTCTTGCGAACTTGTTTAATAATATCTAATTATGTCCTAATTTCTGAATTTGATGGTAAAAAAGTAACATATTTTTATCGTCCCGCCCATGGAATGAGAATTGAACGTTCGGGCAGGACAACGTCTGCCGGGTACTTTAGTCGCTTAATATATATATTTTCTCTCCATAGTAAATGTCATGATTGAGATGGTACGTTTTCAGTCTCATCACGGAAAATGCGACGTTGCATTCATTAGGGAGATCTGTTTTATCGAAATAACCACGTCACTATATCATTAAAATTAATAAGTAAATGTTTCATGGAAATTTGAAAAAGATCAGAATAATAAGTATTAACTAGTTTCATGTATGCGAAAGACCACATTTTCATAAAATGAGCAAACCAGCAACGAATTTGTTCAACGTTTAATTACTAATATAAAATGTAACTTGAAAATACCTGTAAATAAAACCAAACGTTATGATCTGCGCAGGAAATTAAGTAATAAAATGTAAATTGACTACTGATTACTAAATAATTGAGAAAGTTTCCCAGGTCATGTACTTAGGATGCATTAATATCGATGGAGAAAATCGTTTAGAATACAAGAGATTAGAATTTGTTCAATTTTAATAATACATTTAAGTAGGAAACTTATTTAATCACGTTTTTAAGGCTGTATAAAGTACTTTCAAAGACAGTAATTCGATTTAACAGATTGAGTAAGATAGAAAATATATAATTAAGGGAAAATTTACATTTTGAAATTTAATTGAAAATACAACAGATTATATACATAGATAGAGAGAGCACGTGCAAAGAATGGATCCACATAGATGCACAATGTTTGCTATAGAAAACAGACCAAGTGAGACAAGATCAACAGGTAGACCAGGAGTATGTGGAACGAAGTTTTCAAACTGATAAAGGCGGATTACAACCTAATGCGTGAAGTCAAGAAGAAGATGAAGAAGGGGAAGAAGAAGAATATTAAAACGAATATCGATACATTCTACAGAGATTCTTCTCGACTGATAACTGGTACTTCCATAATTCCAATATAGCATAAATAAAGATACCTCGTTAACAAGGCAGGAAAGCCTATAGAGCGAAGACGCAAGAATCCAGCATTCTTAACCAAGGGGTTAAGACCAGTCCAGATATGAATTAGTGAAGGTAAATTTCCATCTCTTAGCTTCGTGGAATCGAATAGGACCCTTTCGCTCATAGTCAGATGCCATACCAATAGAGCTATTTGGCTGACATACTAAATTTTGGGAAATAAAATAAAAAAACTTCATGGTCCGACTGGCCGAGAAGGGCCCTCAAACTATCAATGTTATTATATATCCCCCTTAATAATTAATTAATAGGATATCAGTGTAAAAACGATAAATATTCATGATTTTTACACTTATTTAATAAACCTCCTTTCTAGCAGTCCTCTGCCGGTCTCGCTTCACATCCACATGTGTTAATCACAGAGGTGGACTATCATCCAACCAGTGTAAGGATGACACATGATCAGCATGAAGAGATCCAAAGCCGATGGAACTCGTTTTTTCAACCTGAAGCCGGTATAAAATTGCAACTACTTGAATCCTCACGATGTAGGGTGGCACCGGTCCCTTACTGATCGAAATTCGATAAGAAAATTTCTCTTCTCTCCATAGGGACTGGAACCAGCGTACGTTCAGTAGCTTTGCACCAAACCGTGCCGCTCCTGGTACGGACACAGCTGATATAGTTTATTTTTTGTAATTCAACATTTATTACTGGTTAGACTAAGGAAATGCGAAACTGTTGATTAACTATTAAATAAATAATTGTAGGCTCTAGCGTTTGATGGGATCATCCCGGTTCATAACCCGTAACATGACTTGATATTGTCTGGGTTTTTAATAGACTTCTAAGAAAACTGAAAACTGGAATTTTATTACCAGAATATATGTAAATCATAATTATTATTTCATATACAATGGTTATTCAGGAAAGAAAGAACAGACTTCGAACATTTATTTATCCAAATTACAAAATTTCAACGTTTCTGGAAAGAGAAAATTTCAATTTCACTATTTGAAGGCGTACAAACTGCAGCTATTGCATGCATTGGCATCCTGACGATCACAACAAAAGGGACGAATTTTGCATTAGTACGCCAGATACGGAAGAAGACAATTTTTCCGAAAGATTAATTTTTTCCGATGAATCCATTTTTCATATTTCCTGTAAAGTTAATCGGCATAATGTTAGAATTTGGGCAAGTGAAAAATCCTATGTCAGTTATTGAATATGAAAGAGATTCGCCGAATATTAACGTCTTCTGTGCCATATCTGTAAATAAAGTGTATGCGTATTTCTTCTTTTTTTGGAGAAAGAAACGGTAACAGGAGTAATCCATCTAGACTTGCTTTAAAACTGATTATTTCCTAACCTTGAAGAAGACTCAGATGACTTAATCTTTATGCAAGATGGTGTCCCGCCTCATTTCTCTAACCACGTCTGACGTTACCTGAATAACACCATTCCAGGACGCTGGATTGGAAGAGGGGGAGCAGAGAATCAACTTCATCGCCGGTGATCTCCCAGGACACCAGACCTAGCCCCGTGTGATTTGTATGTGGGGTTACGTAAAATACTGTTTTTATTCCCTCTATGCCCGAATATCTCCGACGCCTAATTTTTGAAGCTGTGAATTCGATAACTGGAGATCAGCTGATTCGTGTGTGGCAAGAAATGAGCCACCGTTTAGATATTTGTCGTGTGACACATGGTGCTCATATTGAATGCATAAAACAAAGCAATTTGAAATTTTCTCTTTCCAGGAACGTTGGATTCGTGTTTCTATTTTTTGTTAGTTTGGAAGAAATAAACGTTTGAAATCTGTTCCTTCATTCTTAATAGCCCTTTACTATCGCTAACAACAAAAATACGTGATAAACATATCATGAGGAACGCACAACCAACTTGAAACAGCTAAAATACTCTAGAAGTAAATTATATGCTAAAGCTTCTGTAAGAAAGAATGGATTAAAATTAATGAATCCCCCTATTTTAATTTTTAAAGACCTATAGGTGGTTAGAACTCTACCGACAAACTTTCAAATGTTGTTGAGGAATGTTTGCTACGTTTTGGCGTACGGAATCCCAGTGTTTTATTGGAATATAATAATGTATTGTTTTGTTAGATATGTAGCTGCCATTTGAACGTGATGTGTTTCTAATACAATAAGCAGGAAATAAATCAACAGATCATCATCTATTCCATTGATTATTTTCTTAATTTTTCTGTTTCATCTATAATAATCCATATTATCACAGTCCAAAATATACAGTATATATATCTAACAAGTGGAAAGCAACGGGAAGCTACCACACCTATAATTCCCTAGTATAGCTGCAAAGCACAATATGAAAATGCTATAATTGCAGTGACAGACCTGCTTTTGGGTCGAAAACTATAGATAGAATACTAACATAACGATAACGCATTATTTTTTAATAAGTTACTGGAGACAACGGATTCCTTACTAAAAACAATCTATTCGATTAACACCCCTGAACATCCTCATACGAAGGATTATAATATATGATCAGGCGGTAACTTATCTTCCTCTATCTTGCAATTATTTTACTACATTTGTGTTATTCAATGCCATTCTCCTTACGTAGATTGGCCATGAAATGCTTCATACTCTTATTTATTAATACAGAAATAATATTCAGTTATGTGGACTATTTAACTCATGCCCCAAATGGGAGTCAATGACCAAACACATTTCAATGATTTGTCATTTACAACCAATCATAGTAGTTTTTCATCTCGATTTTATCAGTTTAATTTTATCACTGTAAAATGAAGCTCCTCCTTTTTAGCATTCTGAATAGGTCATAGCATTATTTTACAGTAACTGCATGTGGCTCCTGGATTGTATATATAGTGCACGAATGTAACGTTATTGTAGTTGTGGGAGATGATATAAAAGTATTTGCAGCAATTGATTATACCACAAAACAAAAGCACTGTTTGCACTTTCTTTAGCGTACTTTTTACCAGATAATAACGTTCCAGAAAAATATAATTGGCATATTTACATCATAGGACATCAGAAATGAATTAATATACAGTTTGATGCGTTTCATTTTTTCTCCACTAGAGTGCATTCTTACAGTATTGCCATCATTTGGCAACAAATAATATGAACAAGTGAAATATAACGTTTCTCATTTGTTTTCAAACATCGCCGTTTACATCAAATATATAAATATTTTAAAATAACTATATTTAAATAATGATTTGGTCCACCGCTATGGTCTCGGGGTAGCGTGCTGCCTTGTCACGCAGTGGGCCCGGGTTCGATCCCCGGTCGGGACAGTTTTTCTGGGTGAGGATTTTATCGGGGTTTTTCCTCCTTTGTAAGACAAATGTCAGGAAAACTTTAAGGCCCCAACGGTCCCCGAAATAATGTGGCCATCACAATCATCATCATTCATATTCATCTTAGGTTAAGCTTAGGTTTAGGGACTCTCCTGGCGCACCACTATCATCATCATCACCCATCATATCATCGGGGCAACGTACCCCGCCTTCCAGGCACCCCAACCTCAGAAGTGGGTTACAAGTACGCCATGCCAGGTGAGAAACCAGGAATGCGGAAAGACAAACCTGGGGCATTTAAAAAAATGATTTTGAGTAAACAGCTTAATTTTATTCGTTAAATAGTCTTAACAACTGACACTCTCTTGATTTCCAAATTCTCTAGATAAATTGGAAATCACTCGTGGCATTACTTGATAAAAATAAACCACTTATATATGTTCACTCTACTGTGAAATAGTTCTAGAACTTTTATTTCATGAAATATTATCTAACGACCGGCGTGCCCTGCTGCGCCTAATTAATTAAGCGTTTTTCTTTTTATTTGTGTAGGTTAAAAGAAAATTACGAGTTAATTAAATGGTATGGTGTACATTGGAATGAACCAAATATGGCGCAGGCGGTTTTTAGAGTCCATTTTTAATTTCGTATTTCAGATAAACCCCCGCGTCTAATGGTCGGATTTCGCTGATATTTGGAAAATAACTACATCGGTTCATTTTAATAAAATATACTGAGTTTTGTTGTAAAACATCGAAAATTGCGACGGTTAGAGCGATTTTTAAATGTTCGTTTTAGGTGAACTCCTACGCTTAGTGGTTTTAGAGAATAATATACAGACTACTATAAAACATGCGCGTATTCGAATGTGTTAAAATTTAAAGTCAATCGACCCACTACTTTTTCAGTTTTGCGAGCACAAACCTACGCAGGCTGAATTGTTCATATATAACAAAGATAACGAAAAACTGACATTCGCCTCTTTAGCAGTGAACTCTTCACATATACAGTACATAATTATCCATTCTTGCCATGGGATATAGCCTAATTTATAATTTGTATTATAGTTTAATCACTCACACTTGCAAATATATTGCTATTTGGGCCAAAGTTCAAAATAAACCTAAAAGTTTACAAAATAAATTTATTACATCAGAAAAAAAATATTTCTGCAATATGTAATTACAGGAAAGTAAGTTTCATTTTTTTAGACTTTAAAAGTATATTTTTATACTTGCAGAAAAGAAGTGCATTTGGTAATTTCACTTTCTTTAAAAAGTTTCTTTTTTTTTCGAGTACAAGTTGTACACAGGGGAGTAACTAGCAAATTTTGATATTGCGGAAGAAGAAACAAGTCACTAAGCTGGATTTATCTTCTTGGTTGCTTCTGCACAAAACTTTATTATTACCACTTCCGACATGTCCCAATTTCATTTCATTCATCTACTTCCATTTACTTATGTTGTACTTAAAAAAATAAATTTAGCGAATAAAATATTCCTTGTACATGATATATTTCAAAATATCTTCAATAATAACAATATCATTATAAATTATAGCTAATGCAAGCTATTGCTTCCACTCAACTAACGCAAAAATAATAATAATAATAATAATAATAATAATAATAATAATAATAATAATAATAATAATAATAATAATAAGGAGAAGTGCGCACAAAACGTGATTGTACCTCTCAATACATATAAGAAGTAATATTTGAATAATAACACACATCGGCTTTCAATTGTTAGCTTCTTAATTACGGCCAATATGTGAAATTGTGATGTAAAAATGATTTCTTACATCTAGAATCTGTTAAAGGGTGCACTAAGCAAGACAGAATCAACAACACAGATATAAGACAGGAACTTGAAATATTTGCAATAACTGATAAAATAGATACATACAGACAAAAATGGAAGAGCACAGACAGAATGAATAAAGATAGATATCCAAAACAAATAACAAAATACAAACCTAAAGGCACCCGAGATGTGGGCAGACCTAGAAAGAGATGGGCTGAAGTCGGAACGGGTCAACAGACCTAATCCATGAATGCAGATGATGATGATATCTAGAATATGGACTATGTTTTATCCAAAATGGAATGTGGCACATTGTTTAAAATTACAATACTTTATGTTTATAAAATAAAATATAGGTTGTGTGATACATAAATAAGAATTGTATTAAATTACAAGACATGAAAAATTTGAATATTATAAAGTATGTAATTAGTCTTTTTTTACATTACAATCAGTACATTTATTATATAACGTAGATTTCATTCAAATCATTTTCTTAGGAAGACAGTAAATCAACAAAATGCTGCTAACAACAACAAAAACAAAAAAAAAACAAAAAAAAACAAAAAAAAACAAAATTAAAAACAAAAATAACAAAAAACAACAATAAAGAACACAACAACAACAAAAAACACAACAAAACACAACAACAACAAAAAGAACACAACAACAACAACAACAAAATAACAATAATAATAATAATAATAATAATAATAATACAGCAATAGTTGAATCATCAATTAATGCATGTAAATTTGTGTACCGGGAAGAAAATTCAAACAAAAGTTAGAGCAGTGGTAGGGGTTGATGGATGATTTTTGTCCTACAAGGACTTCTGGTTGGGTTTAAGTTTGTATCGGGATTAATTTCGGTAAATTGCGGTAGAGCTGAATTCTCTTCTCAGAGGTCGGAAGTTGGTACACAGGAGACGCTTCATAAAAAATTGTTTGTAGAAGAAATAATTTTGATTTATCCCAAATCTTGAGTTCCCAGAAGATCAAGTTAATTTCGGTGGCAATATTTTCACCACATATTTTAATGAATTTTTTTATTCACAACATTGATAATTTACATTTTAAATGTAAAATTTCACTTTTATCAATTTTAGAATCAGAGATTATAAAATTTTATCTTCTACTTCTTACTTCCTTTCAGACCTAAACGTACATACAGAATGAATATATTATAACATGTTACAATAAGTACATTATTACTCACATGACATTATTGTTAATTTATATGCGTAATAATTCTATGAATATAAGATTAAATCCGATTGGACATATAAGAAAAAGTAAGTGTTTTTTATTTCCAATCGTAATTACGTTTATGACAGGATAAATATATATATATATATATATATATATATATATATATATATATATATATAACTAGCTATTACCCGGCCGTGCGCTGCTACGGCTAAATAAATGAATATTAATGTGCACTTATGTTTAGTTGAATAAGTGTCAGGAAACATAATTAAAATTTATATGTTTTAGATACCCCGTGCTGATTACCCGACGTTGCCTAGGAAACTACTTATCTCGACCTTCTTGACATAAATGAGCTGAAATACGAAACTTAATGTGTTTTATGTTTAGTTAAGTAAGTGAAAGGAAAAAATGTATATCAATTATTTTTAGATACCCCGTGCTGTTTACCCGGGGTTGTCAAGAAACTACTCATCCCGATATTCCTGGCATAAATGAGCTGAAAGACAATAATTAATGTACTTCTTATGATTCGTTGAATAAGTTTGTAGTGAAACAAATTATAAATGTATATCATAATTATTTTAAGATTCCCCGTGCTGATTACCCAGTGTTGTCCGGGAATCTACATATCTCGAGCTTTTGGCATAAATGAGTTAAAAGACAAAATTCGTTATTATGAGTTATCCGTAAAAGAATACCCGCCATGTGCTGCTATGCTTGCACAGGAATCTACGTACTTGTCTCGATCTTCTTGGCATCAATAAAAGACAAAAATGGTTATTGTGAGTTATCCATAACACGTTTTTGTAGGTTTAGGCAGACTAAGCCATTTAAGCGTCCAAAGAGCTACTTTGTTCACATTTTTCATTACAAAAGGTGATTTTAAGGGTGTAAGAGTTGAGTATCGCAACTCTCTTATAGCCTACGTTCATCCCGGGAATCTCCTGAACATTGTACAAAAAAATCCCACCACAATCGGATCAACGGTATGGTCGCGCATAAAGCACGGACAAACAAACAAACAAACATTCATTTTTATATATTAGATTTAATGTTTAATAGAAACATGTAGAACTCTGACAACAATGAATTAAAACAATTTTAAAATCATTGTTTTTAAACAACTTTATCTATACTGGTTTCGTCCGTAGTTTATGTTGTAATGTAAACAGAAGCACGAGGTTAAGTATGGTTTCATTGGCCACATGAAGCTAATGACATCGTTTTCCAGCGCATTATAAATAGTATTCACTCCTAAGGTTAAATATTTAATTTAATCAACTCATATCGTAAACTTATAAAGTTCAATAAACAGTGTACATACACTTAGTTCTCGATTGCTGTTTATTGGAAATGAACGAAATTTACAAAACTTATCTCCAATCCATCCTTTATAACGTCACGCAGTTTCATTGTTTTTCCGATAGATGTGATGTACTTTGGTTTTAAAATAGGCGTCTGCTCGTGAAACACAGAGCTGTGACTGAATTTATTTATGCTGAGCAGGACATAATTTCAAATATTTAAATATTTTTACAAAATATCTATGGAGATGAAGCAGTGGATAGGAGTACTCTTAGTCGTTGGGTTAGAACGTCCAGCGGGAGAACGAGGAAGAGTAAGATTGCTAGAAGGTTTCGCGATGTGTGACTTCTTTCTTTATAGTTCAACGCGCCGATAGGACTATTCAGGACGACAGGCGAGTAATAAACAACTTGCTGCTGTACTAGGTATCTCTGTGGGCAGTGCCAATACAATTATCCACCGCTTAGGCTATATAAAAGTTTGTGCCAAAGGGGTTCCTGTGTGCTTAACGGATGACCACCAGAAAAAAAGGACAATTTTTGAGAGTTGCTTGGACATTACGAAGCTGATTCAGATATTTTTATCCAAGATGTCAGAGGGAATGAGACATGGATTCGTCATTTTTAACATGAGACAAAACGACAATTCATGGAGTGGTGCACAAATATTCCCGTACGATAAAGAAATTCAATTCAGGATCCTCAGATGGCAAGATTATGGCCACATTTGTTTGGGATTCTAAAGGAGGTATTCGCGCAGAGCTATAGGACTTGTCTGGTTCGAGTCACCATAGGGAAATACATTTTTCTAGTGGAATTTCGGCCAGTATGGGACCGGTGTGCATCAAGCATCGTGAGCCATTTGGGCAGCTACAATAAGTAGCGACTCCAGGTTGAGAAGACCAGCTATAACGGCTGAGGAACCCGACATGCTGACCACATGTCACCTCTACACTGGCGAGATGATCGTAAACCTCTATTATTAACACATGTGGATGTGAGGCCAGCAGCCGCATAGTAGTCTAAGGACCTTCTAGGCCTGTCGCGCTTGCAGTTTTTTTAAAGAAGTTATTATAAATGGCACATTACCAGCTGGTGGAAACAATAATCTCAGAGGTTTTTACGTCAAGACTCTGAGAAAGTCAAAGAGGCGGTTTAGACATGTTCGTCCCCATATAAATAATAACCAAATTATCCTTCAACATGATAATGCGAGGCCACACCTGTCGACAGATCACAAAGCTTGGGTGACTATTCTTCCTTACCCGCCCTTTAATTTGTTTTGGGTTCCGTACGGATGATATCCGATTGAGGCGATATGAACACGATGAGCAAGTCACACGAAGCGTCAGGACGTGGCTAAGAGCGAGACCAGTTTAATGCAACCTAACTGACATACACGCTCTGATATCTAGATGGCGTAAGACCATAGATTCGAATGGAGATTATGAGGAATAAATGTACTTGCAACCATTTAATTGGGGAATAATACAGTATATTTGGAGTTGTAATAAAATAAACCTTCATTAAGAAAAAATATGTTAAGTACTTATTGAACGAGTTAGTATACGATGGACCTTGGTTGGTTCCATGGTTTTCTCGGATAAACTCAATTCTCACGCCAGCTTACTAAATGTGTCGGACTTAAGTGAAAACAAATCATGCATAAACATACATTATTAATATTATTATTATTAATATTATTATTATTATTATTATTATTATTATCCCGTCCTAGTGTTACCTTGGTTTCTAGATGTCAGTATGAGACGAAACGCTAAACACGGGCCACTTCAATGACATCTATACGAAACCAAGTGTAACTAATTAAGTATGGTTCAATGCTTCCCTGTAGGGGAGAGGGGAGAGCGCCTAAATCTCGTTGAGGGAAACAAGGGTTTACAAGAAGTTTATTATTATTACTATTATTATTATTAATATTATTATTACATCATTTTATATTATCTTGACACAGATTTAAAGAGTTTCTACCTATTCAAATGTCTTTTGTTTTATTAAAAATGCTAGCTAATACCAGACCTGCGCTGTTTACGCCTAAATAAATAAAATCAATGCGTTTTATATTAATTGAATAGGTAAAGGAAAAATAATTAAAATTTTTATATCTAATTATATTAAGATACCCCGTCCTGGTTACCGGCGTTGCCCGGGAATCTACTTGTTCTGATTTTCTCGACGCAAATGAGCTGAAAGACAAAATTCATTATTCTAAGTTATCCATAAAAGAACGCCAGCCGTGCGCTGCTACGCTTGCCTGGGAATCTACATACCCCGATCTTCTTGTTTCGATGAAAGACGAAAATGGTTAGTGTTAGTAAATATATGCTGCCGCGGCTTTTATATAGAGTTGTTTGAGATATCCAATACTGAATATATTACGTTCGTGTATTTATTACGGTTTAGACAGCGTAAGACATTTAAGCGTCCAAAAAAACTACTTTTTTTCACGTTTATCACTACAAAGGGTGATTTTGAGGGTTAAAGACGTTGCGTACTGCAACTTTCTTATAGCCTAAAACCTTCCCGGGAAACGCCTGAATATTTTGAAAAAGCCCCATTATAATCGGATGAACGGTGTGGTATCGCATAAAGGACAAATAGACAGACAAACATTCGTATATATATATGAATAGATTAAACATGAAATCGCTGTATCTTATAGAATACATTCCCAATTTAAGGCTAAATTATTTTCTAATATACAATTGTGAACTAAAAATGAGCAATTGTTCTTGATCGGACACACTTGAATTGCTTACTCGCTTCCGGTTAAATATAATTTTTCTTAAATTTAATAGATTTATAATACGTAGCTTTACTGAAGAAAATTGAATTACACAACTCTAGAAGAAAATCACTAGTAAACATATAAAAGTCATTTTAATCCAGTTTTAGTTTTAATTAGTTGTTTTTATTATGTTTGTTACGCGGGGACAGTTAAGCCCCGCTTCAGTGTAGCGTAAAATATCTCTATTGTTTAAGTGGTCCTTGGCCCGAGCGGTTGGCCTTGGTTTTGGAGGATGAATTCCACATTTAAACATGTTACAAACACAGTAAACAATAAAATGACATATTTATTTGAAAAATCAAAACATAAAGAAATATTAGATTGGAAACATATAAAACAACTTATTAAAATCAGCTAAAATCGCCATATTGACCAGCGTCAAAAATACTAAAACTGATAAAATTCAGAGAGAGAAAACAATCATTTAAAAGAATCAACTTTGGTCATTATTCTAAGTTCTTTGGACCATTTGGTCCTTTGATTAATTTATGTATGTAAAATGACCATTAGAGAATGATAATAATAAAAAGATAAAAGATTCATATTACCCATGTAGAGCTGCTCCTGTCCCCCAGGGGGGACCGAACTCTTCGGTCCCCTCCACCGTTCTGAATTCGTTAAAAAATCGCGAATATTTATATGATAAATTTTAAGTTTCTAATCGGGGGAAATTTGGGTGGAAAGTACATGATCTAGTACGAAACCTTCATCTATGTCAGCATGGAAAACTTTGTTCCACTTTCACTTCTTGCAATTCACATTCACCCTTATCTAATGTGGTCATCTCTGATCTTTCTGACTAAATAATTCTGGAATCTTGTGACATGGTTTTGATCCAGGATATAAAACATTATAGATTTTTACTCGCGTTTTTTATATTATATGAGTATGACTAATTTGTATTTCAATGCGGTTATTTATCCCCTATTTTCTGATATAATACACATGTATATGTGTCTATCCTTTATCGGCTTTTTATAGTATTTTATTATTATGGCAGTTAGGCCCTAGTGTAGGCATAACAATTTTCTATAAAAATTAATAAATTCTACAAATAATTGACTAAACCTTAAGTTTGGGATAGAGGAAGTTCGGATAATGTGGACTCTTCGGTTTGAGTGGACCCTGTTATTATCTTCTTTAATTTGTTCTGCCCGGAACAGAACAAATTTTAACTTTTCTCCTCATCAACTTTGGCGTGTTCAAGGCCAGATTATTTTATTCTTTGTTCGAGGAAGGGTTCATTTGTGATATTAATGAAAACGACCAGTTTAAAAGTTTTTCGAGCTAAGAATTAATGCTTATTCTGTGTTATTGGATGTTACAAATAGAGAAAAATCTCATAAATACATTATATTTTGTAGATTATGTTTTAATATACTGGCGGGTTTGATTTGGTGTTATATGACATGGCTGCTGTATAAAATAATGGAACATAACATAGGAGTTCGGTTAATGTGAACCCTCCATGAGGCGGTTTAAATGGACCTGGATCCATTTTACACGAATTCTTTTATTTTATCAATTAGGATGCTATCTGTAAAAAAACATGCTCTTAATTATTTTTATTAAATATCATTGTAATTTTACTAAACTCAAAGACTGTCGCTGATTACAGTTGAATGAAGTTAACGTCATCCATCCATAGTAATTCTGCCTGAGGGCAGGTCTTTCACTGCAATCATAGCATTTTCATGTTATGCTTTGCAGTTTTAATAGAGAATTATAGGTGTGGTAGCTTCCCGTTGCTTTCCACACCGGTGAAGGATGATAATGACAAGGATGATGATGATGGCCGAATGATTTTCGGGGACCATTGGGCCCTACGCTTTCTGATATTTGAGGAAAAACCAATCAACCATAATGTTTCTAAACATTCAATAAATAGAAAATGCTTTTTAATTACGAATAGCCATAAATACTTTCATATTAATTTATGCCTGTCTATATAGATTAATAATGTAAATAAACTTAAAAATGGTTTATAATCTAGGATATATTCTGAGGTTCACTTTACCCGAATATGGCGGTTAAAGTTAAACTTTATTGTATTGTAAAAATGTTTAAAAATTGTGACGATTTTTTTTATTTGAATAAAATAACAATGCTATTCCATAGTTATAACACTAAAGATAATCACTGTAATTAAACAAAATTCAAATACCTTAATTAAAAGAAGAAAAACAACAAATTGAAAATAGGGGTCCACATTATCCGAAATTCCTCTACAATTTCTTGTGTCAGTAACTTAAATATGTCCGACCGCTGTGAAAATAAACACGTGTTTGACCTAAGTTAGTACTCCATAATGTGCAATTCGATACTTTTGTAATTTCTATTTGTTCGTTTTTCTACTGTTTTATTAAAATTATCAAATAAATTAATCTAATATAAGTTACAGGATATTAAGTCACGTAGACTGCGATGGCAGGACATGTGGCACGAATGTAAAATGGAAGAGGGACATTGAAACTCCTTGTATGCCAAAAATGCGGAGTGAGAATAACATTAATCGTGTATTGAAGTAAGTAGATTATACAGGGAATAATTGGAAACGTTAGCTCAAGATAGGGATGTGTGAAGAGCTAACATCCGCGCGCCATGAATCTGTGGGTTCGATAGTGCTAGTGAGTTAGTTAGTCAGGGTACATTGCTAATTTATAGATTAAAATGGTGTATACCTTTAGGCATAAGATCAATTGGCCAAAGGATTTAAAAAATATCAGCCCCACATTCGATCTCAAAGCATAGCTTTCTTCATACTTTCTCGCGATATTATAAATCATATATATTGGATGGCTTTTCTTGAAAGAAAGTCAATCTAATATTCATTAATTAAATAAAAATAAAACGTAGTTTTATCTGATTTTCATATTTATTACATAATTCAGTGACAGCTGTTTCGGTACACTGTACCTTCTTCAGACATGTTAAATTATGAATTGTGTTCCAACTGATCTAAGCAACTATACAACAATATTTATTTAAATTTTTTAATTTAACAAAGGGGATTCATTCAAATGTTGTATTGTTGCTTAGATCAGTTGGAACATAATTCATAATTTAACATGTCTGAAGAAGGTACAGTGTACCGAAACAGCTGTCACTGAATTATATAATAAATATGAAAGTCAAATAAAACTACGTTTTATTTTTATTTAATTAATAGATATGGATTTTCATCAAGTAAACACCAACTCAATTGATTAATCTAATCTTTGGAATGTCCATATAGAAAAAAATATGCCCTTATAAATTGCCATATTTACGTATCCCCATATTTGTGTATAGTACATTTTGTTTGACCTGCTATTGACTTCGGTAATTATTTTGTTTTAATGTTGCCTAACACAACAAACTTATAATGCTGTAGATAAATTTATGTTTGAACACTGCCATAGATTCAGTGGTGAATTAATTAATTTTAGAAAATACTATGCCTAAAGAACGTAGAATTTGTGTAACATTTGAAATAGTTATGTGAACCATTTCGGGTATTGATTAGAATTGAGAAGCTGCGGGGATGGGCAGTGCTCTGAATTTAATTTATGGACACTATTCATCACATGCTGTAAATTCCCAGAGGTAACCAAGTTTTTAAACTGACTGTTTGTTCTGGGTTTGCACGTGAAAATTAGTTAAATTTCCATGAACACTAAATTGAGTTTTTTTATTCTACGCAGAGTGAGCAGCTAGGCATTGCAACTCCATTTTGTTGAGTGAATACAGAAAATCAACAGTGTTTTGTCAACAGCGTTATTGAATATTATCCAAATTCATGTATCATCTTCCATATTATTATACTAAAATCCGTACAGCATGCTTTAAAAATTAGTTCGACAAATTCAGAAAATAGTTGGACTTTATTATATTAAAATATACAGTACAACACAGCATTTTTTACAAACTTACAGCACGAGTAGCAAGCCGTATGCGGGTTTGACATTCCGTATCAATACATCAATACTGTTGTAACGCGTCGTAACAAAGACGTTCTAATTTCGCGGGTAAGGCGAGAATAGTGGTCTCGTATTGGTAGAAATAGATTTATGAGTTGCTAACTTGCAAGTTAAAAGATCCGCGTAAATCATCAAAATATCTAGGATATCATTCCAAAGATCTGTGCAAACATCTACATCCCCTTTCGGGAAAGAACGGTGGCTAGAAACTCCCATGTTTGGAAGTGTCCCGACCATGAGTCTAGAAAGTTCCTTCTCGCCTATATATATTTCTGGCAAGGCAGAAGCCAGTCATTCGTGTGTGTTGGCAGCGATAAGCGAAGTGTGGAAAAAAATCGTAGCGAGGGTACTCATCAGAGACAATAAAATAATTGTGTAAGAGATAAGCGTCATCATCATCAACAACAAGGATTAGACCCAATGGCCTGTTCCGATCTCATTATAGGTCGAACTGGTTCTTCCATCTCTTCAATGGTCTTCCCAACTTTCTTCTCCCTTTTGGTTTATAATTATACATTCTTCTTGGTATGCGCTGTTCATTCATGCGTAATAGTGCTGAAGATAAGAATTTTGGTAATATGTTATTCTTTCAAAGCAAAGAGATCAGCATTAAACCAACAATATTCGTTACTGTATATTATTAGTGAAATTAACTGATAGATTGTAGAATTAAATAAAATGATTGCGAAACATTATACATCTTTGTGTGTTTATTTACGACGTAAACTACGTGAAGACGAACCCCTAGCAACTGTTATAATGTGAAAGAAATCAAAATATTGCAAATGCATCGCAAGTTAACAATGAAGCAAATTAATCTACTTACTTAACAATATCATTTTAATTACAGTTTAGTATTTTATTTAGTCATGAATAAATGTTTTATTAGTATCAGTGTTTTGTCCAGTAATCTGTCCACTTATAATATATTTAATGGGTTTAGTATTAAGTCTAGCATGCCAAGCTGTCACGATTTGAATTTATAAGCCTTTCCGGCAACAATGGTGCCTTCAGTATTCAAAATAGTTAAATATCCTAGGGTATTTCGCGAACATTGCCATAGCGATTACATTACACGTGAAAACGCGTTAAATATCCTAGGATATGTATTTCGTCTTTAGATTTCGCTAACATTAGAATTACTCCCATATCCTAGCCATAGCAATAATATTTACACCAGAGAATGCGGGTTTAGTGAATAATGAGTATGTAGATCAGATTTCTATGGGCTTATTTTTTTTCTAATATTCTCTTCAGATGAAAATTTGAGCAAATGTTAGTACAAGATATGTTTCTATAAATACTGACAATTTTACACTAATTTATCCATATTCACTAGTATTGAGGCTTCATTCGCCATACGACAAGAAATTGTAGTCCCTCAGGAAGAGGTTCTGTATTTCTTTATTAAGAATGGGCGGGCACAGTGTCCTGAGCACTGCGATGTGAACGATTTATTGCCCTATCCAGCATATTATGGATGAATGGAATGAAGTCTACTCTACGGTGTTATGTAAGTTATAGGCCGTTTTCCGGGTCAGGTACGCCACCACGTTCTTCTCTCAAGACCCATACCGCGATATTTGGGTTGGGCCCCTGGCCACATGGAGGGACTACAACCTCCCTGTTGGCATCTTCTGCCATTTTTGTTGCAAGATTCAAAGGCATTAGCCAGCAACCTGGGTGGGCCCCATCAATTCCCCGAAACCACATCATTTTTCTACATTGTGTGCGCGCCAACCAAACTACATTTTTTTTAAAAATGTGATGAGATGATTGGTGTTGTTAATGAATGAATGAATGAATGAAACGATGAATGAATGAATGAATGAAACGTTTAATGAAATGATGGGAAGGAATGGGGGAATAGAGAGTCTTGGTGGGATGAATTTCGGGAAACGGGACAACCCGGAGAAAAAGCCGAAAAACCTCAGTATGGCCACCATGGTAGTGGAAAACGGAAATATACTCATTGAGAAATTTGTATTAATTATCGTTTTTTGAGTAAAATGTATTCTGCTTCATACTTTAAATTCTTGCCCTTTAAACAATGGAAGGTAAATTCTCCTATCTCGTAGATTCTTGGTTTACATTAATCAGAAATGGTACTAGTAAACAGAATGGATCAGAATTACTGCTGGTCAGTAAACTCGTTTCAGAAGCCAGTGATATTTTTAGCGAATAAAACCATATTGTATGCATTAGATGGGTAATTACAACACATAGGGTGTACATAGCAACCGACGTCTAAACCACGACCGCGTTTTTTCCTATTCTTGGCTCAACTGCACTTTTACTGCTTTTTAATTTTTCAGTTTATTGTTGTAAACTATAACTATTCTTCTGTATTTACTAACAATGTTTAATATTTTAAACTTTTCAAACAATTTTTATAACATTATTAGACAATTTTCAAGTATTTATTTAAATACGCAATCACAATATTATGACACTGTTATTATAATATTGTGATGTTAACTGCTATTTTCTCCGCAGAGTATATTACTTACTATAAGATTTTTCTATCGCTGTTTTGGGTTATCGCTGCTTGGATCGGCGTTAGGGAGTAATACGTAAGTGTACACCCATTTTAAATAAACATTTGGTAATTTTCTTCTTCTTCTTCCTTCCAAGTATTAGGCCAAGGCCTGTTACGATCCTATAGAAAATTTTCCCCTTCCGGGAAATTCTCGTATAAGACTTGAAAGCATAATAATAGTCCCTTCGATTGGTTGCTGGCCAAAGGAAGGCAAGACCAGTGATGGGGCTGCCATCTTATAGCCTCTGGTCAGGCTTTTTTCTGGAGAAGAAAAGAAAATAAAGGAGAGAAGAAATGGAAGAAAGGAAAGACTCCCTAGCCCTCGGATGCCCTAATAGCGTCGGGGTAAAAAAAAAGAAGAGTTAACCAAGAGAGGTTAGATAGTAAAGTTAAAAGAGTGCAAAACACAAGTAAGTGGAAGAAATGTTTTGCTCAGCTTGGGCACCTTGTGGTCGCCATCCACATATCCCCTAGATGAGGACCCCTGAGGTTCGTTTGGTAATTTTAAAATTGTTAATATATTTTTTTAACATAGGTGTGGGGATTTATTGCAAAGATTGGTCATATAAGTTTCATAGCGAGATGCTACCATCTAGGATAAGACGTTTGATCTTTAGTACGATTGAAAATATTTTACGTCAGTTTAAATGAGTTTTTCCCTCTTTTATTGTTTCCATAACAACCATAAAACTGAACATCTCCGGCTGTTAATTACGAATACAAATCTGGCTAATGTCTATGGTTTCCTAACAATTTCTCTGAATTTTCACCACTTTCATGGGTGTTATGGAAATAATAAAAAATGGAAAAACGGGGTCATGGTTTAGATGTCGGTTGAGAAATCCACCCATTATCTCTAAACTAAACTCCACGATGCGACAGATCTAGAAAGCACATGGTTTACAGCCGGATGACTCCACATGCAAATCGTAAAAGCAAAGTCGTAATATATTTACGAAGACCAATTTTTCATATTTAGCATTTAATAGGTCTATTGTCATTAAGAAATAATTAGGCGCGACACGCCCTATATAATAAAGCGTCTATAAAAGTGGAATTAATAAAACTTAACTGAATTAATATAAGCAGATATATGCAACTCTTACGGTTATATAAAGTTGTAATTGCTGTATTTTTTCCACACTGTACACTGAAAACTTCATTCGCTTTGAATAACTTGGATGTAAATACAAACAAACATTCTGTGACAGTTATTACACTTTTATTATGACATAAATTCACACAAATAAATATCCTCAACTCGTGTCCAATCCAGGGTTGGGTCGAGGAATGAGATGAGATGAAGCCCCTATATGAAGAGGTCTGTGGACTACAAGAGTGCCGGTCTGATACAAGAGTGCCGGTGAACAGTCCTGACGCACCGTCACAGAAAATTCACACAACTATTTTGGCAAAACCGCTACATATAATAGACGACTGATATATTTTTTTATAAGTTGCGAATGTTTTATTAAATAAATCTTAAGATGTGTCATTCTAAATTTTACTCGACTTTACTGCATATGATTTTATCACTTACCAAACAATATGTGTTTGTTTCCATTTCACTGAATAAATAACTACACTCCCTAATCGAGCTTCTTTACCGCACTGCTTCGACAAGCCATCTTTACTAATCCATGTACTACACTGACCAGTACAATATAATTGCGTATCCGAAAGAATAAACTGAAGCGAGGTATACAATGTATTGTGGTGTCATCTACTTGTGCAGCAGAAACTATTAGGCTGCACCAGCTCTATACTCATTCAGCGCTCATGAGCCTGCTCTGTCATTGCCCTCAGTTACACTAGGCATTCGTAATGTCCGTCGCCGTGGCGCAGTCGGTAGAGTCCCTACCTTCCACTCCGGCGACCCGGGTTCGATTCCTGGCGGGGTAGGGGATTTTAAATCTCCACCTGATTGGATTGGTGTGTGTGTGTGTGTGTCCTGTCCTTGTGTCTATGTGAGAATTAAAGAAAGTTAACAAACAGGTAAAACAAAAAAGAAAAAGGTAAAACAAGAACGAAAACCAGTATAAAGGAAAAAAAGAGGTAATGTTTTGTCCGTCGCCGTGGCGTAGTCGGTAGAGTCCCTACCTTCCACTCTGGAGACCCGGGTTCGATTCCCGGTGGGATAGGGGATTTTAAATCTCCACCTTGGGTCTGCGTGTGTCTCCTGTCCTTGTGTTTATATGTGAGAGTAAAATAAAGTTAACAAAGGTAAAACAAGAAGGGGAAAAAAAGTACCAAGACTAAATTCAGAGTTTAGTTCCCAAGAAAACAAGACTATTACACTCCATATAAACATGCACGCCATCATATTCCAACAAAGTCCATATGCAAATGTTATTAAAATGTTTGGGTTCTTTCTCAATTATAATTTAAATTGGAATGCCCAAATAAAACTAAAATCTAACAAAATATTTTATAACGAATTTTCTAAATCTCTCAAAATTTTTCTTCACTAAACCCCCAATAAAATATCAGTACAATTCCTAGCGCTGCCGCATATCGAATATTGTGACGTTTTACCAATCGACCTTAGCGAAGGATTCAGAAAAAAATCGCATCGGCGTGTATCAGATATATATTTAATGTTCCAAGAATGTTTATTATTTATTTTTAAACAAATTACCAATATCGTTGAAAAGTGCATAGTTTAGTTCCTCGATTCAAGATTATTCAAACATCCAGTCAAAAATATTTAGCGTCTGGTTTCTAGTAGGCATATTTATCCTTCTATGATATTTTGAACACACGATCTGAATCATTACAAATATTTTAAAAAATTCTAAATTTTGGTTTAAATTATATTATTTTTATACGTAATATTTATCAATGGTTATTGTGTAATTATATAATAATTAATAGTAATAATAGTAGCAGCATATTTCATCATCATGTTTCGTGCTACTGCCCATTGCATGCATAGACCACCCGAAATATGCGCCTCCAACCATTTATATCTTCTGCCTTCCCTCTCCACCTCTATATAATGACAGCACATTCCATGTGCCCAGTCCAAATTCCATTTCCTTGTCCTTGCTTACTCGTCTTAAATGTTTCAATGAGGATTGCTTAGTTTGGGGATTCTCAACAGTGTAAGTTTTTGGGGGGGGGGTGTGATTGTCAGCCTCACGCCCAACCCCCAACCTGGAGGACCTGGGTATCTCTTTTTGTCTGGGTTATCGCTAGGGAGCGGATTTTTATGTTCTAAAAGTTAAGATTGCAACATAGTGTAATGAGAAGTAAGGCTTATGACTGTCTTTTGTTTTGGTTTCACATACAAACTATTGAATAGTATAATGAGAAGTAAGACTTTTGACTGTCTTTTATCTTGTTTCACATACAAACTGTTGAATAATTATACTATCTGCATTGCAAGCTTATCATTTATTAAAAAAAATCCGCTCCCCAGTTATCACTCTTGACCTGTCCGGCTTGGGAGGCCCAACCAGCTAAGTTACCGCCGAGCAGTACGTTTAGCGTATACAAATAAAGACTATATTTGTATATATTTACATCACTGTAATTACGTATAGGCCTATTTTATAATTTTATATACATGTGCGTATTATAGGTATCATTGTAATGCGATTTTTGTATATATGTAACTGGTTGAGTGAAAGGCGCCTTATGGCCGACCACGGAAAATAGACGCACTAGAACTGATCATAGAATATGATGTTGAGTGATTCCGGGTTCTGTGGCCGTGGTCCATAGTTGGTGTTGATACCAGACGTTTCGCCCTCAACTGCGGAGGGCATCTTCAGTGGCGAGTGCTTCTAGGCGTGTTTCCTGGTCGGAAGCTCTACTTAGAGTGAACGCTGCGGGTGTTGTATTGATACTAGTGGTGGGAGCAGGGTGAGCGGGCGTGGCTCTTGCTGATTGGCTAATGGTCGTCTCCTTGTTGTCCCTAGTGTTGATGCATTTATTTTCTAGTGTACGGTACCAGGCCTTAGACAGTTTAATACCTTCCTCTTTTCTGTTAATATTTTCCTTATGCTTGTGTATTTCTATAGCCTCTCGATATAATCTAGGGAAATAATAGGAAGTTGTGGCTAAAACTTGTGTTTTAGCCACAACTTCCTATTATTTCCCTAGATTATATCGAGAGGCTATAGAAATACACAAGCATAAGGAAAATATTAACAGAAAAGAGGAAGGTATTAAACTGTCTAAGGCCTGGTACCGTACACTAGAAAATAAATGCATCAACACTAGGGACAACAAGGAGACGACCATTAGCCAATCAGCAAGAGCCACGCCCGCTCACCCTGCTCCCACCACTAGTATCAATACAACACCCGCAGCGTTCACTCTAAGTAGAGCTTCCGACCAGGAAACACGCCTAGAAGCACTCGCCACTGAAGATGCCCTCCGCAGTTGAGGGCGAAACGTCTGGTATCAACACCAACTATGGACCACGGCCACAGAACCCGGAATCACTCAACATCATGATTACCGGCCGTGAAAGCCTGCATTCAACTGATCATAGAATACATAATTCGATATCTAATTAATGATAATGAAAATGGTACATTTTAACTCGACTAGTATTGATGGTCTATGTATCTTGAAAATGAACCATTGATTATCAAGCATGTCAATAGTTATCGCTTGTTGCTAACGTGTCTGTTTATGCTTCCGTTACAGGAAAATGTTTGCTAAAGTTTCCGCAGGAGGAAATTTAGCGTACATGTTTAACGGTAACTTACACTTCTTGATGAAAAGGAAATTTGGTGCTTATCTTTTAATGAAAAAACAATTTGGTCCACATATTTTGATGTTCATTTGTTAGAATTCTCATGTCAGATTGGGGTTTATGTTCTCAGTTTATCTCGTTAGTTTTTAAAATTCGCAGTTATGTGAGAAAATGAGTAGGCTATACCCGATTAGTGTCAAATTTTATTGGATTAATATGTACAACATTTATTTCGTTACGTTAGAACATTCTGATGAAAAGGCATTTATGCTTGAGTGAAAAGAGAATTTAAATTAGCATATTTTTTATTGAAACGCAATTTTATGTGCATATTTTGAAAATTTGTTATAATTTCTGACGTCATATGGCGGTTTATGTATTCAATTTATCTCGCTATTTGAGAAAATTGGTAGTTAAGTGAAAAAATAGGTACGTTAGTGTACACTAGATTAGTTTACAGTTGATTGTATAATATGTATATGATTTATTTCGTTAGATTAATATATTTTTATGAAGACACAATTTGATGCACATATTTTGAACAAAGGCAAATTGACGCGCATTTTTATAGCGGGCATTTTTCTTAGAATGCCTAGAAGATAATATCTTACTTCTGTACTCGAGTGGAATTTCCGATAACAACGGACTGTTCTGTTGTATATGTAGCCAAATCTTCATTTTTTTGTTATGTATTATAAAAAACCTCACGATATACGATATATCAAGATTCTTGTTAACGTATATTCGATAGGTTTGTTATTCTGTTTCCTCTATGAAAACAGCCATCACAGAATACATAATATGCAGCCATGTTGCAACGACATTTTGGTGATTTATAGGTTATATTTTCTTGAAATTATCTTTCAATTCTATGGCATTCTGAGGAATTTTCTTGGGAAGAAGAGCACATACATATATATATATATATATATTCATTCGTAAGGTAAATATGTACATTTTTATAACGTATTTGTGCGTTTCTCGGGATATTTTCATGAAACCAATGCCGGTGATCAATGTTAGAAGTTTATCAAATTCTTGCTGGTTAATGAAAGAGGCCTTACGACCTTAACTCTATCACAATAAATATAATATTGTTGTTATTATTATTATTATTATTATTATTATTATTGCCAATTTAATTTTTGTTAAGTTTAAAATGTTAATAGTTATATAATGTGTGATAAGTGCAGTGTTTTATTAGATTATTAAATACTGATCAAAATTATTCCAACTTGTTTTTTAATTATTTTAGAATCTGTATCTCACATACATTTAATACAATTACTGCAACCGTAGTACTGTAGCATAAGTCAATAAATTTTCATTATATAAAACTTTTAAAGTAAGATATTTGTTTACGCGTAATGTACATGTTTTTATTCGTAGATCAAATATACAGTTTTTCAGTAAAACCAAAAGACTCGCACAGAAAGCTATATTCAACAACACAAATTAGTTTATCTCTTTACGTGAGCACAGAAAGCAATACTAAACCGAAATGAATAGGTTTCAGTTCAGTAAAGAACATAAGGGCTCAGAGAATACAGAATTTTAGAGTTAGATTCTGGAATGAAATCGATTTATTGGCTCGTAGACAGCGGTTTACGCATATCCATCTCCTTCTCCCCGTATCTGCCTCTCTCTGTTGCTCTTTCTGTCATGTTAGCAGTCATGACACAATTTCCCTTGCGTATATTTCCAACAACGCATTGTTTCTGCGGTGTACGCACCACAAAGTTGTTGTGCTTTGAAAGAGAGACCCCGCACTTTATAATGCTATATGGAGCGTCGTCCCTACGCCTTCCAGCAACAAACCTTTCACTTTTTACAAGGTCTGTATACAAATAAAGAGTTTGAAACTTTTCAAACACGATCAATAGCTATGCATATATCGTACTTAACAGAACATCAAAAACACTGCGTTCGTTCGTTAAAAATACAGAATGCTTTTACAGGTGACTAAATTAATGACGCAATTAAAACGTCCGTTATCTCTCATTCCGGTTCAATAAATAAAAATGTCAACATTGATGACCTCTGATCAATCCTGGTGAATTAGTCATTACAATGATTGCATTTAGTTCATGAGTTCAAAGGTTTGCGGGATAGGTGGATTTTTCAAGATCTAAAAATCATCAGTAAGAGACTCATAAAATGACCTTAAACCTGTATCAAGAGGTCCTGATAAAATTGTCTGGGCCATTTTATGGCCCGAATTTGAATTGACACTCAAATGACCTTATATATTAAATAACATCGGTGAATAAAATAGTAAAATAACATACAATGGACCGCTTTAAACGATGCTCGCACGTTCGGCACCCGGTACAACTAGATGTAATTTTTAGTCGAGGAAGTTAAAAGCCACTGATTATCTGTGACAGATGTGTAAAAAAAATACCAAACGGCGCGACCAGCCCTTGGTCTACCAGCCGGCTGCAGGCCTGGCATCCAAATATCAATTACATGTGGTGACAATGTGTGCTAAGTTCAATAAATCTTCGGATATGAAAACCATAACACCTCCCCACACACACACACATATATATATATATATATATATAAACTCCCCACAAACAATACGATCATCTTAGAATTTTGCTGCCTAACAGAATAGTTTAGTTATCTCTGTCTTATGCTTGCTTTCTTATATATATATATATATATATATATATAAACTCCCCACAAACAATACGATCATCTTAGAATTTTGCTGCCTAACAGAATAGTTTAGTTATCTCTGTCTTATGCTTGCTTTCTTACATATATATATATATATATATAAACTCCCCACAACATACGATCATCTTAGAATTTTGCTGCCTAACAGAATAGTTTAGTTATCTCTGTCTTATGCTTGCTTTCTTATATTATATATATATATATATATATATATATATATATATAAACTCCCCACAAACAATACGATCATCTTAGAATTTTGCTGCCTAACAGAATAGTTTAGTTATCTATGTCTTATGCTTGCTTTCTTATATATATATATATATATATATATATATAAACTCCCCACAAACAATACGATCATGTTAGAATTTTGCTGCCTAACAGAATAGTTTAGTTATCTCTGTCTTATGCTTGCTTTCTTTTATATATATATATATATATATCAAGTCTTGTACATCATTTTACTTGTCTTAGGAACCGCATCTCTACCGTCTGTATTCTATCATTCTGTCTTTTCACTGGAGCCCAAGTTTCACATCCTATACAATATTGTGGGAACCGCCATAACATTATACATTTTTATCTTGGTTTCTTTTCTAATTTTATTTTTGAATTGATAGAATAAGAAATGAGGATATAAGAGAAGAATTGAAAGTACAGCCTTTATTGGATAAAGTCACGAATTACAGACAGAAATGGATTGATCACATGGATGGAATGAGTAAGGAGAGATATCCATTGTTAGCAAGAAATTATCAAGCAAGAGGAAGGCGTGATGTTGGAAGACCTAGAAGACGTTGGGCTGATTCATTATGAAGTCGAAACGGGCAATTGCCTAATCCCTGGAGTGATGATGATGATGATATATATATATATATATATATCCTACGTCCACCGCTGTGGTTTCGAGGTAGCGTGCGGTCTTGCCACGCAGCGGGTCCGGGTTCGATTCCCAGTTGGGACAGGCTCCTGGGTGAGGTTTTTTCGTGCTTTTTTTTTCATCTGTAGGACAAATGTCAGGCAGCTCAGGGCCCAACGATCCCCGAAAATCATCCGGCCATCATCATCCTTATCCGGTGTGGAAAGCAACAGGAAGCTACCACATTTGTAATTCCCTAGTAAAGCTCCGAAGCCTAGCATGAAAATGCTATGATTGCAGCGAAAGACCTGCCCTCGGGCAGAATTACTATGTATGGATATTTCCTAAATTAAACTCTATCTGAGAAATCCAATAGAAAACAAATTACTGGTAATTTTTTTTTATTATAGTATCACATCTTCTCGTATAATGATTATCTCGTAAATAACTAACATTCAGTGACACGCCTACTTTATAATGAGGTAATTAGGAAAGTGACAAGGCAACATTACTGTAATTCACGAACGTTGGTTTAGAATGAACTGACTCTCCATTCTCGTTGTGCTTTATTTCATTTTTATGTTTCTACTGACATTTATATGCCTTGTAAATATGTTAGTGCCTTGGGATCTATAAACGTTTCATGCGCTTAATTTTAACTTGATTAAAGATGCGTACTACTAAAGTAGAGGACACAAAATAAAAAAGAATCTGGAATTAAACGAAGAATATTTATAAAATATTAATGCTATAACCTGAAACCGGTTTTAAAGAGAAAAGTATTCCCCATAGAGGGGGGAAAGAATGCTATTTTCATATTACTATATCAAGACAGAATTATATTTAACTAGCTAATACCCGGCGTGCGCATGTACCTAAATAAATTACGTGTTTCTATGTTTAGTTTAATAAGTAAAAGAAAAATAATTATACATTTACATCGTAATTATTTTTAGATATCCCTTGCTGAATAACGGGCGTTGCCCGGAAATCTTCTTATCCCGATCTTCTTGGCATCGATGAGCTGAAAGACAGAAATAGTTACTTTGAGTTATCCTAAAAGATAGACATATGCTGTAACGGACTTTTTTTAATAATGTTTTTAGATTTTCAATTCTGTGTGCATTAACTTGGCATATTTCTTATGGTTTAGGCAGCGTAAGCCATTTATGGTTCTTAGAGCGACTTTTTAGTGCTCCGATGCCCCCTTGTTTTAGCTCTGACTTTATAGTACCTACGGTAATGATGTTACTTACTTACTTACTTACTCACTGGCACTATCGAACCCGTAGGTTCATGGCCGCACGGACATAAGCTCTCCATACATCCCTATCCTGAGCTAATGCTTTCCAATCATTCCCTGTATAATTTACTTCCCTCAAGTCATAGTTAATGTTGTTCTCCCACCTCATTCTTGGTCTACCAACTGGGCGTTTTCCTTCTGACTTTCCTACAAGAAGTTTCTATGCACGTCTTTCATTCCCCATACGCGCAACATGTCCTGCCCATCGCAGTCTACGGGCCTTAACTGTTCTTATTATATCTGGCTTCCTATAAAGACCATGTAGTTCATTGTTATGTAGTCTTCTCCATTCACCTGTCTGTTCATCTCTCTTTGGTCCAAACATTTTCCTAAGAACTTTATTCTCAAATACTCGAAATCTCCTTTCCTCCTCCTTAAAGTAGAGTCATGTTTTCGCACCCATATAATATAACTGGTAGAACAATAGTTTTATATATTTTTCAGCTTAACGTTTTTTTGAAAGGAGTTGGGACATCAAAAGTCTCTGCAATGCATAATAGCATGCATTTCCAGAATTGAGCCTATGTTTAATTTCTTTGTGCATCTCATTCCTATTTGTGATTATTGTTCCTAGGTATTTGAATTCAACCAATTCCTCAAAATTTCCCTCATTTGTCATTAGCTGTCCATTTCCATTATATAATGTGTTTCTACGTGTGACCATATATTTAGTTTTACTGATATTTACTTCCAGTCCTAATTTCTTAGTGTTACTCAATAGTGTGGTGCGTGTTGGCCTTTAGTATCTCCTCGCTATCGGCCAATAGTACTACATCATCAGCATAAACTAACAGCTTATAATACCATTCAGTTGTAAGCCTTCCTCATTCTCTAAAGATTTAATGGCATGCTCTAGTACAAAATTAAATAGTAGAGGAGATAGTGCATCTCCTTGCTTCAACCCATTCTGGATTTCAAAAGTGTCTGAAAACTGTTTGCCTACACCGCACCCTACTCGTTGAGCCATTTAGACACATTCGTATAAGTCTAACTAACTTTTTAGGAATTCCGAACTCCAGCAGGATACTATATAACTTCTCCCTCTTAATTGAATCATATGCTTTTTTGAAGTCTACATATAGTTGATGTACAGTACCATTATATTCCCATTTCTTTTCTAAAATCTGTCTTATACTAAAAATCTGATCTGTTGTAGACCTGTTTCTTCTAAATGCACATTGATGATCTCCTACAATATCATGAATATAGGGAGTAAGTCTGCTTACTAATATATTTGTTAGAATTTTTGTACGTTAATTCGCACACAAAAGTTCTATAAATGATGGTAAAACTCTATTGAAATCTGTCACGTAGTATTTGAGTCCATAAAGGATAGATAGTCCCACAAACACACATTTTATATAAATATTACACACAACATTTCATTGTGTTTGAAGGTCAGATTCAGTCTCTTTGATTGTCTTTGTACTGTACGAGTAAAATAGCTGTTCTACATCAAGAGTAACCAGAGTTAATTACGTGGTTTTGACACAGAATTAGAAATCAGTGAAGGTTACTGGTTTTCGACGTCTGGATTCTTCGATAATCTTTAATAAATTTCGTTAAAGTAGGTCATTTTTACACGATTTATATTAGCTTGACCTGTACATAAGTGACGGATTGTCGGACAAACTGCAGCGTGTCCATAATATGTGTATCAGATTCATATTTAATGTTCGAAAATACGATCACATTTCTCCATTATTCCACGAATTGTCATGGCTACATCTAAAAGAGAGAAGAAAATCGCACTGTGTAATTCTCCTATTTAAGATCCTACATACCTCGATTCCCAATTATTTATCATCCCGTTTCCAGTATCTATCCTCAAACCATAACTTAAACACAAGATCACAACATAGTCTCTTACTTAATATACCGCAACATAGGACATCACATCACTCCATGTCATATACCATCTCCACTTCTCGTAACTGGAATTCCCTACCACAAGAAATAAGGGGCTGCCGGACATTGGCATCTTTTAAAAGAAATCTAAATTTATATTTGCTCTAAACTCGACTTCATTATTATCCAGTGTAAGATATATATATTAATTGGTGTTTCCCGTATAATGTATCATATTTATATTATTATTATTATTATTATTATTATATTATTATTATTATTATCGTATCATTATTGTTATTAACCCTATAAAATGTTGTTTGTACATGACATTTACATTGCTACATTTATTGTATCTTTAACTGTTTATAATTAGTATAGTATATATATATATATATATATATATATATATATATATATATATTTGTCGAATATTTATTTGTATTTGTGCTGGTTGAGTGGAAGAGAGGGCCTTATGGCCTTAACTCTGCCAGAATAAATAAAGTATTATTATCTATCTATCTATCTATCTATCTATCTATCTATCTATCTATCTATCTATCTATCTATCTATCTATCTATCTATCTATCTATCTATCTATCTATCTATCTATCTATCTATCTATCTATCTATCTATCTATCTATCTATCTATCTATCTATCTATCTAGTCTATCTATCTATCTATCTATCTATCTATCTATCTATCTATCTATCTATCTATCTATCTATCTATCTATCTATCTATCTATCTATCTATCTAAGCTATCTATCTATCTATCTCTATCTATCTATCTATCTATCTATCTATCTATCTATCTATCTATCTATCTATCTATCTATCTATGTAACTGAACCTTTCGACGCGATTTTCACCCACTTAAAATAATTGGATCGACTTGAAATGTTGTATACTTGTAAAGGACCCGTAACAATACAATAATGTCATATTTATTATTGTTTATACAAACAATAACGTAAATTACTATGGATGGATATCAAACACTGTCAAAAATATTTGGAAGAGAAAAATTATACGCTCAGACCGGGACTTGAACCCGGGACCCTTGGTTCTCTAGACCAAGTGCTCTACCAACTGAGCTACCTGAGCAAGTACCGATCTAAACGCAAATCTTTCTCTATATACATTGTAATTCACATCCACCAAATGCTGTGAAGCCATGCTTCTATCTTGCAAATGGCGGCTAGAGAACCAAGGGTCCCGGGTTCAAGTCCCGGTCTGAGTGTATAATTTTTCTCTTCAAATATGATTTATCCATCGTTGAGATGTACGAAATCAATAATAAAAACTTGGAAAAAGCCGTACTGGCTGTAATATATAATTCCCAAATATGTCTTCTTAATAAAGGAGCCGCCATTTGCAAGATAGAAGCATGGCTTCACAGCATTTGGTGGATGGGAATTACAATGTATATAGAGAAAGATTTGCGTTTAGATCGGTACTCTTGCTCAGGTAGCTCAGTTGGTAGAGCACTTGGTCTAGAGAACCAAGGGTCCCGGGTTCAAGTCCCGGTCTGAGCGTATAATTTTTTCTCTTCAAATATGATTTATCCATCATTGAGATGTACGAAATCAATAATAAAAACTGTCAAAAAAGGTTAAAATAAAGCGATGTGACAGAAAATGTAACATTCGTTAAAATAATAAAAAAGGTTAACTTGAAATTACTTATGCAGTATTAAGTATTATAAACTCTTATACGCATAATGCCGTGTTATGTTATATAATATTATAAATAATAGTTAAAAAAAACTAAAAAAACACGCTTTATTAGGAAACGGAACTAAAAAAATGAAAAATAATTTTAATTTCCAACACGCTTGGGATAAAATTAAAGTGGTCAACAAAAAAAATCTCCAACACATCTTGAATAAAACTAGAGTTATCTATAAAAATGTACCTTCAAAAGCATGGGATGCTCTTTATCATTAATATACATTGTTTGATAATAAACATATATTGGTAAAAGTAAAGTCTCTAAGGAGAAAACGTGAAAACCATAAAAACACCCCACGCTTTACATGGTAAAATTATTCTTTTTGTAGATAACTCTATTTTTATTCTAGATGTGTTGGAGATGATTTTTTTGGTGACCACCTTAATTTTATCCCAAGCGTGTTGGAAATTAAAATTATTTTTCAGTTCGATTTTCTAATAAATGTTTTGTTTTAGTTTTTTTAACTATTATTTATTTTTTATTTTCTAGTTTGGTTTTCTAATAAAGCGTGTTGTTTTAGTTTTTTAAACGATTATTTATTTTTTAATTTTTTAGTTTAATTGATTGTCATCAACCGGAATCCCATGAAAATTTAATTGCTTAATACCCTTCTAAAAAAACCCTCCGGGCCGGATTTGAACCAGCGATCTATGGATTACTGAAATTATATACCACTACAGGCTACCGCTCTACTAACTGAGCTCTTACAATGATTGACTAAAAAGTCGATAAGTCCGCAACGTAATTTACCGTATTTTTTTTCTGATGATTCTGGCCAGGATTTTAGAAAATATTTATAAAATTATTGTATTTTTCGTGGGGTCCTTTACAAACGAAGTTTCAAATCGATTCAATGTTTTTAAGTGCGTCAAAATTCTGTTCTGCCTCTGGTCCCAAGGGTCGCGGGTTCACACCCGGCCGGGGTCTATGGAATTTTTAGGATGGAATATCCTAGGAGCAAGTCCTCCGGGAGGGACTTTAAGCCGTGGGTCTCGAGTCTGAAGATTTTCAGGCTCGTAAATATCCTTAAGCCTGAAAGAAAGGCCTCTAAGCAAAATTTACCGAATTATCCCGTCCTAGTACTACCTTGGTTTCCTAGATGTCAGTATGAGGCGGAACGCTGACCTCGGACCACTCAAAGGACATCTATACGAAAACAAGTGCAACTAAATTAGTATGATTCAAATTCTTCCTTATAGGAGGAGAGCGCCTAAATCTCCGTTAAGGGAAACATGGGCTTACAAGAAGAAGAAGAAGATTCCGTTATATAGATGCAGGTCCGTTACATAGATAGACAGATATACGTCAAGCTAATATAAAGCGTGTAAAAACAGGCATTCCTTTAGAATCCGGTCTCTAACCATCTGTTGTTAGAAAAATGTCACTTTTTATCTTTATTCTTACTATTTTGGTTTACAGAGTCACTTTTTGTTTATTACTATCTAACCTCTCTTGGTTAACTCTTGTTTTTTTTTTTCGACCCCGACGCTATTAGGGCATCCGAGGGCTAGGGAGTCCTTCCTTTCTTCCATTTCTTCTTTCCTTTATTTTCTTTTCTTCTCCAGAAAGCCTGACCAGAGGCTATAAGATGGCAGCCCCATCACTGGTCTTGCCTCCTTTGGCCAGCAACCAATCGAAGGGACTATTATTATGCTTTCAAGTCTTATATGAGAATTTCCCATAAGGGAAAATTTTCTATAGGATCGTAACAGGCCTTGGCCTAATACTTGAAAGGAAGAAGAAGAAGACAATAAAAAATAATAAAATTAATCAGCTGTAAAAATGAAAATAAGAAAGAGCTAGTCGCATTGTATCTATCGAAGTCAAATATAAATCTTGTTAAATTATAGCTGTGTTATAGGTTAGTATCTCAAGTAATGTTCATTGACTGTATTTCAATCTGGCTAACACAAATTCACAAATATGTGATGATTGCACTCGGATTTTAAGTATTATGTTTTTTTTTCTGAAGGAATAAAAACTGTGTTAGATACAGGTTTTTTATGAAAACTTATACCACCTAGAAGTGCTTCGTTTAACCTAAGATATCTACTTCACCATTAGTACTAAAGCAGGAGTCTTAGGTCCTTATACATTTTATTGACTATTTAACTCATGCCCCAAATGGGAGTCAATGACCAATCACGTTTCAATGATTTCTGTTTTACAACCAATCAGAGTCGTGTTTCACCGAATATTTATCAGTGTTATAATTACCATATTAAAGAAAGCTCCTCCTTACAATATTGCGTTCCTTTGGCAATATATAGTATGATCTGGTTGCAGTGATAAACAAATGAAGCAGTAGAAGCGTACCTATCGTTTCTCATTTGTTTTCAAACATCGCCCGTTTACATTAAATATATAAATATTTTAAAATAACTATAGTTAAATAATGATTTGTGAGTAAACAGCTTTAATTTTATTCGTTAAATAGTCCTAACAAATGCCACTCTTGATTTCCAAATTATCTAGATAAATTCACTCCTCACTTCGTGAGTCGTGAATTTATCGATAATTTGGAAATCACTCGTGGCATTACTTATGAGAATTATATTTATTTAGTTTTATTTAAGTAATAGTATATTACAATGCGAAGTTGGGAAGTGGGTTTTAAAGAAGCGAGGAAATTATTAAACACCAAGCGATAGAGAGGTTTTTAATTTCCGAGATTCTGTAAAACACTTCACAAACGTGCATTGTTACATTATTTTTTGCACGATGTTGTTTTTAAAACAATAAATAATAGTAAAATAATAATATATTTGATGAAAATTTTTTCGTTCATTATAAACAACTGACTAACGTTAACAGTCTGGCCAATGTTTATACGGTAAATGCCGAAAATAATTTAGTTGAGACTACAGCAGGCCGTGCCAAACCAATCAGGATAAAATGGCGGCAAGTACGAATTATATTGTTTTATATTGTTTCAAATAAATTTCAGTTAATTTAAAATGCAGTGATTTGTTACTTATAATGTATAATAACACTACGTTTTGATATTGTTTTTGTAGACATATTGTAACCTGGTTTGTACTTTCAGAAGAATAAGACTTTTTACTTTTTATTTATTTTTTGAAAGAAGTTTAATTTCCTAGTTTATTTTTAATTTTAGTAGTATACATAAAGGGCAATGGTTTTACTTCCCGCACTAGGAAGCTAATTTGTAATATTATAGTATAATTATTTAGTTATTTATAGATTGACAACCCTGAAATGTAGGAATTTGAACTTTCAATCACGGTCACCATTGCTGTAGGTACGACAGAACACACTATCGTACAAAAATGTTGTTTATAAAAAATATGAAAATGTTTATATGTATAAAAGTAGAAACAATTTGGACTATATTCTAAAGATAATTATTTCAAGTAATTCCTGTGCCTTAGTTTATTTATCAGTTTATTTAAGAGACAGTTAATATATTTTATATTTTCAGCCAATATTGCAATTTCAATATCTTTGTATTCCAAGTAATGTTACAATGTATAACTGTAGGCTTTCACGGCCGGCGTCTTGATCCCTGTTAGGTTCGTCTTCCGGGCATATAGGCCGTGGTCCAGTCGTTCTTCTACTCGACGTTTCGTCTACTGCTGCGGTAGACATCTTCAGGAGATACTGCGTGCTCTCTGTGAACTCCTCAACAGTCGGCTGCAGACTGTTGAGGAGTTCACAGAGAGCACGCAGTATCTCCTGAAGATGTCTACCGCAGCAGTAGACGGAACGTCGAGTAGAAGAACGACTGGACCACGGCCTATATGCCCGGAAGACGAACCTAATAGGGATTAATTTTACAATGTTCCGAATTATACAGTTTAAATTGTATTTTATTTAAAATATGTCCTATAAACTTTTATAGTATTAATCAATAGGAATAAAGATCTAAAAATTGAAGTCACGTTAGGTTTAAAGTAATGTTCTGTTACAAATATTTGAAAATTATGTTTCACTGGAATTACTGACAGTGTAAAATGTATCCACCGAGTTGATGCGAGATAATTAGTCGAAGCTTTACAACAGGGCTGTTAATATGTGCTCTCTATGTGTGACAACGATTGTTACTTGCAAACAAAAAGTAAAGATTTACCGAGAACTCGCTATTATGAAGCAAAATAATAAATATCTTCAGTAACAAATAATGTAAAAAAAAAGTAAAGTGATCCCACAACAGACCCGGAGGCCCTTGGGGTAGTAGGAGGTTAAGGCTCCCACTTTTTCTAGACAATCGGCACTTTATGTCAGCCGGTTTGTCAGCCCTGCGTGACGGCCGCCTTTACCCCCAGAACAAGCGTCTGGTACTCATTTCCGTTAGAGACTGAGTCGACGCCAGGGCCATAGTGCCGCCAGAGGGTTTGGATCAGTTTAAAAATCCTGACCCCAACGGGACTTGAACCCTCGACCCTCCGGCTTGTAGCTCAGTGCCTTAACCACTACGCTACGGCGTGCCCTAACAAATAATGTAACATATATAAATTTAAGAAAATAATCAGTATTTAAAATGTATTTCAATATATATTATATTAATTATTTGTAAATTCTGTGAGTGAAACGCTTATTTAATTGAAGTAATTTAAAATTAGATTTCCATCCATAGTAATTCTGCCCGAGGGCAGGTCTTTCACTGCAATTTTCATGCTATGCTTTGAAGCTTTACTAGAGAATTGTAGGTGTGTAGCTTCCCGTTTCTTTCCACACCGGCGAAGGATGATAATGATGAGGATGATGGGGATGGCCATATGATGTTCGGGGACCGTTTGGGCCTTACAGGTGAGGAAAATCCTACAGGTGAGGAAAAACCAATAAAAATCTCACCCAGAAAACTGCCCCCGACCGAGGATCGAACCCGGGCCCGCTGCGTGACAAAGGCAGCACACCCATGAGACCACGGCGGTGGACTAATTAGATATAATAAGAACAAAACTGTTAAAGATTATAAGATTTTCATATTTATTGTAATATTTCTTCTTCTTCTTCTTCTTCTCTTCAGAAGGTACACAGTTAAAATTAGATATAATACGAACAAAACTGTTAATTTTTTATACGATTTCATGTTTACTTAATATTTAAACTTAAAAAAAGGTACAAAGTACTGAAACAGCTGTAACCATTTGTTATTGAAATAAATAAGAAAATCTTATAAAACTTTAAAAGTTTATTTAAATTTAATTAATAGACAATGGATTTTCATGAAGTAAACACCAAATCAATTGATTACATAATAAGAACAGTTAAGTCTGTTGTACTACGATGGACAGAACCTCTGGTCGAATGAGAAATAGAATAGAAGAGGAGCAGAATGCTTTTAGTATAAAAACCAAAGGGAAAACGTCCAGTTGATAGACCAAGAAAGAGGGTGAAATAATAAAAATAAACCCTGATTTGGAAGTAGATTATACAGGAGATGATTGGAAAACATTAACTCAGGATAGGGACGTGTGAAGAGCTTAAGTCCGAGCGGCCATGAACGTACGGGTTCGATAGTGCCAGTGAGTTAGTCTGTTAATTTAAAATTATATAAGACGCTCCAAGGCGCAAGTGATTAGACATTCTCCTTCCACTTCCGGGTCGTGAGTTCACTTCTCGTTAATTCCCATTTTGGGGATCCTGGTGCACAAATCGGGGTCAGAGAACGTTTTTTCTTTGGATTCCTCCCGTTTTTCTCTTCCAAAAATTTTATTCCATACTTTTCGATACTCATATCATACATTCCATTTCGTTTCACTTGCCCTTGTGATGGACTGACCAGCCTGCATCCGTGTAACATAAACTCAGGTGATTTCATGGAAATGGTAAACTTTTGTTACTTTCCTACATTTGTGAATTAGTAGTATGTAAGGTTCACAATCTACCATCCTTGATATGTGTCGTTGTATATGCATCGTGATGTCGTGTGATGTCTTCGGTGATGGCCCACACATTCTCCTAACCATAGATATGTGGTGTGTGTAGGTATCATTAATTTACACATACAAAATATGGTCACACGTAGAAATACAATATTAATGGAAATGGACAGCTAATGAGTAATGACAAACGAGGGGAATTTGAGGAAGTGGCTGAATTCAAATACCTAGGAACAATAATCACAAATAGGAATGAGATGCACAAAGAAATTAACATGGGCTCAATTCTGGAAATGCGTGCTATTATACATTACAGAGACTTTTCACATCCCAACTCCTTTTAAAAAAACGTTAAACTGAAAATATATAAAACTATTATTCTACCAGTTATATTATATGGGTGCGAAACATGGACTCTTACTTTAAGGGAGGAAATGAGATTACGAGTTTTTGAGAATAAAGTAACTTAGAAAAAAATGTAGACCAAAGAGAGATGAACAGACAGGTGAATGGAAAAGACTACATAACAGTGAACTACATGGTCTTTATAGGAAGCCAGATATAATGAGAACAGTTAAGGTCTCGCACACTGCGATGGGCAGGACATGTGGCACGAATGGGGAATGAACGACGTGTATGGAAGCTTCTTTGTAGGAAAACCAGAGGGAAAATGCCCAGTTGGTAGACCAAGAATGAAGTGGGAGAATAACATTAACTATGATTTGAGGGAAGTAGATTATACGGGGGATGATTGGAAAACATTAGCTTAGGATAGGGATGTATGGAGAGCTCTATGTCCCCGCGGCCATGGACCTACGGGTTTAATAATGCCAGCGAGTTAGTAAGTAAATAAGTAAGTAAGAGTTAAGGTGAGTTTACCTTATGCCACGCAACTTACTTACTCACTCAGTGGCACTATCGAACCCGTAGGTTCATGGCCGCGCGACATAAACTCTCCATAGATCCCTATCCTGCGCTAATGCTTTCCAACTATTTCCTGTATAATCTACTTCCCTCAAATCATAGTTAATGTTATTCTCCCACCTCATTTTTGGTCTACCAACTGGGCGTTTTCCCTCTGGTCTTCCTACAAGAAGCTTCCATGCAAGTCTTTCATTTCCCAACGTTCCACATGTCCTGCCATCGCAGTGTACGACACTTGGCTGTTCTTATTATATCTGGCTTCCTACAAAGACCATGTAGTTCATCGTTATGTAGTCTTCTCTATTCGCCTCTCTTATGCCACATACCTTCAATAATAGGGGCTCGTTCTCATCTCACATTCGACTTGGCATTAAGGCAGACACTACTAGAGGGTTTAAATTTAATTGCATATACAATTATTTTCGTTTTATACAATCTTTGAACGAAGGACGCCATAGTGTAGTTGGTTAAAACAATACGCAAATACTATGGATACGAGTATGTATCAGCATGAAGTCAGGATTTTTAAAGTAGCCTAATCCTTCTGGTGACACCATGAGCTGGCCAACTTCTAACTACATAAGTAGGCCTATACCTGTATGTCTTAGGGGTAAAGATGACCGCCTTATAAGGGGCTACAATATTTTTTTGACATTCGTTGCCTACGGTCTAAAAAGATGAGAGTCTTAACCTCACATACACAACTTTATGACCAGACGAGGACATAGTGGGCTTCCTCGAATGAGTGATCAGCTCAATGTCGGCCTTCTTCTTAATGTTTTATGTGATTTTCATAAATATTTATTTAATTTAACATAAGTAACCGCTGTTTTAAAACTTTATAAATTTAATTATATATGTGGCATAATTACGAGAAAACTGAAAAATACAAGAAACGAAACAAATAACTAAAATGTTATAAAGCTATGGCAGTTCCTTTACTATTGTATGACACTGAGTTTTGGTATTAACTGAAATAAAAGGGAAGGTATAAGATACCAACAAAATGGAAAAATCAGCTGAGAAGAATAAAAGAATATTATCAAAATGCTTATCTTCAGCACGTATTACGAATGAATGAACAGCGCATACCAAGAAGAATGTATAACTATAAACCAAAAGGGAGAAGAATGTTGGGGAAGACCCATTGAAGAGATGGAAGGACCAATTCGACCTATAATGAGATGAGATGACGATGAGAATAATGGGAAGAAATAAAATTCCAAAACTGGCGTTCCAATACACTCCAACTGGACATAGGAACCAAGGAAGAGCAAAACACGGTGGAAAGATCAAGGACCATCTTCCCAGGTTACCGTCACAGGTCACATGACGTAAACGAATTTGTTCATTATGATGATGATGATGATGATGATGATGATGATGATGATGATGAAAAGAGAAGATCATAGAAGAAGCTGAAATGATATTTCTGAGAAGTGTAGCTGGTTTGCAAACTTCTAGTTAAAGAAGGAACGAAGATATTAGAAATGCCTTCAATATTTTTAAACTTTTAAAAATAAAACAATCTAGAAAATACCTGAAAGAACATGTTGATAGACCGAAAAAGGATGGATTCAACTTTTTGAATGAGAATCTGTGAAACCAGAACAAACCACATGGGCTTAATCCGTGAATGTTGATGATGATGAACAGCTGTTTCAATACACTATATCTTGATCAGGTGAATGTCATAAATACAAATACATTTTCTATTTATGAATATATTCGACTTACTTTAAGGGAGGAAAGGAGATTACGAGTATTTGAGAATAAAGTTCTTAGGAAAAATTTTGGACTAAAGAGAGAGGAACAGACGGGTGAATGGAGAAGACTACATAACAGTGAACTACATGCACTTTATAGGAAGCCAGATATAATAAGAACAGTTAAGTCTCGTAGACTGCGATGGGCAGGACATGTGGCACGAATGGGGAATGAAGGACCTGCATGGAAGCTTCTTGTAGGAAAACCAGAGGGAAAACGCCCAGTTGGCAGACCAAGAATGAGGTGGGAGAATAACATTAACTATGATTTGAGGGAAGTAGATTATACAAGGAATGATTGTAAAACATTAGCTCAGTTGGCAGACCAAGAATGAGGTGGGAGAATAACATTAACTATGATTTGAGGGAAGTAGATTATACAAGGAATGATTGTAAAACATTAGCTCAGGATAGGGGTATATGGAGAGCTTATGTCCGTGCGGCCATAAACCTACGGGTTCGATAATGCCAGTTAGTTAGTTATTCAACAATGTAAACAAATGTAAACAACGAACACAATATAAACAAAATTTAAACATGTTATACAGCAATGTATAAAACAAATTCTAATTTAATAAAATTAATGGGTAAATCATTTATATTTAATAGGGAATTTAATAACTTATTATTTTTCTTTAATTTATCTATTTCGAAAGTTTCTGAAATTGTCGAGATTTTTTCTTTGCTACAAACGTATAAAACTTCAAAATATGAATTCAAAGAAAGTAACTTGTTAGGGTAGTTCCAAGTTTTAATTCAGATTTTAAAGTCTTACATGTTTGTAGCAATTAAAATAATCTAGATCCTTTCAGAGACTTTATAAATGAATACATTCAAGAAGAGAATTAAGTTATTAAATTACCAATTCGATCCAAATGATTTACATGTTAAATGTATTAAAATATGAATGGATTAACGAGATTCACTCTGACCCTATCTTCTATTATTACGAACGATTATTGTACATTGCTATGTAATTTGTTTACCTTTTGTTTATATTGTATTGTTTGGTTAACATTTATTTACATAGTTAACTATACTCATTTATAGAACATTTATTTGTATTTATGACATTCATCTGTTGATGATACAGTATATTGAAACAGCTGTCACGAATGTTAATAAAATATTTATTAAAACCATATAAAACTTCGATAGCTTTTTATAAATATAAAATCAATTGAATTTGTTGAAAATGTGTCTTCCATTATTGTATCCTATTTTTTTTCCAAATGCCCCAGGTTGTCATTTCGACATTTCTGGTGTTCTCTCCTGGCATGGCGTACTTGTAACCCACTTCTGAGAATGGGGGGGGGCTGGAAGGCGGGGTTACGCTACCCCGATGATATGAGAATTGGTGGTAATGATGCACCAGGAGAGGGCTTAAACTAAACTTAAGCTAATTAGGCGAATATGATATTAATGGCCAGATGGTGTTCGGGGACCGTTTGGGCCTTAATGTTTCCTGACATTTATCTTGGAGGTGAGGAAAAATCCCGAAAAAAAAACATCACCCAGGAAACTTGTCCCGACCGGGGATCGAATCCAGGCCCGCTGCGTGACAAGGCAGCACGCTACCTCGAGACCATAGCGGTGGAATTGTATCGTAATATATGAGACCTATTTTTTTACATTTTTCAATTGAATATCAACCATTCATTTTTCTCATTATTTTTATCGTTCAAGTCACAGTTATTACTTTTTGGAAATAGCTACTCCTGAGCAATTGTATTTAAAATAGAAATAGAAATATAAACCCAAAAATTAAATATTTTCAATATACAGTGTGATTATAAAGTCCCAGTACATTTTGTGGATAACGTAGCGCAAATAAAACAAAAATTATAAGGTAGTTTCTACTATCAAGTTAATGTTCAACATAACCGGGAAACCTGTCATTGAGATACCCGCGTATAGCCAGAGCAAAGTGTGGTGATTCTCCATCTTGTTGTAACACCACTGTATCAATGATACCATCTTGCTGTAACTGTGGCTGTAAGAAAAGTTGCAACATATCAAGATACACGTCTCCCGTGATGGTTTCCTTTGGAATCTGTCTCTAACTTCCTCGTACGACGGCCTCTTAAACGCGCAGCAACAATCTCTATCCGCTCTTCAATGGTGAACATATCTGTATATTTCGAATGACTGTAACAGAAATACGATATGTAGGCGATTTCTTTAAAATGTACTGAGACTTTATAATCACACTGTATAATATGCGTTTATTTTCTATTGTTTAATTTTCTATTTTATCTAATGGTGTTTTCATCCTCGTATTTTCAAGCATTATGATCTTAATATGTTTTCATAACACAGCAATTATTTGAAAAAAGAAGAGAACATAACCTACAGACGCATGTTGCTTTCATTGATTTTGAGAGAAGCATTTGTTCGTGTTGATAGAGATAAGTTATGGAAAATTATGGAAATACATGGCTACCCCGCAAAATTAATTTATGGGATAAAAAGTTTGTATGTAAAGTCTCAAATTATAATAAATATAGGCACATCAAAGACCGAAGCTATTTTAATAAATAGAGGTGTAAGACAAGGGTGTAGTTTATCACCTACCCTTTTTAATCTATATATTAATGACATCATCCAAAATTGCAAATATTGTTAATATAGGTATAAAAATGAACCGTTTTAAAAATATTAAATGTTTTAATGTATGCTGACGATGTGGGTTATTATTGAGGAAAATAAAAATAATTTTCAGTACTCTTTACATCAATTAAATCAGTTATGCCAAGAATATAATTTTAAAATATCAAAAGAAAAAACAAAAATAATGGCATTTGGGGGAACGAACATATAAGATCAAAAATCGTAATAGACAACAAACCTCTGGAACAAGTAATACATTTTAATTATTTGGGTTGTAATTTTACTATAAACACAAAAACTGAAAGAGATACAAATATGAAACTGTCGAAATTTCAAATGCTGTGCGGAACTATACATAAAACATTAAAGAATAAAACAAGAAGAGATACTAGATTGAAGTTTTATAAAACATCGGCAGTTCCTGCATTACTTTATGGGAACGGAACTTGGGTAATAAACAAAAAAATTACAAAGTAGAATACAGAGCGCCAGAAATGAACTTCCTTAGAAGAACAAAAGGCTGCACAAGATTCGATCAGATAAAAATGAAGATATAAGAACAGAGTTAAATATATATACATCCATTGAATGAGAAAATCAGAGAATATATAGAAAAATGGTTTACACATGTGGAAAGAATGAATGTAACAAGATTACCAAGAGCAGCATTCAACTACAAGCCAAGAGGTTCAAGGAATGTAGGAAGGCCAGTGAAAAGATGGACATAACTCTGAGGCGGAACAGGCAATTTTTGCGTAGCCCGTGGAGTGAAGAAGAAGAAGAAGAAGATTTTAATATGCTATTTGTAAAGTACAACAATTAAACTCGGTTTCTGAGAAATGTTGATCTGAAAAATCCATATATCAAGACTAGTAGCAATTTAAAAAACTATTTATTGGATGAGGTAGTGAACTTCAAATTAGGAACATCTGGCTTCTTTCATCCACTCGGGAAGTAACAAGTGGAGAAAATCGAAGCAACACGTTGGTAAACTTACAGCAAGTCATTAGTTTTCTACTTCGTAAATGTGCAAGTTCTGTTCTTCCAAAGTATACATATTTATTTATATATACTTATACATACGTTTTCAATATTTATAAACCATTCTGTGCCTTAAAATCCAACCATTCCACATGGTCTAATCCTATTTCAATCTTTCCAGATATTTTCTCTTAGATCCATGAAATCTGGGGTCTTCTACCTTTTCACAGACTGACACCATTCCGAAACTCTTCTAAATAACCTTTCTTCTTCCTTTCTTCTTATAGAGGTCTACTCTTTCTAATTCAGTTCTTTATAACTGACATAATACTCAATTCTATTTTTTTAGTATTTCTTTATAACTTGTTTCAAAATATAAAGACCTCGTTGATTTCTTATGTGCATGTGAGTATAAAAATATTTAATTTGTAAGACCTCCAGCCAGACTATCTCACATCTGTTATTTGAGTGTGCAGGATTTGATTCCAAAATACATGAAGTTATTAAAAAATTAAGTTATTGCCAAAGTAGATTTCAACTGCCTTTGTCAAATATTGTATGTAAAAAGTGTTGCTATAATAAGCTGTGTGACTTCATCTATCATATGTTTGAGATAATTTGAGTTAGTTTTGGTTTGTTAATAAATTAATGTATTTCTTCATATTACGTTACATTATTAATTATATGTAACGCTAGAAATTAAGCATACTCCAATTAACGTAAATAATTTAATTAATTGTATTTTAACTAAACTCCTAACATACCGGATGGTGAAATAAGATTCACATTATTGGAGATTCAATAAATAATAATCTTCGGTGGTCTAGGGGTTATGTTCGTTGCCTCTGATCACGAGGGTCGCGGGTTCACATGAGGCCGGGATCTATGGATTTTTAGGATACAAAATCAACGAGCGAATCCTCTGGGGTGATTTTAAGTCGTCGATCTACTTCTCGTGACTTTATAGCTCATATGAGAACCTCTGACCAAAATTTAATCGGCATTTCCCATCCAAGTAACAGTTGCCTAATAGATGTCTCTTTGCGAATATGAGAACACCACTTTATGTAGGGAAATGTACTTAACTAAATTAGCTTTGATAAGTAACTCCCGCAAAGGAGCTCCTTGCCCCTCCACACACATACTCATATATATATATATATATATATATATATATATACATAGTAATTCTGCCCAAAGGCAGGTCCTTCACTGCAAGCATAGCATTTTCATGCTATGCTTACAGCTTTACTAGGGAAATGTAGGTGTGGTAGCTTCCCGTTGCTTTCCACACCGGTGAAGGATGATGATGATGATGATGATGATGGCGATATGATTTCGGGGACCATTTGGGCCTTAAAGTTTACCTGACATTTGTCTTACAGGTGAGGAAAAACCCCGATAAAAACCTCACCCAGTAAAAACTGCCCCGACCGGGGATCGAAACCGGGCCCGCTGCGTGACAAGGCAGCACGCTACCTCGAGACCAAAGCTGTGGATATATATATTATTGTTTGGTAAACGTATTCTGGAGGCTCAAGATTCAAAATATGGACCGATCATAGTATACAGTACACTTCACTCTACACCAGAAAACTTAACACCACAACTGTCGGAAACGCATAAAATCAGATTTATTTTCAGAAATATAAGATACCGTTTGGAACTAGGAGTATCACTACCGTAGCGTGTTCATATATTATAATTAACTTTCAGATACGATGAAATGTTCCACTTAAATTCAAGGAAAAATGTTGTATTATCCTGTACAGTCATGCAAGGAAACTCAGGAAACAACTAAGAGACAAAGAAGTAATTCTCTGGAGTTAACTTCCTCATAAAGGAAAAGGCGTTGTTCTCTACAATGAATATACACCGGCAAATCAATGGATTCGTGACTATCAGGGATTGTCTTGTTCCGAATGGAGACTAGCGATTAAAATGCAAGCCAATGTATCGGCGGTGCGTTCTTTGCCGGGCAGGTCTAGGGACGATACCCTCTGTAGCGTTGTCGCTGAGAGCACGAATCTCTTGCACACGTCCTTGGGGCCTTCCGTTTGAAGAATCACTAAGAAACATTCGGCACCACACTATTCCAAATATGATGGCAGAAGCCCTACGAGATTTTGGATACACAGTTTACGAGGAAGTTCGTGGTGTGACCACTAATGGGAGTAACAGACGAATAGATATTATTGCATTTATACCATCTTCTAAAATTGGTATGATATTAGATCACACAATTCGTTTTGAGACTCACAGTGGCTAACCTGAGGAAGTTGACTCTGAAAAGAAAGCCATATATGAGCGAACAATTGACTATTACAAAGACTATTTAACTCATGCCCCAAATGGGAGTCAATGACCAATCACGTTTCAATGATTTCTGTTTTACAACCAATCAGAGTCGTATTTCATCAAATATTTATCAGTGTTATGATTACCATATTAAAGAAAGCTCCTCCTTACAATATTGCGTTCCTTTGGCAATAAATAGTATGATCTGGTTGCAGTGATAAACAAAAGAAGCAGTAGAAGCGTACCTATCGTTTCTCATTTGTTTTCAAACATCGCCGTTTACATTAAATATATAAATATTTTAAAATAACTATAGTTAAATAATGATTTGTGAGTAAACAGCTTAATTTTATTCGTTAAATAGTCCTAACAAATGCCACTCTTGATTTCCAAATTCTCTAATTTGGAAATCACTCGTGGCATTACTTATGATAAATACCAACTAGATGGTATAACTGTCTCAGGAATGATGATCGGGGCAAGGGGTACTATACCAGGATTCTTAGCCAAATTTTGGAATTCCTTAGATTTGGACAGGGTGTATCTTTCTAAAATTGCCATCGCTGCCATTGGAGGATCAATATCAGTTTTAAGAAACCATATGTACAAAATGTCTACTTTATAGTATGTATACTTCAATTAGGCCTACAATTTGAATTTTTTAAAATGTATTTACAAAATATATTTCATCAGTTCCAAAAATTAATTGTCTGTATCGCTTTGTCCTTGAGGCAATCCTCTAATGAGGGAAGTTGTATATAATAAAAATAATCACACTGAATTAAAAAATTCGACCTATGAGACTTGAATTATATATATATATATATATATATATATATATATACATAGGCCTATAGTTACATGGTGTACTTGTAAATACAATATCCACGAGTAACTCTCATTATAGTTTTTAGTTTAATATTTTTCCTTAGTGTCAAATATCTCTTTAGTTTTCGTTTTATCTACACGAAGTTGCATTATATGCAATTACTCAGAGGAAGAAATAAACGGCGAACACCGCAACAACTGTGCTGCCATCAAACAGAATCCTAATGACTTTAGCTTTAGATGCAGTACTTTAGACACTAAGTCAAAGTTTTTGTTTTTTCATTTTTGACAGAAACACAGATCACACCCAGACCCATGGGCGCGATATATAATCCGCTGTCCCACCGGGACTCGAGTTCATATGGACGAAGAATAATTACATAGACCTACTCTACCGATTACGCCACCGCTTTCCATTATGATTGCACAAAAGGTATCATGCATGTACTTATGACTATCATTATATTAATCTCAGTCTGACATTCATAAAATTAATAAGCTAAATATGTTGATTTCTGGTTTCTATCTCCTAGTCTTTAAATAATCTGGAAAACCACATTAATAGTGATTTTTCTATTTTCATAAACTGGACAATAGTTAATCCGCCTCGGTTGTCTGGAAGCTAAGTTCCTTATCTCTGGTCCCGAGGGTCGTGGGTACAAACTCGGCACGGGACAATGGAATTTTTAGGACGAAAAAATCTAATGGAGAAAAAATCCGGGAGGGAATTTAAGCCGTGGGTCCCGAGTCCGTACATTTTCCGGGAGCCTAAATTAAAGTCTCTGTGCAAATTGTACTCGGCCTTTATCATCCGAGTAATGACTATGTGGTCTACTAATGATAATTTGAGGCGACGTGCTTTCCACGTGACAATCCTTGACATCTGTAATGAAAGAATGATAACTAAGTTAGTTTGATTAAAAAAAACTCGCAGTAGGTAGTAAACTTGTCCTCAAGTGTGAATATACTGCTATAGACCAGACAGAAGTTCACAATAAGGGCATATCAAAGAAGAAATATTGCTAATCACATGCAGTTGTTTTAAATGTCAGTAAAACGTACCTTGGGAGACAACGCGTTTCGCTCCATGCAAGTTGCACCATATCAACGTCAAAAATATTTATGGGTTTAATTTACCACAACGCGAAGTGAAGTAGTTTGCTCGACATAATCCTTAACGTACCGTAGGAAAATTCGAAAATTTATGAGTTGAAGAGAGCACAGTAACCAGGTCAATTCGTTTTCATTGTTTTTCCGTGCCCGGAATTTTCGCAAAAGACTTATGTATAATCTTAGAAATCTGTTAACCTGTAACATCTGCATATGAAAAAAACTAAATTATATTTATTGTTACCCTCAATACAAATTTTCCTCTACAATGTTCATCATAATATCAAATGGGTCTGTTGTACACCGGAGCTAAAAAAATATTCACTTACGTTTCACCATAAATGTGGTCAAGGGTGATGAGAGAATTTTATCATCATCATCATCATAGTACAGTCACGAATTTAGGCCATTTGTTGACCTGTTTCGGCCTCAAGAGAAACACAATCCCAAAAGTCGTTTGAGTGGACGTCCTGGTCTTCTTCTTCCTGCAGGTTGATATCTTAACATTTGTTTGAGTATCCTGTGATCTTCCTTTCGATGAACATGGTGCATCCATTGTAATCAGAAATTTTGTTTTCTAAAGGCCATCATCATCATCTTCATTCATGAATTAGGTCTGTTGACCCGTTCCGACTTCAGCCCATCTCTTTCTAGGTCTGCCCAAATATTGGGTGCCTTTAGGTTTGTATTTTGTTATTTGTTTTGGATATCTGTCTTCATGCATTCTGTCTATGTGTTGCTTGAATTTTTGTCTATATGTATCTATTTTATCAGTTATTGCAAATATTTCAAGTTCCTGTCTTATTTCTGTGTCTTGATTCTGTCTTCCTTAGTGCAACCTTTAACAGATCTCAAAAATTTCATTTCTGCCACCGTTATCCTATTTAGATCTTGTTTTTTATGTATTCAGGCTTCTGAACCACAGGGCAGTACCTGTACTGCCATCGTTTTATAAATTTTCAATTGGGTCTCTCTTGGTTTGTTATTTAGTGATCGTTTTATCGTACCACATATTCCCTGGAATTTTGCTATTTTATTAGTTATATCATTATCATAATTAAATGAAATGTCACATCCTAGATAATTGCTTCCTATTACTATTACTATTTTGGATCTGATTTGATTTTTCCCTTGGATTGCCATTACCTTAGTTTTTTCTATGGATATTTTGAGATTATATTGTTCACATATGTTATGTAGTTTAAAAATATTCCTTTGAAGTTCGTGTTCCGTATTTGCTATTATTACCAGGTCATCAGTGTATAATAATGTTTTCTAAAGGTTCCATGTGTAATTCTTCTAAAATGTCTTCATTTTGGTTGTGATCTAGTAGTGTGTATCCTGCAGTCCTCCGAAGGTATCTCATTTCAGCAGATCTAAGTCTCTGCATATCCTTCTGTTTCAATGTCCATACTTCGCTACCATAAAAAGGAGTTGGAAGAGCCAGTGTTTTATACACTTTTAGTCTTGAATGTTTTTCGACTAACTGTGGCTTGAAGATAGAATTTATTAACCCTAAAAGTCTTTTAAAAAATTGATATTTTTGCATTTACATCCTTTTCTTCTTCATGTGAGATATTGCAGCCTAGATATGTAAAAGTATTCACCTGCTCCAAAATTATATTGTCAAGCATAATTTTACTTCTGACACGATCTACACCTTGAAATGCCATAATTTTTGTTTATCTGTAGATATCTTCAATCCATATTCTTCTGTAATTTTGTTAAGTTCATACAGAACTTTCTGCAGATCATCTTCTGAATTTACAATTATTATTTGGTCATCTACAAACAATAGGGTGTTTAATTTTGTATTTTCAGATATTCTTATTTCAATTGAGAGAATTTTCAGATTATTATTATTACAGATATTTTACTAATTGCTAAAGTGATCGATATTCTCCCACTTCACTCTAATGTGAAATTGAATACTGTGTACAGAGAGTAATTTAGGATGCTAAGTGAATATTTCAAAGTTTGTGAAGGTATAAGTGTGTTGCGTGAAGGATGATAAAGAGAAGTGAGAAAGAGGAACTCGGTGTCGATGTGTTGATATTTACGTCCAGCCCCAATTTCTTAATTTTACTCAATAGAATATGCGGGAATCAAGCGATTAAATGTTGGGCACCACCGACTCTCCTACCTGCCTAATATAACATTTTATACTATAGATTCCAATTCCCATTGGTATTATATACAGATTGTTTAGTAATAATTATTGGTTGTAGTGACGCTGATGTTTTATTTACGCCTTTTTATTTAGAGCTTAGTTTAAAAGAGCTTCATTCATCTTGCTAAGGTCGAGGGTTCGAGTCCCGGTGGGGTCAGGATTTTTAAACTGACCCAAACCTTCTGGTGGCACTATGGCCCTGGGGTCGACTCAGCCTCTAACTGAAATGAGTACCAGACGATTGTTCTGGGGTAAAGGCGGCCGTCACGCAGGGCTGACAACCCGGCTGACATCAAGTGCCGATTGTCAAGAAAAAGTGGGAGCCTTAACCTCCTACTACCCCAAGGGCCTCCTGAGGCATGTAGTGGGATCACTTTACTTTTACTTCATTCATCTTGCTATTAGACAGTTAGGTACACTCAACCAAATTGAGCAAAAATAAATGGGTTATCAAAACACGAAAAGCCGGAAACATCTGAATTTTAAGACTAAGAAAGGAAGAAGCGATTTATATAATATTTCGGAGATTAAATATTATTGGATTATGTGAGCTGCAGATGACAAGATATCAAATTAAGTGCGCACAGTGTTTGGCTTTTATCTTCTGCCTGGTCAACAGGTTCTAATAACGTTAGAGAGACTCAAGTAAGGGCGCTGCTAGATATTGCTCAGGCTGGAAGCAAAGAGAGTGCTGCAAAGAGCTGGTAATAAACGTTACCGCTAACGTTGCCACACTACAGTCCCTATCAAAATTCAACCAACTTCACACATTCACTTTCACTGAGGAGTGAAATTCATTGTTCAATGTTACACATCAAACGTCTAACATTAAAGAGGAAAATAATATCATTTCCTTATACGAACATAACAGTGATATGGATATCCAGAAGAAATAATGTACAGTATTGGATTTAGATTCATTAGGTCAAGGTCGCCGTGCATTTTAAGTATTTCATTGCCGTTCGCCATCTTGCTGCCAACAATATTAAATTATTGGACTAATTGTTGTTTGGGATCATAACGAATCTTCGTGTATTATTTATGTTTGGTCGTTTCTTCAAAATATGCCTTTAAGTACTGATTCTTGGCAGTGAGCAAACGAAAAGACCGCACACGATTATTACCCCGAATACTTATTTTACCGAATGTAACCAGATTGTCTGGCATCCTCAATTAGCAATGAATAAAATGCATAGTGGACTGAGTGTTTCAGTTTACATGCGCTTTGCTTTGTGTTATGTAAGTCTACTTTACATGGATAAGTATTTAGCTTATCAAGCTGCGTTGTCACTTTTTTTTCACTTACACTAACATTCTATGTTATAACAATACTCAAAAAGACAAAAGTGCAACGCTGTTAGATAACACTGGTCAACATGATTATTATCTCATGAGTACCAATAGTTGTACTTAACGCAGTTTTTATCGTGTTTTCAAATATGTATTCGGAATTTTTCCATCACCCACAGTTTTTTATTTCAATTTCAAGTAATGGATTTAAATAATTATTTTTAATAAACGTTTTTCGTCCATTGTATAACAAAACCTAATGAGCTAACTCAAATAGTTTCAGCTATGGAAAAGAGATATCAGGGCAAATGGAATCCTAATATGCTGGCCAATTATTGTTGGACCATCAAGAGGGATGCTTCACAGGCGAAATATAGCAGAAAATCGTCATTTCGTACTTTCTATGTGAGTCCGAATTTTCGAATATTGTGTAGTTACGAATGTAGAAAATATTAAAGTGTTCGAAATTATTGCCTGTCTCTCGGAAACCTTGCGTGATGGAGAAAACTCGATATCATATTTGAACTTAGGGGACAAAATACTATCAGAATCACACATTTTTGTTTCTGAGACAAAAAAAAAGTTTATTTTTTTGTTGCTCAGTGCAATTATATCCACATGGAGTTGACATGGAAACGCCATTTTATACGTCAATTATAATGCGAAGACATTATTGGCAGAAAATTGTCTCCTGTTTTTGGTGATTGGAGCGACGTCTTAGAAGCCTCTAACATCTCCCCGGCTCTGCCTGGCAGTAACGATGTATTTTTTTAACCAGAAGGAAACAGTTGCCGTTGATGCCGCCTGAAAACAAAATTACCGAGTCCACTATAACCTACTTCTGAGGTTGAAGTGCCTGGAAGGCGGAGTCATGTCACCCTACTGATATAATGTGTGATTAATAATTACCAATTACCAGGAGAGTCTTTAAACCTAAATTTAACCAAAATCCCGATACACAGAAATAATTCCTTTTAAAAAATTCTATAGTCTGAACGGGAATCGAACCCGGAACATCATAAAGTCTAGTCAGAAGCGCTTAACACAGGACTATTAGATTGGTCATTGAGCTCAATATTTAGGTAATGAGTGGGAAAATAATAGGCCTATACAGAATATTTAAAGAACGTAACTAATAATACATCATATTCAAAATTTACCAATAAATACAGTATATGATGGACAAATTTAATTTAAAAGAAAAACTTCCAACTCTGTCAAATATCTCCGCCATGCAGATAATTAAACCTTATATTCATTATGTAATACACCGTATTTTCCGTTATAAGGCACACTTTTTTTACCTTAAAAATTCGACTGAAATATGGGTGCGTCTTTTAAAACAAAGGTAAAGATTATCTTATTTTCAAAAGTCATACACTCACCCTTTTTTACCTTCTGAGATTTTCGAATAGGGTAAATGGTGCAATCAGTTATTATTACCACGCTAATCGCTTTGCTTTTCCTCTGCTAAAATTAATGTGATATTGTTGAAAGTTCATCTCAAAATAAACAGCTAATTCAATCCGATTGACCGTTAACCGGCGGTGATTTTTAATTTTGACGCGATTAGCGAGACAAGAATGGAGGATGACCTCGACATGACCCCTATTACGTCATTCATTAAGATTTTCTATTCACGTTTCGTACCGATGTTTATTAGAAGCCTAATGTATCCACTTAATGAAATATTTTGTGTTAATTTTGGTATTTCCGTTGTTTTTAGTGATTAAAAAGGCGACATTAATGTAATTAATGTTACGAAATGCAGGGAAAATATGCGAGAAAAATTGAGAATAATTCAGACATTTTGGACATCTACCTAGGGGAAGACAATTAGAACTTGGCGTGGTCAACAGTATGTATTCTACAATTTTGTTAAACAAGAGCACGCGATAAATGGGAAAAGTGCAAAATAGTTAGAAAATCTACAAAATGGCATTGCCATATCAACAAAGCTGATTCATACACAGATAACCAAAGTAGTTTGTAAACGTAAAGGTCATGTTGTTACTTTGTATTAGTTCTTTTAATAGAAAACTAGCTAATAATACCCGGCGTGCGCTGCTACGCCTAAATAAATTATGTTTTTTTTACATTTAATTGAATGAATCGAATGAAAAATATATATATACATTTTTATCGTTATTATTTTTAGACCCCGTGCTGATTACCCCGGCGTTGTCCGGGAATCTACGCATCCCGATGTATTTGGCATAAATGAGCTGAAAGAAAAAGTTCGTTATTTTGATTTATCCATAAAAGAATACCCGCCGTGCGCTGCTATCTTTGCCCGGGAATCTACTTATCCCGATCTTCTTGGCTTCAACCAAAGACAAATATGGTTATTGTGAGTTATCGTTAAAAGATAAACATATGCTGTCGCGGATTTTTTGTAGCGTTTTTTGAGATATTCAATTCCGTGTACATTAATTGTGTGTATTGGTTATGGTGTAGGCATCGTAAACCATTTAAGCGTCCAAATATCTACTTTTTTCACGTTTTCCACTACAAAGTGTGATTTCTAAGGATGTAGGAGTTGAGTATCACAACTCTAGTATAGCCTATGTTCATTCCGCGAATCTCCTGAACATTAAAAAAAAACATCACAATCGGATCAACGGTATGGCCGCGCATAAAGTACGAACAAACAAACAAACATTCATTTTTATATAGGCCAATTAGATTGTACTAAATATCATGGGTGCTTTCATACATATCAGCGCCTTTTTCATAAGTAATCTCACGAGTGATTTCCAAAACATGGATACATTCACGATTCACGAAGTGACTTGTGAATTTATCTAGAGGATTTGGAAATCGCAGAGTGGCATTTGTTAGAACTATTTAACGAATAAATTTAACTAAATGAAATCATGGAATCTGTTCATCATTTGCTATATTTAATGTATTTGTTGGAGAGTCAGTCACTGCAAAATAATATTCTGACCTGTTTAGATTGTTAAACAGGAGGAACTTTATTTATCACAAAAACAGGAGCTGATAAAGAGAAATCTATGAAGAGTGATGTGAAACACGACTGTCATTGGATATAAAACAAAATCCATTGAAACGTGATTGGTCATTGACTACCATTTGCAGCAGGAGTTAAATAGTCACAGAAAAGTATTGTACGTTGTAACGGCATTTTGTATCTTGAAAGTGGGAATAAAGAAAAGAAAAGAAAAACTAAAACAGTTTTATTTTGTAAATTGTCGCCAGAACTGAATAAAACAGTTATTTCGAATTATATTTAAGATATTTTACACTTTATTTTTAAGCGTTATATTCTATTTCTGAGATAAAAATGCATGTATTTAAGAGTTAAATGATATCTATAAATCTTATTTATATTACGTCTCCATTCCATTGACAGTGAATTTGATGATTTTAATCGCCTCTACTCAATTTCTTTCCGAGGCAATTGGAATCTTATAATTTTTCTAGTAGGCCTGACACTTTTTAATATCCATGGTTTTAACTTGTACACATTTCTGACTTATTGCATGCTTTGGAAAAGAATCCGCGTCTCCGTATTTCACTTATTGGATAAACTCATCAACTCTTCTAGAAATCCTTAAGATTTTGCGCAGAAATTGTCCATCCAGTTAATGAAAGCCAACTGCTAGCTGCTGGTTATAAATTTAGCATCTGGAGCAGAATTGGGAATGACCATGATTATGCAGAAACACATATCACAGATTTTCTCCAGGTTTCATAACCAAGAGCACATATAACCTATTTCTGAGGGAATAATATTAATTATGATATTAACAAAAATTGGTAAAGTAAAGTAAATTCGCTACTCGTGTTCAGCGTAATACCAGGTCAAGGGATGAGATGAGATGAAGCCGCTACTATTGATAATTTGTGATGCACAAGAATTCCGGGTGACCAGGACTGTCGCACAACCAAGAGGACAGATGAAATTAAATGGATGACGTGAGGATTGAGAAGTGGTGGAATTAATTTTGTGGCAGGATGAAATGGGAGAAACCACGATAAAAATCTAGCACTGGATCCGATTTTTCCACCATAAACAGTAACCGAGAAACGAACTCGGAACTCAGGAATTGACGGCAACTACTTGCGCGTCGGGCCTTTTCAAAATATGTTCATACATTTTTTATCAGCAACTGAACTCATTGCAGAATCTTGACTTCCTCAGGAACTTATCTCCAATTATTCGTAATCTAAGATCTCACTCCAAGAGCTGTTCGTATCCACTCCATCTATCCAAATTCAATTGCAGTCTTCACAAAAACTACGGAATATTTTATGTCAATCGTATAAAGCAAATTCTCATATTAACTTAGAATCGTTTTGGATAAACATTTTTAAAACATTCTGTGGATAGATTAAACACAGAACACATAATCAATCAGTAAGTGGAGAGATTGATAATTCAATTGTTTGTCAGTGACATTAATTTGACGCATGGAGGACATGAATTGTTATGTGCAATACACTTAGAGATAGCAGACATCATTAAGGGATATAGCAGTTATGAATCAGAAGGGAACATTGTTCCTCATGTGAATGTACTCTACATTACACAACTTCGTATTTAATATCAAGGCACAAAACATTTCCTTCAAACGGCATTACATTTCCTTGTTCAGTGTTAAACCAGCCATTTTCAAGAGCTATCTTCCTCCTGAAATACTACCAACATGTCTCTCCTTGTATGAATTGGCTCGGGTTTGTAGATGCTAAATGGCCGGATTACCTTGTATTCACTCTGAAAGGTTGGGAATTTAACTTAAGCGTAATAAAATGTGTACTATACCAGGAAAACCGGCGGATTTGTTTCCTAGATGTAACTGTTATCTGAAGTTGTACTTGGTCTGTTATATATTTCCTTTCTCTTTCTTTCATCTTCAATTTTTGAAATAATAATATGACAGAGAGACCAGTTTCATAATTTTGTGGTGAGAGTTTCTGACTACAGTTCATGAGATGCGGGATTCGATTCCCGGTCTGGCCATTAGAATTTTTCTTTAAAGAAAAATATTGTATGTGGTCGCCCATGTTCAACAATTGAAATTAAGATTATATTAAAGACCCTCTTGGTACTTCATTATTATTTATAACCCATCATATTATTGGGGTAACGTAACTCAGCCTTCTAGCCCCAAACCTCTGAAGTTGGTTACGTTTCCACCAGTGCCAGTAGAACCTGTCGAAAATGTCATAAGTCAACTTGGTATAATATACAGAAAATATTAGAAATGTATAAATAAAATATTATACTTAGAAAATCAGCTTTTCATAATGCAATGTTCAACTTCTAAATATTATCGAAAATTCAATGCAGGCGATAGTTGGTTTGCAAACCTTTCTTTATCCAAAATTAAAAATTGTTGGCACATGATCCTGTGTAATTTCTCACCGTTGAATTTTATATTGTACATAGAAAAAAGGGTAGTGTTAGAACTTATTAAAGGTTGCCTTTTTTTAATAAAATATTTTTCGTGTATTTATAACATTATTATTTTTAAAAAATATGGAAAGGAAAGTGACTTATTAAATTCTGAAATGAAAATGCAATTTAAGGAAGTGAGTTCAGATTATTGGAAATTGCACGATGAAGTAGTGTTGAGATGTGCTGTTATTACAAGTTCCTTATTATCCACGCATCAATACAACACGGTTCCGAAAACCTGATGTCACATAACGGACAGCTGTGAATACCTTGGAACTAGAATTTATGGAATTTTTATAAATTGGGATAACTGCTGGCCTGTGAACAATGAAAAACGTATCCATATTTTATGCATTTTAGGAATTTGTAAATTTATAAATTTTAATAATTTCCGAACATAGTAATAAATAAACCCGACAAGACAAACTGTAAAAATTGTATAATATTATGTTATTTAAAGTATGCAATAATATTATAAATTGTACGTAATATTTTAATTTATTTTCAATAAAACTATCATGAGGCATACAAAATGAAAGTAAAAAAAAACAGCAACATGGAAAACGAGTGTCGAATATCAATTTCATTCTTCACAATCATCAGAATCGCATAACATTTTGCGCCTTAACCCTTAAATTAAAATGTATCTTATTGGATACATTGATTTCATTTATTTAATATTTTTTTTAGAACAGTAGAAAGACAAACGAGTAAACATTACTTAAATTTATGTCAAATTACGCAATAATGTATAATAATAACAACACAGTTTAACATGAATTTATTTTCCTTGCGGTCCGGAACTTTTACATAACTGGCACGAGAAAATATATTGACAATTTAAGGGTTAAATATAGCCTCCAACAATTTCATGTGTACAGAGTAGAGATACACCGAAAGAGAAGGATGCAGAGTTTTTTTCTTACTGCTTTATTCAGCGACTTCAGAATTTATTTTGGATTTTTTGTAAAAATTGTCTTTCGGCGTAGAAACTTTAGAATCCTAAGTATCTCTACAGTGTTCATTATCAATCAGAAATGCATATAAGCAATACGGAGTATAGTTTTTCTGGAGTATCTAATACAAAGATCATTTGACTAAGTGACTAGGGTACAGGTACGTGGTTGGTTAAGTATGTTTATTACAACTTTGAATTTTGTTATATACAGTATAAAGCTTCCTCAACTACTACATTTTGGTACTAATATCCCAAATCTATAGCGATCTCTAATAAATAATAGTATATTACGATGCAAGGTTGGTAAATGGTATTTACAGAATTGAGGAAAATGTTTAAAAACCGAGCGACAGCGAGATTTTTGATTTCAGAGGTTCTGTAAAACACTTTACAAACGTGCGTTGTACATTATTTTTTGCGCGATGATGTTTTCAAAATAATAAATAATAGTAAAATAATAACATCTTTGTTGAAAATATGTGCGTTCATTATAAACAATTGAGTAACGTTAACAGAGTGTGCAATGTTTATTAGTTGAAAGGACAGGAGGCCGTGAGACCATTATTATTGATAAAGTACGTGTTTATTGTTTTATATTGTTTGAAATAAAGTTCAATTCATTTAAAATGCAGTGATTTGTTTGGTATAATGTATATTAACCTTTTGGATATATTTTGTATCTACATTGTACGTGGTATACACAGAGGGCAGTGGTTTTACTTTCCGCACTTAGGTGTAAATGTAATATTACATTATAGGCCCTAGTTACTTAGGTTGGCAATCCCGAAATGTAGAAAGTTGAACTTTCAATCATAGTCGCCATTGCTGTATGTATGACAAAACGCACCATCGCGCAAAAAATAATGTACAACGCACGTTTGTTAAGTGTTTTACAGAATCTTGAAAATTAAAAACCTCGCCATCGATCGATTTATAAACATTTTCCTCGATTTTGTAAATACCACTTCCCAACCTTGCATCGTAATATACTATTATTATTATTATTATTATTATTATTATTATTATTATTATTATTATTATTGTGGGGTTACAAAATATACAACACATGTGTATTCGGCGACAATGTTCTATTTTGCCCTAATTTGATTTACAATTTGCCGTCATACATAGGTCCTATGCATGCATATAGAGGAAGTCAAACATAAATTCAGACGTGAATCTAATTATACAATTTTCCTTCCAGAAAAATCCCAATATTAAAATCAGTAATCAGTTAATTTATATACGTGTATATAAAGAGGATTAACTTGACGACTATTAGCATCCGTAAAAAATGATAAAACTAGGGAGGGTGGAAAGTGGTGATAATTTTTATGTATTCATTATTTTCGCTCTCAAAAATATATGTTAATATTGAAATTCTGAGTCTAATGTAATTCTTGATATATTAGTTTAACAAGTAAAGGAAAAGGAACCACATTATGGTACGTAATGTTTAAGTGTCTCGCTACGATTCATGAGGATATACTATGTCATGGTGTTGGGAAAAAAAAGGTACATTATCTTGGGATCTCTCTTCAACGTTCGATGCCTGCCTGGACGTATAAGTCAGTTCACTTATTTTCATTAGATCTTCCAGTCAAGTCGTTAACAAGTATGTGATTAGAAACAGGAACTGCACTCTGCTGGTGAAAGAGTTGCGAAAATAATATTAACTATGATTTTAGAGAGAATAATAATTGGAAAACATGGAGATATGAGATGATATTTCTACTCGGCCTTGAATTTCAGGGTTCGTTAGTACAGTGAGTTAGTTTTGTTATACTTATTTACTTAGCCTGGTGGTGTTAATGCCATGTGTCCTTCTCTTGAACTTAACAGGGCAAACGTATATTACATTCACATTTGTTATATATATTTTGCATACTAGTTAGTAAAGAAAATCCCAAAATGTAAAAAAAGAAAAGAAAAACACCTCATCGGTGTAACTCCACAGCACACATGTACTGATTTATTTACATTTTGTATAATATTTTTAAAGGATTTAAAATATGAAATAAATACCTAGGATCTCAGTCTTCATCAATTTTGTGAAGGCTGTAAGCTGTGAAGTACTTTTGGAACATATGCTTCATCCTGAGCACGTAAGAGTACCAACTTACTGCTGAGGATGGAACATATGTTCCAAAAGTCCTTCACATCTTACAGCCTTCACAAAATTGAGGAAGACTGAGATCCTAGGTATTTATTTTATATTTTAAATTTACATGTGACCTCAACGGTGTTTTCGTCATGAACTGTAAAAGTATTGATTTTTAAAGGACTACTGTAAAATTGTATTTTTTTACATAAATTTATGTATGGTCTTTAAAATGTTATATATCAGCTTTTTCACTTTAATTCCGAAAATACATATCGAGGATGATTAAAAATATTAGCTGAGGATAAGGAATAATGGAGAGCTTATCTCCGTGCGACCATGAACCTACATATTGGAATAACTAACTAACTCACTGGCACTATCGAAACCGTAGGTTCATGGCTGTGCGGAGGTAAGCTCTCGATACATCCTTATCCTGAGCTAATATTTTCCAATCATTCCCTGCATAATCTACGTCCCTCAAATCATAGTTAATGTTATTCTTCCACCTCATTCTTGGTCTACCAACTGGGCGTTTTCCCTCTGGTTTTCCTACAGCTTCCATGCACGTCTATCATTCCCCATTCGTGCCTCATGTCCTGCCCATCGCAGTCTACGAAACTTAACTGTTCTTATTATATCTGGCTTCTTATAATGATCATGTAGTTCACTGTTATGTAGTCTTCTCCATTCACCTGTCTGTTCATCTCTCTCTGGTCCAAAACATTTCCTAAGAAGTGCCAGTGAATTACTTATTCAGTTTAAAGGCGATTGTCCAAGTGCCTTTCGAGACGAAAAGTTGATTAGATAAACATATCCAAGAGCGGCTCGGGGTACTTTAATTACATGGTGCACATACGGCCGGGGCTAAAGTTCTAGGCTTACCCAAATGTGACGTCACCCTTCGCCACTGCGTACATGTGATATGGGGGGGACCCGTAGAACACACGCGCGTTCCCTCGTGGTTGCTTATTCCTACAGCTTATAATTGTTAGTTAACGTCGTGCATATCATCGGGAGCCTTGATGAGATGGAAAGTCAAAAGAGGAAAGATATTTAAGGATTTACATTTGCTGGTCATAAAGTTAAAAATAAATAACTAGAAAGAACATGTTCAAAGAATGAGAGATGAACGCATAAACAAAATTGTACTTAATTACAAACCAGAAGGAGACAGGAATGTCGGTACACCAAAAAAGTGATGCATTCAACGTTTTTAATAACAATCTATGAGATCGAAACAAGCCATATTGGTCTAACCCGTGAATGTTGATGATGATGATGAAAGTTATAAAGCAAAAAAAAAAAAAATACAATAAAAGAATCAGCATCATAGTACATTCACGAATTTCGGCCATTTGATGACCTGTTTCGGTCTTAAGAGAAACACCGCCCAAAAGTCTTTTGAGTGGACGTCCTGATCTTCATCTTCCTGCAGGTTGATATCATAATATTTGTTTGTAAATCCTGTGATCTTCCATTCTATGAACATGTTGCATCCATCTTGACTTATAATCAGAAATTTTGTTTTCTAAAGCCTCCATGTGTAATTCTTATAAGATGTCATTTTGTTTGTGATCTAGTAGTGTGTATCCTCCAGTCCTCCGAAGGTATCTCATTTCAGCAGATCTAAGTCTCTGTATATCCTTCTGTTTTACTTACTTACTTACTCACTGGCACTATCGAACCCGTAGTTTCATGGCCGCGCGGACATAAGTTCTCCATACATCCCTATCCTGAGCTAGCCCTTTCCAATAATTCCTTGTATAATCTACTTCCCTCAAATCATAGTTAATGTTACTCTCCCATCTCATTCTTGGTCTACCCACTGGGCGCTTTCCCTCTGACTTTCCTGCAAGAAGCCTCCATGCAAGTATTTCATTCCCCATACGTGCAACATGTCCTGCCCATCGCGGTCTACAAGACTTAACTGTTCTTATTATATTTGGCTTCCTATAAAGACCATGTAGTTCATTGTTATGTAGTCTTCTCCATTCACCTGTCTGTTCATCTCTCTTTGGTCCACAAATTTTCCTAAGTATTTATTCTCAAATACTTGTAATCTCCTTTCCTCCCTTAAAGTAAGAGTCCATGTTTCGCACCGATATAATATAACTGGCAGAATAATAGTTTTATATATTTTCAGTTTAACTTTTTTTGAAAGAGGTTGGGACATCAAGAGTCTCTGCAATGCATAATAGCATGCATTTCCAGAATTGAGCCGATGTTTAATTTATTTGTGCCTCTCATTTCTATTTGTGATTATTGTTCTTAGGTATTTGAATTCAGCCACTTCCTCAAAATTTCCCTCCTTTGTCATTAGCTGTCCATTTCCATTATATAATGAATTTCTACGTGTGACCATATATTTAGTTTTATTGATATTTACTTCTAGTCCTAACTTCTTAGTGTTACTCAATAGTGTGTGCGTATTGTCCTTTAGTATCTCCTCGCTATCGGCCAACAATACCACATCAGCAGCATAAACTAACAGCTTATTAATACCATTCAGTTGTAAGCCTTACACATTCTCTAAAGATTTAATGGCATGCTCTAGTACAAAATTAAATAGTAGAAGAGATAGCGTAACTCCTTGCTTCTGTTTTAATGTCCATATTTCGCTGCCATACAAAAGACTTGGAAGAGCCAGTTTTCTACACACTTTTAATCTTGAACATTTTTGGACTAACTGTGGCTTGAAGATAGAATTTATTAACCCTAAAAACCCTTAAAATTTGTTATATTTTTGGATTTACACCCTTTTAGTTTTGATATGAGATTTTGCATCCTAGATATGCAAATTAATGTCACCTGCTCCAAATATTTAGTGTTCAAGTGCAACTACTTTCTGACGGAATCTACACCTTGATAATGCCATTAATTTTTGTTCTCTCTTGTATATACTGATTCAATCCATATTCGTCTAATAACTTTTTGTAAGTTCACTACAGAACCTAGTTGCCAGATTATATTCTGAATTTGCTATTATTATTAGGTCATCTGCAAACAATAGGGTGTTTAATTTTAAATGGAATAAAAAAATATCCCCTTAACCTAACAAAAATAAAACACCCTAATAAAATATTTAACATTTTTTAAATAATTGCAGACAAATTAAAGGTTACAAAATGAGAAGGAAAATATTATTTGTAGTCATAGCATAATTCAAGTAAAGCCCTGGCCCTGCCAACACCACGCGGCGATCTCTTCAAAAAAGTCCGCGGTAGCACATCCTATAAGCGAATAAGAATTTCAGGGGCCCGCACATGAACTGGGAAATCGAATGACGGGCCAAAATATAGGCGATCGTCGCTTTTCTAACAATTTTAAACACTCTTCTTTTCGCAACTCAACTTTGAAAGCATATAGTGGACAGTACAAGTGAAACCTCTACATATTTGAAATATTTTTAATAGAAGCTTATGTTATTTTATACCAAGTGTAAACGACATTTTAAAAATTTAATATTCACGCCACGAGTATTCACATTTTCAATAGATGGCAGGTGAGACAGCTCAACTTAAAATATGATTACCGTTCAAGTTTTTTAAAAGCCAATTACAGTTCTCCGACTGTCACTTTTCTCCTCTGTCGTATATGCTTTTTATTAATATATGTCAATTGTAAATTTAAATTTAAATCCACCTATGAGGATTACCGAAATACATTTCCAACTTTAAAACAACATCTCAATGTTATCACATGTCTCCTCCATTACTTCTAAATCTAATTTTTAACTTGTTAAAATATTTTATATAAAGTAGGAAAATCTTTTCATTTTTGTTCATATGCAGAAATTGATATGACAGTTTCCCATGAAGGGAAAATTTACTTTTATAAAATAATTACTTCTTAGACTGCGATGGGCAGGACATGTGACACGTATGGGAAATGAAAGACGTGTATGGAAGCTTCTTGTAGGAAAAACAGAGGGAAAACGCCCAGTTGGTAGACCAATAATGAAGTGGAAGAATAACATTAACTATTATTTGAGGGAAGTAGATTATACAGTGAATGATTGGAAAGCATTAGCTCAGGATAAGGATCTATGGAGAGCTTATGTCCGCACGGCCATCAACCTACGGGTTAGATAGTGCCAGTGAGTAAGTAAGTATGTAAGTAAGTAAAAGAGTTACTACTTTATATCAAATATCAAACTCGTTTTTCCCGCTTCATAATATGAATTCTTTCATGAGCCCCACACACTATCTATAGAAATATATGGATAGATTTATATTATTTCCAAAGGCATAATATATTCTAAAACTACCTACACACTCTGCAAGGCAACAAAAAATATACTGGTAACTTGCTAATTCCCGGCGTGCGTTTCTACGCCTAAATAAATGAAATATTGAAGTTTAATTAAATTGTATGGTATATGCCGAGACGAACCAAACATGGCGGTTGCTAGTTTTTAATTTCGGATTTCAGGTAAACCTCCACTTCTAATTGTCGGATGCCATTCATTTTTGGTTAATACCTACATCTGTTTATTGTAATACGATATACTGAGTTTCGTTATAAAACATTGAAAATTGTGACCGCCAGAGCGATTTTTAAATTTTTACTTCATGTAAACTCCGGGACATAATGATTTAAGAGTATATAATATTGTAAATCTAAAGCAACTACGGACTCAATCCGATACACAGAACATTTAATCAAAATCGGTCATGTCATTAACTAGTAGTTCAATGACAAACACTCTTGCAGAAGAATTATGTATATAAAGATTACATGAGACTAAAGCCATATTGAGTGATAATCCAGCCAGTATAGGAACGATATATGATTAACACATAAAGTTCCCTTGCCACTATAACTGGTTTTCTCAGCCGCTAGCTATTTTAGCTACCAAATTTCCTCACGACTCTGGGTTGTCACCGGTTCCTTACGGCCGAAATTCCACGAGAAAAATTATTCCCCTAAGGAGATTCGCAACTAGCGACAGCGCAAGTCCCGTACCTCAGCTATGGCGCGAGACTTAGACCTTTATGAATGTAAATTTAATATAACTATTTTAAAGCGCCTTTTAAATTATAGTTATTTTATCTATGTCAATGTCACTGCTAATAATGATGCAATGTTGCAGTTTTAATTTTTAGTCCACAAAATTCCTAATTCAAGTTCATCACTAAACTAGTCCTTTACGATAGGAATACAAAGTCAGTGTGAATGCCTTTCTAATCTTAGGCGTTTGGAACTACTGTTAATTTTTACTAGTGAACATCGCGACGCCCGTGGCATAAGAAACAGTCCCCTACTGTTATGTCATCCTCTAAGTGCAACTATTGGCACAAATAGGCTGGCCAATGTATTCACCTGGCGTTTACTATCCCCTAGTCCTTCCATCACCCTTATCACCGCGTCTCTCGCTAACCTCACAGATTTTCAATGGTCCACACTCCAGAGATACCGATCTTTACATAGATGTGTACCGAAATCACCTTTTCGGTACGTAAGACTACGTAATTCTACGCAACTACTACGTCATCGTGTCTTCCTTCTTCAGTGATCTTATAGAACAGTGCCAAATTCCTATCTTCGTTGTCCTCTCTCCTACGTACCCCCCTTCCTTCTTTATGCGCCGCGTGTTACTGCGCATCTTCCCCTCGGTAGTGAAGTCCTCAAATTAATAAGCTGTGCACGTGAACATCAGTGTCATCATCTATTTTGGGTTTGGTCAGAGTCATGTCTATAGTAGCTCGAAGGAGCTGTTGGGTTTAATCAGTCCCATAAGCCAGGGTAGGGCAACCAGGACTGCGTACTCTAGCCCTTGGCTGGACTGGAGTGAGTGGAATGATGTATGCATTATTATTATTATTATTATTATTATTATTATATTATTATTATTATTATTATTATTATTGTTACTGACTTTTGTTTGGATGACCGATTAATGTTATTATTTTCTTTCATAACTTATTTTTCAATGGTCAAGAAGATCATATTTTGTATTTCATTTATCTGACTTATGACTCTTATTAATGTTTAATTATTTTTAGTTAACTTATGTTTACTAATTGCGTAGCTAGTCATGTTAGGTATTGATATAAACTCCAAAGCTTTCTCAAGCGAATTTAATCCCCTTTTTCCTTCTAGCTTCCACGATTATAATACTGCTTAGCATACAGTACTATATGTTTAATAATTTACTAAGGAAAGGTGGATTAATCTTTGCCTTCTATGGGCCCGGGCAAAGGAATGTTGATTTAAGCACTCAATACTTTCAAACTCACGGTAATTATAAAAGATTGGTAGGATCCCGGCACGCACACGCGAGTGGTTGCAAAAATGCTGGCAGCACGCGTGGTGCAATTAATGCTAGCAGAGCGTGGTTCAGATGCAATACATTAATATTCTCATATTAAATGTTTGACTGTGTGTAGCATTCCACCCAATTTCGTCGACCCTTGATGATCAGTCATGCTGCTGGTAGCACAGTTGAGACTTTTTTTACCATCACCGTCTACAAGACCGACGATCATTTCGAACATAATATCTGGCTTAACAGATCGTTGTTTACTTTCGGTGGTATCACAACTCTTCCATTTTAAAACCATAATAAATAGGCTGAAATATTTGTCATAGACTTAGTGCTTATTAGGCATGTCGAAAGTCACTGAGCTAAGCGCATATATTGATTGTAGCCTCGTTATGATAGTTGTCCAGCGGCTCGCTTTGTTTGCCCGCAGCTGTTATATATAATTAAATACAAATATGAAGACTACCGCCACTTTAATAATTCCGCATGTTAATCATTGTATAGCATTGTCGCACGTCACCAGCTTTTATATAAACGGACAACCATCATAGTGAGGCGATACTACCATGTTGTTGTTATTTGTAATACTGAACAATACTCAACATACTGTCATGCAAACTCATGTGAATTTGTCGTCTTTCCACACTGTGCACGTCGTTTTGATCAGAAAAATATTTATTGATTTTGATTTATTAATCCATATAGTCCCGCTCGGAACCTGGGTGCTCCCCTAGTGAAGTGAAACTTAAACAGACTAATTTAGGTACGTTTATTTCCCTACAGATGTCACCGAGAAACATGTGGTTAGTGTATCGTCTCAAGGAGAAATCTAGTAGGAAACTAAGGTGCTACTTGAATGATGAATAATGTTTAAATTTTGATCAGGTCACTATGTAGGCTCGAGGTTCTTTAACGAGCAAGAAAATCTTCAGACTCGAGACCCATGGCTTTAAAGTCTCTTCGGGAAAACCTGTCCCTTCGATTAAGCCATCCATCGATGCCGGCCGGAATTGAACCCGCGATCCTTGGGACCAGAGGAAAGGAACATAACATTATATTACCGAAACCGACGTAAAATATATTAGTATTCAATTATTATTTTGATAATCTAAATCACTTGAAAAATGTATAAAATAGTAAAAAATAAAAGCTTTGAAAAATATCCGAACCACTTAAACCATTATTTTGCCGAAAGGAAAATAGGAGAACCTAAGTCCCTATTTTCAAACAAAATGCATTATATTTTAATTATATTCTTAATGTTTTTAATTCACCTATTTACTCTCAAAGGTACAAAGGCACGGTAGAAGAAAAATATAAATGAATTCGTTTCCTTTAATTAGAGATAAAAATAATACGTTGATATAAAAAGTACACTGAATTGTATTCGAAACTAGCGTACCCGGCAGACGTCCTGCCCGAACGTTCAATTCTCATGTCATGGGCGAATGATAAAAATCCAACCGAACTCCCTTTGACGTCGCTGAAGGGGAGTCGGAGTTGGTTTCTGGGTTTAATGTAGAATATAGAAGAGAGGGATTTGCATTATTTTTTTAGCGGAGTATGCGAGAATTGTGTTTATAAGAATACTTTTTTGTGTAATTTTCCTCGGGTGCGACGTGTCTTCTTTACTATTTTATTTTAAATTAAGTTTTATCTCATTTTCATTTATTTGAGTTCGTGTTACTTTCTTACCATAAAATTCATAAATTAGGACATATTTAGATATTATTAAATAATTTCGCAAGAAAACCTCTTACAGCCTTCTGTTGGGGCTCAAGAAGTGTGAATGATGACGTCACATTGTCATGAAAATTAGAATTGTTCCCTCCTCCTTTGCAGATAAGTTAAGAACCGTCATATAGCAAATATATTAGAGTGAAAAAAAATATAAATTGAAGAGAGTGAGTCAAAACATTTTTTTTTTCCCCCAGCTAGATTTCATTTCTGACACATACTCGTCGGCATTCCATAAGAAAAATTTCTTCCCCCGTAGAGACTCGAACCAGCGTAAGTCCCGTAGTTCTGCGCCAAGACTTCTCATCTTAAACACTCGGCTACGGCGCGAGACTCTCGGTGTCAACGAAAGACAAAACTGATTATTGTGAGTTATCCGTAAGAGATAAGGGACTCTTGGTATCAATGAAAGACAAAAATGGTTTTTGTGAGTTATCCGTAAGAGATAAACATATGCTGTCGCGGACGTTTTTGTACAGCTGTTTGAGATATTCAATTCTGTGTACATTAATTTTGTGTATTTCTTGTGGTTTAGGCAGCGTAAGCCATTTAAGCGTCCAAAGAGCTACTTTTTTCACGTTTTCCACTACAAAGGGCGATTTTTAAAGGTGTAGGAGTTGAGTATCACAACTCTCTTATAGCCTATGTTCATCTCGGGAATCTCCTGAACATGTTGCAAAAAACCTCATCACAATCGGATCGCATAAACTAAGAACAAACAAGCAAATATACAAACAAACAAACATTAATTTTTATATATAAGATGTTCATCCCGGGAATCTCCTGAACATTTTGCAAAAAACCTCATCACAATCGGATCAACGGTATGGGCGCGCATAAAGTACGAACAAACAAACAAACAAATATACAAACAAAACAAACAAACATTAATTTTTATATATAAGATAAAGACATCGGCGTTACTAAATTACACAATAATAGTATTACATGTTTACAATTACAGTTTGTTAGATATATTTACAGAATTTTAATGATCATGTACGTTGAGCGAATTTGAAGTCAGTTAACATGCAATTTACGGCTAACATCAAAGTAATTCTTACTGAGCATCAATTAAAATTTAGCTATATAACTATATTAGTTAGTGACACAGTATTTATGTATTTATATCAGCGAGTAAGCATTTAAATTATATGACTCCTTTATAAATCAAACAATTTTCCCAATATTAGTTAAATCAACAATACACTTATGATATAGCTAACAATGTAAATAAACGCGCATACGCACGGGCCCACGCGCATATGCACGCGCGCACACGCACGCGCATGCAGTGTATCAAAATTAATAGCACTAACTGAAATGGTTGAAAAAACACGGTAATATATGCGAAAACATTGTAGTAAATATGGTATCTGCTTGTGCTTAGTTCTATTTTCGTAGAATTATATTATTTGTTTTGAAAGTATATATGAGTTCATTCCTTTAATATGCACATACAATTTTGACCTCCGACTTCTAATTACTCTATGAATGTCTGTATATAATTTTATTTCCTTTTTACGTTTGAGTCTATATGCTTCATGTATGAATTGTGGAGCTATATTTTTTTATAATTTTGTTTTTTTTTCTATATTTTCGAGTTTTTTTTTCTGTTCAATATTAATGTTCCTGCTCTATCGAGGCACTCCGGTTAAATACATGGTTATAGTGTCTTAATTTTGTATGTAAATATATGCATTTTTTATTGCAGATATTGTGAGTAAGCCTAGATGCTGTTTACATTTTTTTTTTCGGTAAATGCTTTTGTTGACTTTAGTTTCGATTCCAATTTTCCTGAATTATTTCACCAAGAAATTTAAATTGTGAAACTCGTTTATTTTTTTCCATATTTGGTTTCCTGGAGCTTGTTTATAGCATGAAATATATTCCTTTTTTTTCAAAAGAAATCTGCAGACCAACTTTCTCTGTTATGTCGTTTAAAAATTCAATTTATTTTTGTGCTGTGATGATGTCACGAGTTACGATTGTTAGATCATCAGCATATGCTAGGCAATCTTATTTTCCTCTGTCTAAAATGATTGGCTGATTACATTTAAAATTACGTCATTTTTGTACTATTTTTTTCAAGAACACAATTAAAGAGTAGTGGGGAAAACCCATCTCCTTGTCTTACTCCTGCCATAATTTGAAAGGACTCAGAAATTTCCCCCATTGAATTTAATTTTACCCTTTGTATATTTTTTGTCTAATAAGTGCAAGGGTAATAAAACATTATTATTATTATTATTATTATTATTATTATTATTATTATTATTATTATTATTATTATTATTATTATTAACTCACTCACTAGCTCTATCGAAACCGTAGATTCATGGCCGCACGGACATAAGTTATCCATACTTTCCTATCCTGAGCTAATGTTTTCCAGTCATCCCCTGTATAATCTACTTCCTTTAAATCGTGGATAATATTATTCTCCCACTCATTCCTAGTCTACCAATTGGCGTTTTCCCTCTGGTTTTCCTGCAAGAAGCTTTCATGCACCTCGTGTCATCCCCATATAGTGCCACATGTCATTGCCACATGTCCTATTATTATTATTATTATTATTATTATTATTATTATTATTATTATTATTACTATTATTATTATTATTATTATTAAAACTAAATTCCATGGCGCGACAGACCTAGAAGGCCTCTGACCTACTAGTCGGCTGCTGGCCTCACATATGCATGTGTTATTCACAGAGACAGACCATCATCCTACCATTGTAGGGGTGACATGTGGTCAGCATGTCGAGACCCCTAGCCGTTATTGGTTTCTCAACTTGGAACCGCTACTTATTGTAGCTACCCAAATTCCCCACGATGCTGGGTGGGTATCGGTCCCATACCGGCCGAAATTCGATGAGAATTGTTTTTCTTCCATGGAGACCCGAACTAGTGTAACATCAGTAGCTCTGCGCCAAGTCCTCTTACCTCAACTAATTGGCCACGGCGCGGGACTCTTTTATTGCTCACTCCGCCCAAATTCCTCACAGGAGTAGGAGGGTACCGGTCTCATACTTGGGCAGAGGTTACATTAAAAGGATTTCTACCCCTATGGGGGCTTTCTCGTAGCTCTGTGCCAAGGCAGGATGGATTAGATCGCATAGTCACGGTATGGGACATGAAGAAAAATGTGAAGACTTCAATTAATTTCACCTAAAACTACAGATCACATTTCGACGTGTAGTTCTTCATGTAATAAGAAATATATTCTTGTGAAACACGTAATTTCCCTCCAATAAAATGCGATATTATTTTTATTATTATTTTCATTAATTATATAAATGATTATTACTAATTAGAACGTAATATTTTTCTTATATTAAAATGTAGACTACTAATAAAAATAATCGTCATATATACAAATTATGCAATTACCATATTCTTCGTATCTTGTCAGTTCCGAAAACAATTAGCAGCATGATCATGTGACAATTTTTCCTAGCACGTATGGTGATTATAAAGTGTACAGAATGACAATATGAAAAGAAGGACATTGACTCCACTAAGACAACAATAAGGTAAGTTGTCTGATTCATATTGATACAACCACCAGTTACATAGTATCGCCAGTTTCTTTTACAATAATACAATTTTTCTCCTGTGGCTGGTAACAAGTGTTATGGAGAGTGCTTATATGTAGAATAATAAAAATAACTTGGTTGAATATTAGATTGTTAATTTCATTTGTACAATGGAATGCGGCAGAAACCAACATTATCAGGCGTTGAGAAAAGCAAATACAGTACACAGTTATTAGGATGAAGGATTTTCATGTAAAAAAACACGAGGAATTGACCAACCCAATGGGTGACGAATATATTCTAAAATAGGGGCGGGAATATGGCACGAAAAAGTCCACTGGAAGACCGCGTAAACTTATACTGAGACAAGAGTGGATAGTTTTCAGAGAACTGAATGCAGGTGGAACCCGACTAGGAAAGTTAGCTCAAGATGCAAACTTTAATGTATACAAATCTACATCACCTCGAATGGTGACTCGAAGTATAATGTTCATTTACAGAAAATAGAAAAGAGCTTCGACTAACGGAAATAGCCATCAAGGGGCGGGTGGCTTAGGCAAAATAACACTTGACCTGAAGAATCGAATGGAATAATTATTGTTTGGTGTTGAGAAAAAATTAAAATTAGATGGAAAAACTAAGAATGACTATCATTGGCACGATTTACGGGTAGAAGAGAGAAATATTACAAACACCAACACGAAGGTCAATAACTAAAGATCTGCGTTGGGTATGCGTACCAGAGTCAAACAAATAAATATTTTTTTTCAAATGCCCCAGGTTTGTCTTTCGACATTCCTGGTTTCTCTCCTGGCATGGTGTACTTGTAACCCACTTCTGGGGTTGGGGCGCCTGGAAGGCGGGGTTACATTGCCCCGATGATATGATGGGTGATGTTAATGATAGTGGTGCGCTAGGAGAGTCCCTAATCCTAAGCTTAATCTAAGATGAATATGGATGATGATCATTGCGGTGGCCATATGATTTCGGGGACCGTTGGGCCTTAAAGTTTTCCTGACATTTGTCTTACAGGTGAGGAAAAAACCCCGATAAAAACCTCACCCAGAAAAACTGTCCCGACCGGGGATCGAACCCGAGCCCGTTGAGTGACAAGATAGCACGCTACCCCGAGACCACAGCGGTGGACAATCAAACAATATTGAGCTTCCTAAGGGCCGAATAAAATCAACTAATAACCAAGACTTTATAAATATAATTTTTTTGGAGACGATCAGAGATCCATTTGGAACTTCCAGCAACACAACTTTATTTATGCTTAAAATTCCATATGGGAATGGTTTCTGTAGTAAGATGTTAATTATAAAATTGGTACCTGGTAAGTCAGTTGTCCCCAACTAAAATTGAGGACGACTGATTTACCAGGTACCAAATGTATAATTAACATCTTATTACATAACCTCAACGGTGCTTTAATATGAATTTCAAAAGTGTTGATTTACTTTAGTGTCCTGAAAATTCTATAGTTTTAATACTATGGAAAATTTCTGGATTATTTTATGTCACACTGCTTATGTTGATAGAAAGCAGTACACCAGTGCCAGTGAGATAAAGTAGCAATGTGAAAATATGGAGGTGTTCACACTACAGAGACGTATCAGCAGGATATGTGACAGTAGTCTTGAGACACAGCTCCTTCATAGTCCAGTAATTTTATCATTTTGCAAAACTACTGGTAGGGGTCTATGTATAAAACATGATTTGTAAGATAATGCTATGATTCTACTAACATAATGTACAGCTTGTACCGGCGTAAACCATAGTGTGTAAGATTACATCTAAATAAAATATTATATTGTTACTCTTTGACATGCTTATTTTAGGGCATAAAGGTCCTTTGGAACATGGATTACTTGTGACGGTAAGATAACGTGTGATTTACCTACGGATGTGTTGCTAGCCGAGCGGCATGGCTGATGACTTTATTAGTTGAGATGAATAAATAAATAATTAACCAACTGTAATATTATATATTTAAAACTACAAGAACAAATTTATATATCATTACAAATAATTAACTAGCCTAACTTATTTTATTACCTAATTCTTTGGAAGAGAGAAAGAGGGAGGTTATACTATAGTAGGTTAAAACTTCGCCACATGACCTGACTACTCATATCATTTATAACTTATTACTTTCATATATACTTCACTTCGTTCCTATACAAAAAAGACCATATTGTTTTTTAATACAAAGGCCCCCAAAATTCTATTAAGAATACATGGTGCAGAGTTACCTCCAGTAATTCTGTCGGCAGTCAGACCGCCTTCATCCCCTGGCCATCCTTTTATTTCTTCCTCTGAAGTCCTAACTGTGCAATCTATTCTGAGGCTAATGTGTTCACCCCACTCCTAGTCCTCTCTCTCTCTCTCTATCTATCTATCTATCTATCTCTCTCTCTCTCTCTCTCTCTCTCTCTCCAAGCGTAGCAAGTTAAATTGCCCCAACGGCACTTTCTTCTGGAAGTTTCCAGGACCAAATTCCTAACGGTATATTGTCACTACGTGAATCTGAATTCCAACTAAAACTAATATTTCCTATAATATGAGGGTTTTGAATCATATAATTTCCTAGTCTAATAAGACATTAAATAACTAATTAAAAATATACTATTTAAATAACTAATTAAAAATATTTGGTCCTAGTTATCCTCTTTATAACACACACACACACACACACACACACACACACACACACACACACACACACATATATATATATATATATATGTATTTATTTATTTATCCTTGTGTTCTTTGTCGTAAGTATCGTGGTTATGTCATTATTGAACTAACCTTATAAACGTATGTGATAATATAATCCATCTAGTACTGTTCGTTCACTATTTATTGTCCATTAGAATAATGTGATTTTTATATTTAGTCATAAATTGACAATGAATCCAATAAGGTGAATTGGTATAATATATTAAATATTTGTAATGAAATAGAATAAGGAATGAGTAAAAATTACTTAAATTCGCATTTTTTACAGTTATACATTATTTTGTTTTCTTTGCAATCTGACAAATTTAAATAACTGGCAGAGGTATTAGTGTTTCACCTATTTAAGGGTTAATAATAACATTGTTTTATAATGGAAATTTAATATTCTATTTGAATTAGTTATATAAAAATAAATATATAAAAATATTATATAATAATATAATATGATGCTCTTATTTGATCTGACATCATATTTATGAGTTATTTGAATCGTTTAGAAAACTATATACTATTTTAATTATTGGGGATACATTTTAAATCATTTTAAAATGTTTCTGGTTTCATATACCATAATATGATATATTGACTTAATGAAATAAAAGCAGTTCAAATATTGTATCGAAAATTAGAAGCGTGAAAAAATTAACAGATACCCAATTAGATAATCCAATTAAAGTTCAAACTCGATATATCAGACGCAATTTTTATTATATGTTATTTATTTACATTGTATTTTCATAAAAATAATGTAATTACAAATTCGAACATTTGAGATATGCCATGTCTGTAAAGCAAGTCCCACTTTTAATAATTCGTAGCTTGTAGTCTGGTGTAAAATGTAAAATAGAGGTTGCATGTAAAGGAGATGTCAACTGGTTTTAGATTTTTAGGTACCGTGCGGCGTGAGGGATGTAAAATTACCATTAAGGTGAGAGGTCAAACTAATGTATACAAGAAAATGAAGCTCGTACATATAAAATAGTTTAATTAAATGTTTTTTATAAGTTTAATGAATGCATTCATATATAATGTCTACTGAGAGAACGCAAAAGGGATGTCAGTAAATCAGTGCAAAATCGATATTGTCTTGCTCTAAAATAATATTTGATATCACGGTTTCCCTAACTAACTAATTAACTAACTCAATAACAAAATCGAACTCGTAGGTTCATGACTGTGCTGGCAAAATCTCTCCATACATCCCTATCCGGAGCAAATTGTTTTCCAATATGTATAATATACTTTCTGAAATCATGATCATGCCAACTTCTCTCTCTATAAAAAGAAAGTTAAACTAATAATATAAAATTGTTATGCTTTTATTTATTTTATATGGATGCGAAACATAGACTCTTACTTTAAGGGAGAAAATATGATAATTTGAAAATAAAGTTCTTAGGAGAATTTTTTGTACCACAGAGAGAGACACAGACAGATGAATGGAGAAGACTATGTAATAGTGAGCTTATGATGTTGATAGGAAATGTGGTGTAATAAGATCAGTACGTAGACCAAGAATGAGGTGCAAGAAAAAATAAACAATGACTTGAGGGAGATGAACTCTGCAGCCTATAGGGTAGGATTGGAAAACGTTAGCAGAGAATAGGGATATGTTGACAGATTATGTTCGCGCGGCATTAAACTACAGATTCATAAAATAGTGTCAGCGAGTTAGTTACGTAGGATAGATTAGATACATTACGTCACATTAGGCAAGTTATATTGGATTCAATAGGTTAGGTATGTTGTATTAGATGGTTAAGTGGGTTAGATTAGATTGGATTACTTCAAAGATAGGTTAGATTAGATAGATACTAGCGGCACTTCATTTTTATCAGCCTGTTTTTCTTAATTTATGTATTCTGTTTTAGCAATTATAATATGTATATTCCAAAGATAAAATGTCGAATTATAGGTTATTTTTACGTCAACTTCTCCTTCAATTTTCAAAATTGTTTTTTATAATTTTGAAACAAAACAAATTTATATACACTGCTGGGATAATTATTTACATAGGCTTACTTATAATTTCTGAGAAGTCCGCCGTGCCGGCTCGGTTTGCAGAATTTCAGCTTCCATACTAGCGGACCCGAGTCCGAATACTGGCTGCATTGAAAATTTTAATTGTTAATTAGATTGATTTAATTTAGAATTTTCAATTTTGAGTCAGAAGAGGTGGTGTGCCAATACAGAGATAAATGGATGGACCACATCAATAGAATGGATAACAATAGAATTCCGAAACACATTCTTCATTACAAGCCACTAGGAAGAAGAAATGTTTGAAGACCCAGCAAAAGATGGATAGACCAATTCTAACATGATATCGGAACAGACCAGCAGGTCGAATCCTTGGTGCTGATGATGATGATGATGAAGAGGTGGTATGCTATTTTTAATCGCTAGATTGTGCACCAGATTTCTGCTTTAAAGAAAAAATCCCCCCGCAGTAAATATCTTGAGAAGGCATATGGTATTTTATACTTTTGGTCCGTCGGATGAGGACGTTAAGTCTGGTGACCCCTTGGTGCTTTTCGACAAGGGTTTGATTACGGCCAGCTCTGGTATTCACCTTCTCCCTTCTCTTCATCATCATCATCATCATCCCACGTACAGCACACTTTACACTGCACATAAACATGCTCTCATCCTATACTCTCCTCTGAACACAATATATTACATTAACTACGTAAAATGGTCTGCCGAAATGGTGCGTAAATTGAAAGTATATCACATTAACGCCATCTATCCGGCCAGCACGGAAATTGAAGCTTATAGAGTGGAGTGGGTGGAAATATAAATACACGCACATAATTTCAGTTTTTTTTTTAATTTATGTACATGGAATCCCGCTTCGTATCCTCCTTTTGGTCTGGACAATTCAATCTTCACATTACGAATACAACGGAATCAACTAATTAACTAACCCACAGGCACGATAGAAACCTACGTTCATGGCCGCGCGGACATAAGCTCTCGTTACATCCCTATCCTGAGCTAATGTTTTCCAATCATTCCCTGTATAATCTACTTCCCTCAAGTTATAGTTAATGTTATTCTCCCACCTCATTCTTGGTTTACCAACTAGCCGTTTCCCTCTGGTTTACCTACACGAAGCTTCCATGCACGTCTTTCATTCCCAATTCGTGCCACATGTCCTGCCTATCGCAGTCTACGAGACGTAACTCTTCCTATTATATCTGGCTTCGTATAAAGATTATGTAGTTCACTGTTGTGTAGTATTCTCCATTCACCTTTCCATGTCCCTTTGGTCCAAAAATCTTCCTAACAACTTTATTCTCAAATACTCGTAATTATCATACGTAATGCCACGAGTGATTTCCAATAATTTATCTAGAGAATTTGGAAATCAAGAGTGGCATTTGTTAGGACTATTTAACGAATAAAATTAAGCTGTTTACTCACAAATCATTATTTAAATATAGTTATTTTAAAATATTTATATATTTAATGTAAACTACGATGTTTGAAAACAAATGAGAAACGATTGGTACGCTTCATTTGCTTCTTTTGTTCGTCACTGCAACCAGATCATATTATTTATTGCCAAAGGAACGCAATATTGTAAGAATGCACTCTTGTGGAGAAAAAATGGAACACATCAAACTGTATCTTAATTCATTCCTGATGTCCTATGATGTAAATATGACAATTATATTTTTTTCTGGGAAAAAATGCATTTAAGAAAGTGCAAACAGTGGTTTATTTTTTTGGTGGTATATTCAATTGCTACAAATGTTTTTATATTAACTCCCGCATCCGGTATGTGTTGATATTCATGCACTATATATACAATGTGGTAGCCGTATCAGGGATTCTTTGGGGTATGGCCGTATTTCTTAGTGAGTCAGTCACTGCAAAATAATGCTATGACCTATTCAGAATGTTAAAAAGGAGGTGCTTTCTTTATTATGATAAACTTTAGTTGGTAAATGTTAGACAAAACACGACTGTGATTGGTTGTAAATAAAAAATCATTGAAATGTGATTGGTCATTGACTCCCATTTTGGGCATGAGTTAAATAGTGAAAGTAAATCGAGCATATCAAATATTATATATCAAAAAACCTATTGGTTAGAACACTAATTAAATAGTAGGGTAAAACCTGGCAGGGTAAAATATACAATAGCCTTTCTATTATAAAGCGCTATCACGAAGCGCTCTTTTCAAATGGAATCCACAGTATTTTAAAACATTATTTTATATAGCTATCATAAATATTTTATTACACCCCTATGTGAGATTATTTTTAATGAAGGCTTATATTTCGCTATAAAGCAATAAAGTAAGAAAAATCTATTTTTTACGCATTTTCAGCTGTTGGAGCGTAGCCATAATGTTCCGCATCACTAACAAGTTCAGCAACGCGGAACAAGCGCTTTGTATCGCTTCATCGTATTTCCGTTCACTGAAAGCTGAACAACATCAAAACTTTAATTGCTCTGATTCCATTAAAGAAAATTGCAAATTAATATATAAAATATCAATTGAATATTAAATTCTGTCCACCGCTATGATCTTTGGGTATCGTCGTTGCCTTATACAGAGCGAGTCCGGATTAGATCCCAGGTCGCGACAAGATTCCTGGATGCGATTTTTTCGGGGTTTTCCTCACCTATGAGAGAAATATTGGGAAACATTAAGTCCCAAATGTTCCCCCGAACAGTGTATGGCCTTCACAGTCATCCAAAAATTGTTCACTTTTCTGGGGCTGCCAGACGTAACGATCACTTAATAGAAATCTAAATTTATATTAGCTTTATTTAACTTTGGTTTGAACATTACCTTCACATGTAATGTGCATATTGGTGTTTTCCGTCTATTATATTACTATTGTTATAATAATAATAATAATAATAATAATAATAATAATAATAATAAATAATAATGTTAATAATAATGATGATAATAATAATGATGATGATAATAATAATGATGATGATAACAATAATAACGATAATAATAATAATGATGATAACAATAATAACGATAATAATAATAATAATTATGGATAACATTGAAGGTATAGGCAAAGAGAACATAAAACATGGAATTGAATTGAGTAGCAAAATAATATCATCGTTAAATTCCATATGGTGGGATAAGCATATTTGGAAAGACACAAAAAAATATATTGGTAAAACATTGGTGGAATCTGTTGCAATGTATGGAAGTGAGGTATGGACAATCAATAAGTACTACAAAAATAGACTAATAGCTCTAGAAATGGATTATTTACGGAGAAGTGCCAGAAAGTCTAGATTAGAACATGTCACAAATAAGGAAATTAGAAACATGATGGAAGCAGAAGAAAGCATAATTGAAAGAATTGAGGAGGAGGAATTAAAGTGGTTAGGACACGTCTTAAGAATGGAAGATGAGCGATGGCCGAAGCAACTATATGAATGGCATCCGAACAGAAAGAAGAAAAGAGGGAGACCAAGGTTAACATGGAAGGAAAACATGAAGACAGTAATGCAAGCTAGAGGGCTAAGCATCGAAGATGCCCAAGACCGTAGGCTTTGGAGGTTTGGCACGGGCAGACGGCAGCTGTAAAAACCCGAAGATAGATAGAGATTATTATTATTATTATTATTATTATTATTATTATTATTATTATTATTATTGTGTTTAGCGTATAAAATATTGAATTTATATAAAATCTACACTGCAATTTTTAACATATTTTCCTATTTATTTGAATTAGTATATAGGCCTATATATATATATATATATTATATATATATATATATATATATATTTTTTTTTTTTCATATTGCCAGCAAATATAATATGAAAATTTCCACTTCAAAATCCAAAACAATGGCAATGTGTGGAAAAAAGCATACAACGGGTGAAAATTGAGATTGATGCAAAAATTATAGAACAAGTGTCAGATTTCTCTTACTTAGGAAGTGTATTTGCTGAGTATAAGAGTGACATTGATTCAAAATTACAAAAATATAATAAAATGAATGGGGTAATACGAAGGCATTTTGGTAAACAGATGAGGACAGGGACAAAACTAAGATTACATAACATCACATCAAAAGCTGCTCTAAAATACGAAAGTGAAATTTGGATTTTAAATAAAAGAAACTTGTGGTATAAAAAATGTTCTGAAATGGGTATTCCTATAGGAGGAAAAATACTGCATTCATTGTTGTTTGCAGATGATCAAATAATTTTTGCAGGGGATGAAGATGATATGAAATGTGTGATAAATAAATTAATGGAAGAATATAAAAAATGGGGACTGAATATAAATTTACAGAAAACAGAATATATGTGTTTGGGAAAGGATGTGGATGACCTCATACTTGAAACAGGGAAAATAAAAAAAATGTGAATTTTTTAAATATCTTGGGTCAATAATTACAAGTTTCGGTACCTGTGAGAGAGATGTACAGGCTAAAATTGCAATGGCAAAAAATGCAACTAAGACATTACATGGAGTAATTTGGAACAAAAATATTACAAAGGAAACTAAAATGAAAATTTATAAGAGCATAATACAGAATATTTTGTCATATGGAAGCGAAACTTGGTCTTTGACGAAATTACAAAAGAATAAAATTAGAACAGTTGAATTCGATTATTTTAGAAGAAGCCTCCAAAAAACAAGACAGGATAAAATAAGAAATGAATTCCTTTGGAGAGAAATGAAGGTCACCACATCTGTTGTTAAGAGGATTGAAAATCAAACGCTTAAATGGTATGGCCATGTACAAAGAACGGAAAATGATAGATGACCAAAAAGTATATACCAATGGTCACCCCCTGGAAGAAATAAACGTGGTAGACCAAGATGGAAATGGAAAACCTACGTCAGAACAATAATGGAGGACAGGAATTTGGAAGATGGAGATTGGAATGATAGAGATAAATGGAAACTGAAGACGGCAAACCTATAAGCGGGGGAAAGCCGAAGAAGAAGAAATAAAAGAAACTCTCATAAACTTCAAGTAAGCCAAAATGTGCTTCTTACGATCATTGTTAGGAGTTAATAGACTGGATCACCAAAAGGAACACTATTATCAGAGGAAAACTTGGAGTAACAAGTTTAAATGAAGATATACAAAGATACCAACAAAAATGGAAAAATCATCTGAGGAGAATGGCAAGAAATAGACTTCCAAAATTGGCATTCCAATATACCCCAACTGGACATAGGGACCAAGGAAGACCAAAACATCAGTGGAAAGATCAAGACCATCTACCGTACAGGCCACATGGACTAAAACGAATTTGTTCATGATGATATATATAAATTATATTGTAAATAAGTAGTATATTTGTACTGGGTAAGTAGAAGAGGCGGTCTTTTGGCCTTAAATCCGCTAGATTAAATAAAATACTATTATTATTCCACCGCTGTGGTCTCGAGGTAGCGTGCTGCCTTATCACACAGCGGGCCCGGGTTCGAATCCCGGTAGGGACAAGCATCCTGGGTGAGGTTACTTTTCAGGGTTTTTCCTCACCCGTAAGACAAACGTCAGGAAGCTTTGAGGCCCAAACGGTCCCCGAACATCATCTGGCCATCATCATTATCATCCACTGTGTGGAAAGCAACGGGAACCTACCACACACATAATTCCCTAGTAAATCTTCAAAGCGTAGCATGAAAATGCTATTATTCCAGTGAAAGACCTGCCTTAGGGCAGAACACTATAAATAAGAAAAAAATATTAATATGCTATTATTAGGTTATTACTATTATGTCAGGTTAATGTTATTATTATTAAATTATTACTATTGTTAGTTTATTATTATCATCATCATCATTGAATGAGTGAATATTAGTCTTGTCTTAACATTCGTATTGTCTCGGAGGCAACCCCAGACTCATCAAGTGAAGCCCTCCAAATTCTTGTATGTCTGTGTGTGATCCAGAGTTAAAAAACCCTCTCACGACAAGCCACATCTCTCTAAGGCTTGGTTGACGTGGGGCATGTAAAAGTACATATAAAGGAAGGGGGGGGAGGGAGATTATCTAAGGTAAAGAGAGAGAAATATATACAATTGTTTTAAAAATACCCAGACGTAAATTTATTTTTTCTATCATCTTCATTGGACCCGAGTTAATGAATTTTCTTGAGTCTCGCCGCTTCTGCCAATGTCCACCACACAACCAAATTGCCGAATTTTCATTTGATGCTTGCCTTAGTAGAATGTGTTCTACAAGTACGATTATAAACCACGATTTTCATTGAAGGAAGAAAGATATAGCTAATCGTACCTGGATGCACGACTCTTCCTCCATCATATATCAAGTAAAACGGTTTTTTTAAATGTGGTCAATTATCTGCTGCTGAAGTATCGGGTTCTCGCCTCAGTTACTATGAGAGTTTGATGGTGGACGAAACGAACTCTGAACAGGTTTTTCTCGATGTTTCTCCCATTTTCCCTGGCCACTAATTTCATTCCACTATTTCTCGATAATCAACATACACTGAAGTGGAAAGAAGGCTGAAACTGGTCAACAAAGCTTATTACTCACTTTATAAAAATTAATTAAATGAAATAGGATAACCTAGAGTGAAGACACAATAATACGGCAGGGCATTCATATCTGAAAATTTGATTCAAATCCTTGGAACAACCAATCAAAATGTTTCTCAGGATTTTAAATGCTCCTTGAAGCATAGGACGGATTTGTAATTTCCTTTCTACCTACATTCATCCTCTATATTGTGTGTTTATATTGTCTTAAGGAGGACGTTTTGGCTCTGCGGTCATCATAAACAGTTCTACGGATATTTTATTCAAATTTTCATCCTTCATCACATTCCAAGGACTACAAATTCCTTTAAAAAATTAGAAGTAAGGATCGAAAATTTTCTATTAGTGTTTTTAATTTCTGCTTTTCACTTAAATTATAATCTAGAAATATTAGTATATTCTCTTTCCATATTAAATAAAATAAGCTGTATATTAGAATTATAACAGTTATGCATGCTCTTACTTACATGTTACAAGACGTGAGCAAGTAAATGAATGTTCACAGATATCATGAAAGAAGCAACAAAATCCAATCCACTTGTGTTTTTGAGCACCGACAATCATACGAGATTTGAGCTCTACGTGACTTGTTTCAGGAAGAAAAGCGTCAGACACATTTATCTGTTAAGAACCCTCATTTCTGGTAGAGACAAGTTTCAATAATGAAGAATACAGTAAGAAAAAATATATTTTAAATTGTACTAGGACCTCTTAAAAATCGCTATATAAAATCTAGTCATGTTCTAAAAAATAATAAAAAGAACTGAGTACATTCGTACAGCTCTATTAGAAAATATGCAAATTGAGAAAGTATTAAAATTGCAATAGAAAATTAAAATATCAACTATATGAGAATGTTCAACTTTTTATAAATATGACGATTACAAATATTATTTTAACATTTCCTTAAAGATAATTATGTTTAATTATAATTAAATCATTCAGAGAAAATGTTGTAAATTGAATATTCATATTTATCATCATGAACTAAATAAATATCGGCTTATATATTCTGTTCCGCCGTGACTGTCATCGGTATTCTTGGACATGCCATTTTTTCGTGGTCGTTTGATATGGTTTCATGCCAATCTTTCTATGTGTTGGACACACTGAATATTCGTAATGAAAAAAATATTGGAGAAAATTAAAAGATTCTCTTCAATAACATTTTTATTATTTTATTTTCAAAAATACTCCACAAATACAAAGTTTGTAAGTTACAATATTCGATATAATCTACTAACATTGCATAATTGAACATTATGATGCAAATATTTTGAATTTTAGTTGACTGAACTCGAACCTTTCAGTCGCTTTATCTCCATTTAATATTACGATATTACAATAATATTGTAAAACATAATTCAGAGGGCTACATAGTTCTAAAAAGAACTCTACACAAGCACAATTTCAAATGCCAAAGATTAACTTATGCAATACTATTAGGACAAATAATTAAAAATGTTATAGATATGACAAATAAGAGTAGGCCTACGAGGAAAATAATTCGATTAATACTTAAATCACCACGTATATTATCATCTCTGTAAAGAATTACTAAAGAAGAAAAAACATACAAATCCCATAAATATTAATTATATTCAATCAAATCAGAGAGTTATTACAATATTTTTGATTTAATCGTCACAATCATATTATTATATGGAGAAGAAAATGGCATAGCTACTATCATACCATCCCAAATAAAATTAGCAACTAATTTAAAAAACGGAAACTACCCAGTCAACGATGACATAATTAATGAATATCTCAAGATAGAATCTGAAGAACTTACGAAACCATTGGCACATCTGTTCAACGTAATAATAGAAACCAAAAGTTTCATCAATAGGTTTTTCAAACCACATCATACTCCTAATATAATAAAAGGTCCCCGAGAAGACATACGTAACTACCGTCCGATAAGCATAATGTATAGCATATATGAGCTGTTTTCAACAGTAGTTGACAAAAGAATAAGATCAACGACAAATAATAACAAATCGCCCGAGTAAGCAGGTTTCCGTAGACGTTACTCAACAATAGACCACCTACAAGTACTGACACAACTAATAGATAACGGATATAATTTAAAATTTTATATAATATTTGTTAACTTTACAAGGAGTTTGATCCAGTAGAGTACATTCCCAGTTTAAAATTATAGAAAGTCAATGTGTACATCAGGCTGCTCCGTAAACTTTAACTAGACAAAAAAGCGAGAGTCAAAAGTGACAAAATGGGGGAAGATATCCGATTATAACAACGGGTTAGACAGGGGACCCCATATCTACGAAATTGTTCATATCCTTAATGGAACAAGTCAACTGTATAATGAAGGAATAAAGCTTTATACCTCCTTTTTTGTAGATTGCATCACACTTATAACCGAATCACATAAAGAGGTCAAGGAAATATTGCAAGACCTTTGCAGACATAGCAAACAAATAAGCCTACAAATCAATATGATAAAAACGAAAATAATGACTAACAGTGATAAAATACCGATTCAGATCGAAAATGAACAAATTTAATATGTTAAAGAAAATGTCTATTTAGGTCAAACGGTTTCATCCAACAGCCAAATTCAGAAATAGATAGAAGAGTTATATTTGCAAGAGTCTACATAACAATTAACTACATGACCCCTGTAGGAAGCCAGATATAATAAGAACAGTTAAGTCTCGTAGACTGCGATGAGCAATACATGTGCCACATATGGGGAATGAAAGACGTGCATGGAAGCTTCTTGTAGGAAAGCCAGAGGGAAAACGCCCAGTTGGTAGACCAAGAATGAGGTTGGAGAATAACATTAACTATGATTTGAGGGAAGTAGATTATACAGGGAATGATTTGAAAGCATCAGTTCAGGATAGGGATATATGGAGAGCTTATATCCGCGCGGCCATGAACCTACGGGTTCGATAGTGTCAGTGAGAAAATAAGTATATTTGCAAGCGTAAATTTCGGATCTAAAGTTTAATCTTATTGGATAAATCAATTAATATGAAGGTTAAGAAGTATGTCATAAATATGTGTTTATTGCTTGTGCTACTACATGGATCGTAATCAAAGACGCTAACCTAAAAAGAAAATAATCATCATTGAAATCTGTGAGTGGAAGATGGAGCGGAAGGTAGTCAACATCAGGCGAAGAGTTCGGAGAAGAAACGAATACATCCGCAGGTCAACGAATCAGAAAGACACAGTGATCACAGCAATGTATTCAAATTGAATTTGAAGAGGAACATGTACTTAGAATGGACCCCAAAAATGCACACACGCAGTGACCGTGTGGGAACCTACGGAATGCCAGGAAATAGGCGCATAGGTGTGATGATGTGATGTTGTAGTAGTGTCAACTAGGCAATGTGTGATCTAGAATAGAAGCAGATAGACAAAAGTGGAAGAAATGTATTAAAAATTTAGAGACGTCTATGATGAACTCTTCAGTGCCACGGAAATGGCTGATCTGACTCATTCGCTGCAATTATTGATAATTGCAAATTATATATATATTCCAACTTAAATTCTACCCCCCCTTAAAAATAAAACTTAAGCCACCCTGTAACAGGAGTCCCTTGCCCACGCCGTGATAGTAATAGGCTAATTATTATAATTATAACCATATCATACTGTACTATGTATATTAAAACGGAACCTGTCATTTCAGTCTACATCAAAATTCTAGCTGTTCAGCTATTCAACCAAACTTCTATAACATCTATTACAATTAGTATAATTATAATTTTATTGTACAATGTTTCCGTATCGATCATATGTTATGCCTTACAATTTTAGAATAGACCACCATAGAATATGTTCATAAATAATAAATACCCAATTCACCATAGAGAACTTCATAACAATGAGCTTATCTGCATGTTTTTTGTTCAATCTAAGTCTTTAATAAATTAATTATCGGGCACTTGTAACAATCATGTTTGTTCATTCAATTTTGACGTCAATTGTTTCTGCTAGAAGACATATCGCGGCATAAGAGTATGAGTCCCCTACATTTGGGATATTTTGTTATAGATATGTATTTCATTGTTTTAAGATACATTACGTTCATGACACTAGACCGAAGGTTTTTAACTTCTCTGTAAAGAAACTCATGTCCTCAATTTTTTTAAATCAGGGCTTTATTATTGTATACATTTTTACTAATAATTTGAGAATTGATTATAATCAATAGCTTTGCTTTTGTGATTTTTGAATAACATTTTCTATAATTCTGAATTTTAGTATTCGGTATGTTCTCTTATAGTGTTCTGAATTAGTTATATTTCACTATGTAATCAAAATCAACTTTCTGGTCACGTACTATACTCTGCAAGATCTTTGTACGTGGATAGAGTTCAACCACATTAAAAATACTAAAATGCCTCTGAGCAAAAAAGGGAACCTCACCAGACGACCTGAAAGATACTTTGATCTGAAGAAATTGGATAAACCCGAGAGGAAACTTGGACTTTAGAGGGTGCGGTCAACTATATGATACGGTCAGTTTCCGAGTATCCACTTCCTATATGTATTGAACCAATCAAGCACGGGGAATAAAGCGTTTACCGACATAACTCAGAGAAGTTAAACATTTATATAAACTTATTACTGGTTAAAAATCGTGAGGAGAGACGAATGCTCAATTTCTTTGCCAGTAAAATCCATGAAAAGTAGGTCAATAACGTAGTTTTTAAATTTTAAATCGGGATAGCCGCTTACTACCAAATAAATGATTTCTTAAAATACTCCAATGTAGATATATTCCAATTTAATTTTATCCCAATGTATTGTTTATAAAGAATGTGTAACATTTCACATTATTTTCTGCGATTATATACTTTATAACATTTGAAACACTTATCTGGAATTAGATGTTTTTATTCTTAAAAACTTAGTGTACTTATAGTTCATTCTATGTTACAATAAGAGTCCAAATCTACGTACAGTTTGTCTTGTTATATCACATAATATTTTTGTATGTAAATAAAATCAAATAGAAATATGTTTATGTTTGCAGGTAATTGTTTAATTACTTTATGTCTCTTTGGATAAATTAATTCGTAAGCGAATCAGAACAATAATATGGTATGCTCAATGCATGATTACGTAAAAGTTAAATTTCAACATACGATTTACTAATATTATCATTAAAAAACCATACATGCCAATGCAAATGCAGACACTGTAATATATTACTCATATAGAACATCTGCATGTTAAATATTATCTACTTTGAACATTATTAATATGATCGGTTCCAAACAATACATCAAACTTGTGGGAACAAAATGTGCAAATCATTAAAACACAATAAAATACATCAAGTACCTCGCTACATAAATTTGTAAATTTCACTTCGTCCAATGATTATATTCCATAGTAATTCTGCCCGAAGGCAGGCCCTTCACTGCAATCATAGCATTTTCATGCCATGCTTGCAGCTTTACTAGGGAATTGTAGGTGTGATAGCTTCTCGTTGCTTTCCACACCAATGAAGGATGGTGATGATGATAAGGATGATGATGGACATATGATTTCGGGGACCGTTTGGGACTTAAAGTTTCCCTGACATTTGTATTTCAGGTGAGGAAAACCCCCGATAAAAAACTCACCCAGAAAAACTGTCCTGATCGGAGATCGAACCCGGGCCCACTGCGTGACAAGGCAGCACGCAACCTCGAGACCACAGAGGTGGACATGATTACATTAGATAAATGTAATTACCAAAAGGTAAGCTCATGAAGCCTTCCCTTCGTCTTGAGAGAGAGAAAGAGAGAAAGAGAGAGAGAGAGAGAGAGAGAGAGAGAGAGAGAGAGAGAGAGAGAGAGAGAGAGAGAGAGAGAGAGAGAGAAAGAGAGGGAGCGAGAGAGAGAGAGAAAATTAAATAAAAGATTATGTAATGAATTGCCAAAATTTAATTCTATGCATAGGAAGGTCGTAAATTATGAAAAATAAATATATAAAGTAAGATATAGATAGATAATATGTAATCACTATTATCATATCATTAATATATTTTTATTGAATGCCACTAGTTTGTCATTTCGACATTTCTAGTATTCCCTCCTGGCATTAGCGTATACTTCTGAAGTTGGTGCTCCAGAAAGGCGAGGTTACGCCACCCCAATGATTTGAGCGTGATGATGAGATGGTAATGATGCACCAGGAGAGGTCTTAATCCTAAAGTTAATATAATGAGATTAATATCATAAATTATGATATTGATGGCCAGATGATATTCGAGGACCGTTTGGGCCTTAAAATTTCCTGACATCTGCCTAAAAAGTGAGTAAAGACTCCGATAAAAACCTCACTCAGGAAAATTGTCCCGAGCGGGAATCGAATCCGGGCCCACTGCGTGACAAATGCAAAAGTATTTTTAAACGCCTGTTAGCATGGAGATGCGACATGATCTAAATACAGCAGATTATGAGTGTTAAATATAGACCAAATTATTATGAAAAAGTAAAAGTATTAAAAATTATGTAAAAATTGTAAACGGATGAAAATTGTATACATGAATAAATTCAACCCTTCTACTTCTTATTGGCCGTCACGCACTACAACCCCTAAATGAAAGTTTTGGTTTTCTCAACAAGATGATTCCAGCTGCACAATCTTAGAAGTAGCTTGGCCAATATTTTATGTTTATCGGTTCGATATTCTTCAGGACACTATCATCCAATCTATTTTCAGACCTGATAAGTAATCTTGTGGAGATTCATTTGTATTGAGTTGTTTTTGACTCACCTCATACTTCTTAATTCCCTCGCAGACTCGAGTTCCTTCACTGCATTTGTGACATTCTCAATGCTGTATCAACAGCCGTTGGACATCAGTTGTGAACGTGATACAGCATTGAGAATGTCGCAAATGCAGTGAAGAAACTCGAGTCTGCAAGTGAGTTAAGAAGTATGAGGCGAGCCAAAAACAACTTAACACGAATTAAAATATACCTCAGTGTTATTTCCTACCTACATAACTTAACTGTGGAGATTAGTTGGCTTTTAAATATTATTTTAACAGATCTTTCATTTGACATTATGTTAACATAGAAAAATCAGTTTCCTTCTGAATTGCTTTAGCCGTTTTCTTATTATTCCATTTGGCTCCATCTAATCGACAGTTTGTGCAGATTTCCTTTCGCTAGGCTATGAAGCTGACCTCGACCCAACCCCCAACCTGCAGGACGAGGCAGTTCAATAAAATAAATACCTACTTGAAATGGAAAGTTCGAATTATCCCTACTAAGTCTTTTGTCTTCATTGCATTGGTAAAGGAATTGTTAAAGATTAAAATTTTGTAACCATAATCTCATCTCTGGCATACCTACTATATGGATGCTGTTCTTATTACATCTGGCCTCCTAAAAACACCATGTAAATCACTGTTAAGAGGTCTTCTCCATTCACATGCCACTTCATCTCTCTTTGATCCAAAAATTTTCCTAAGAATTGTATTCTCAGATACTCATAATCTCCTTTCTCCCCTCAAAGAAAAGTCCATGTTTCGCATCCATAATATAATTGGTTGAATAATAGTTTAATATATTTTCAGTTTAACGTTTTTTGAAAGGAGGTGGGACGACAAGAGTCCCTGTAATGAGGGATTTAAGCCGACAAACGACGATATTTTAAATCCGTCCGACTGAACTCTGTGAGACAGATGAGTTTGGAAATTTTTACGTGGTCGGGTTACCAGTCCAGACGCACAACCACATTCCCTAGTGCCCTTCAAGCTTTTGAATACTTCGAAGCCCCATTTACAATTGCAGATTCAGTTTAGGATTGATAACCAAAGCTTTGGAGTCCTATCTACCCCTTGTCTTGCAGGCTCCTCTTCCGCCTTCTTTACCGTTGAGAACAGGTTTTTCTTCTGCTTCTGAAATCGTTTAGGTTCCCGCATTAGAGATAGTTCGCTTCCCTTCTCCTCTTGCTAAATAGCAAGAAAACAGACTTCCCTATCAAGTCGTCTGGGTCATTAGGTAATGAACCCCTCCAACATGTCAATATTTTGAGATCACCCTCTTCAAAGATCGACAATTCCTTTCGAGCATAATATGAGGTCTACCAGGGGCGTGTTTACATGTGCGAGTACCATTACGCTTACAATTTTTAATAACAATTGTAATGGTTGATTATGGCAGATTCAGAATAGATTTAATGTTTAGACGAGCACCTATGATCACACCGTTTTGAAAGTTTGCAAATGTGAAGTTTGTTAGTCTGGCCTTAGCAGGAGTTTCGCTGGTACTTCTGTTCAATTAGCGTACTAATCTCCAATAAATTATCGGAATAAAGCAAGCAACTTAGTGATACAGACTTTAACTTCCTTCAATAGCAAATTAAAAATTCATATACCATCATCATAATCTTCTTCTTTCACGGATTAGGTCTCTGCTTGTTCCAATTTCACATTTCTTCAACCCAGCGTTTCTTGGTCTTCCTACTGATCTTCGTCCACCAGGATTTCTCTAGGTTGGGGGTTGTGCGTCGGGCTGGAAACCCATCACGTAAAAATATATTTCTCAGCAATCTCACATGATTAAGGAAGAACGTATTAGAAATGAGAATATTACGGAGGGTTGTTCACGATTCCTGGAGACAAGTTTGAATCACTCGGCTTGTAGCAGGCTTAGGGTGTGCTTGTTTTTCCCGCTTAGGAATCAATCCCATACGAGTTTTACCTCGTTTGTTAAGAACTGAGTAAAAATCCCATTCCTGGATATATTGAAACCACGCTTCTTGCCCATTTCGATGATAGCACTATAGCTGTAATTAGCGTCGGAAAGGGCTGTTACGTATCCCTCCCAGAAATGATTGATTTTCCTTGGCATACTAAGGGGCAGACCAGATCCGAACACTGTAGCAAGTAGAACGCGACTGAATGAACATACGCTGTTGTGGGCAGCATCTCTTGCATAAATAGTAGTCATCACCTTTCGAACGTGTCCCCAGGAATCGTGAACAGCCCTCCGTAGAGAGGAACTAAAAGTTCAACCACTTCTTCAACAAATAGAACACTGGAACAACTCGAGAGAGCTTCTGCAGAAAATGACAGAGGATAGGATACCAAAGATGGCATTGATGTATAATCCTATAGAACGACGATCGGTAGTATGTCAAATTCATATATACCGTACAAATATATCTTGTAAATGTGAAAAATGTTCCTATAGTATAGATGTAAGGTTATAAAAATTTGTTAAAGTTCCAGATATTTTCATTATCCATTAAGGTTATATTCTTGCTAGAGATATTATACACAATATTTTGAGACTTTTCTAATCGCTTTGGATCAACATTAATGCTAGTGAGCCATAATTTATTTCGTCTGCAATATAAAAAAATAACTTTTTTAGTATTAATTGATTCATGTGTAATCCGTCTTCTTTTTTTTGTTTCACAGATTAGGATTCGAGGTCAATTCTTGTCTTAATTTCCATGCTTTACTGGACATTTTTAATTATATTTTTCCCACTTTCGTTGTATATTAAAATTAAGTATGGTATAATAATTTATATATGTTTTTTTTCCCAGTTCTGCCTGTAGAATTGTAATTTATCATTTATATCAAATAGTTTCAATTCAATTCTGATAGTTCCATTTGAAACTTGTCTAAAAGTGCGCATTAAAAAAACACAAGTTGTCAATATTTTTTAAGCTTTTCATAAAGGAATGATTAAATTAAGCTGTAGGAAGATTTAATTTTCTGACGTCACATAATAATATTAAGCTTCAGATATAGCCTTTTCAGCAGTCTGACGTCTTCAACGTCAGAAAAAACTTTTGCAAAGAATTTTGGACTGATTATCGTTTATAACAACGAGTGAAGTGCTTAAGGAAAGTTTTTGGCTTGTGGCTGTTCATCTAGAACAAAAGTCTTATTCTCTTTGGGCCAGAGAATTTAATAAGAAAGAAAAAAACATAAGACACAGTGTAAAGTACAGTTAATTTCATCTTCTTCTCAGTTCGGTAAGCCCGATGAAACTCTCTCATGTAATATCACTTTTCTCTTTTCAATTCCCAGCACGAGAAATAACTTAGACTTGGTTTCTAATAAGAAGATTACGTGAAGCTTTCTCTTTTTTAATTCACAATATTACCTCACAAGATCTAAACTTTTGTTAATGAGGGAAGGGGAAGGAATAAAACGGCAGTTTTCAAGAAATAAATCTGCAAGATGATAAATTTACAGCAGGTCTGAACTAGGAATCTGAATTAACATTAGAAATCCAGGTCAATGAATACAAATTAAACATATACGCATCAGTCTATAGTTTCTGTTTGACTTTACGAGACTTATATGTATATTAATTTCTTTATTCGCAAGCTAATACCCTGCGTGCTCTGCTACGCTTAAATAAACACACACATATATATATATATATATATATATATATATATATATAATTAATTTAGTTTATTTTAATAGCAAATACTGGGTTTCGTTGTGAAACATAGAAAATTGAGAATGCTAAAATTAATTTTTATTTCCCTTTCAGGTAAAATCCTTCACATAATGGTTTCAGAGCATAAACGATAACCGCTATTCACTCGCCGTACCTCAAAATCTGTATGTACGAAATTTCATGATTGAGCTCTTTAGAGGTCTATAAATTAAACATTTTACACATTATCTCTCTCTCTCATATATATATATATATATATATATATATATTTATTTATTTATATAGTCCACCGATATGGTCTCGAGGTAGCGTGCTGCCTTGTCACGCAGCGGGTTCGGGTTCGATCCCGGTCGGGGCAGTTTTTCTGGGAGAGGTTTTTATTGGGGTTTTTCTCACCTATAAGACAAATGTCAGGAAAACGTTAAGGCCAAATGGTCCCCGAAATCATATCCTTATCATTATCATCATCATCATCATCACCCTTCACCGGTGTGGAAAGCAACGGGAAGCTATCACACCTACAATTCTCTAATAAATCTGCAAGCATAGCATGAAAATGCTATTATTGCAGTGAAGGACCTGCCTTCGGGCAGAATTACTATGGATGGATATATATATATATACACTCCGTTACAATACAGTAATATTGCTACATGTTGCCATGATATAATATTTCATGTAAATTTTACAAATTGTTATCAATTGCTTTGATAGATAACAATTCATGTATTTATGCATATATATATATATATATATATATATATAAGAGGGAATGCGTGTGTAAGCATGTATATAAATGTTTGTATTAGATTTGCCCGATGGTGTAATAAATAACACACTGGAGTACCAATCCAGAGGTCCGGGTTCAAATCCCGTCCAGGCATATATTTTTCTTATCATGTCATATTAAACTTGCATTGCTAAATGTAAAAAAGTTAATTATAATATTGATAAAGCGTCACTGCTATAAAGTAAAAATATTCTGTTTATTTTGCTTACTTGTAATAGTAGCTACCAGTTGGCAGTGAAGACCGAGTTCTCGCTACATCTCGTAATAATGGAGAATATGGCATTTCATGAGAATGACCACATACAAAGTAAATTCTGTGTCAAGAATAAAATTTTAGAGGGATCTAATCAATTTAAATATCTTGGATATTATCTCTCTATCTGGGATGAAAAGGATAGGCCTATCCCTGAAAAAAATACTAGTTATAATAAAAGTTTGGGAATTATTAATCAAGTTATGAAACCGTCCCTTGTACAAAAAAAAACACTAGATTGCTTTTATATAACACTTTGGCTAGACCAGTGTTGACCTATGGTAGTGAAGCATGGACACTAAAAAGACAACACGAAAGCAGAATAACTGCTTGTGAAATGAGATTCATGCGCAGAACAGCGGGTTACACCAGATGGGATCGGAAAAGGAACACCGATATCTTAAAAGAATTGAAGATTACGCCAATTTTGGAATATATTAAACAGTACCAACTAAATTGGAAACACCATCTAGAAAGAATGAGTTAAAATCGGATCCCCAAAGCTGTTTATAATTATACACCAAGAGGACGAAGATCACTGGGCCGTCCTATGAAACGCTGGAGGGAAAATTTTCTATAGGATCGTAACAGGCCTTGGCCTAATACTTGGATGGAATAGGAAGAAGATATATAAGGTAGAAGCAACGGGAAGCTACCACGCCTATAATTCCCTAGTAAAGCTGCAAAACGTCGCGAAAATACTTTGATTGCAGTGAAAGACCAGCCCTCGGGCAGAGTCACTATGGATGGATATATATATATATATATATATATATATATATATATATAAGAAAAATAAATGTTTGTATTAGATTTGCCAGGTTGTGTTTTGGATAACACGCTGGAGTACCAATCTAGAGGTCCGGGTTCAAATCCCGTCCAGGCATTTATTTTTCTTATTATGTTATATACTCGTATATATATATATATATATATATATATACTTGTGGAAAGAAACGGGAAGCTACCACACCTATATATCCCTAGTAAAGCTGCAAACATGGCATGATGAGTCTTTCCGCAGTAATTTAAGGAAAGAGCGGAGAATGCTGAGTTTGCAGTGAAAGACCTGCTCTTGAGCAGAACACTATGAATGAATATATATGTACGTCCATCCATTCATCTTTTATTTGTAAGTTTAATATTTTGTATTTGACTACGAGTCTAATTACACGATCCTACACTTGGAATCCTTTCTGAGGACATATCTTCCCAGAACAAAGAATTTTTCTCTGCCCTGTGCCAGATACTGTCAAACTATAGTATAGTTAAATATAACAGAATTATTTAATATAAAACTAACTTAAATACCTCACTAATATTATTATTTTAGCTATTAATAATTTACTTTATTTTATAAATTTTCAGGGCCTATAAATTCCTAGTAGGAAAACCAGAGGGAACACGCCCAGAAGGTAGACCAAGAATAGGATGGGAGAATGATATTAACTGATTGGAGGATGGTAAATACGTGGGATTGATTGGAAAACTCAAGGTAGGGATGTATGGAGAACTTTTGTCTACGCGCCATGAAACTACATGCTCTACAGTGCCATTGAGATAGTTATAAAAATGTAAATAATATGAATCAATGATCTTGTAGAAGATTGCTAGTGTCAAGACAACCCTTGAGGATACCAGACGCAGTCTCTGGCGAAACGTCGGGGAACTTCAAACCTCGAGACCACGGCCTACAGCCCGGAAATCTTCTTCAAGATCATCATAGCAACTCCGGCCGTGAAAGCCTAAGTCAATACAAAATCAGTCAATATTTTAAGCTGATGTTTTATGCCGTGTATAACTGATAAATAAATACATTATATTTTATAATTTTGTTATATATATATATATATTATAGACAAAAGTTACTACTATATATATATATATATATATATATATATATATATATAAAATTGATAAAGTGTCACTGGTATAAAGTAAAAATATTTTATTTACTTTGCTTACTTGTTATAGTAGCTAGCTAGCAGCTGGCAGTGAAATCCGAGTTCTCGCTACATCTCGTAATAATGGAGAATGTATATTTAAGAGAAATAAATGTATGTATTAGATTTGCCCGGTTGTGTAGTGGATAGCACACTGAAGTACCAATTCAGAGGTCCGTATTCAAATCCCGTCCAGGCATTAATTTTTCTGATCATGCCATATATATATATATATAGGCCTATAGACTGTCTAATGTATCATTCATTTTGATTTGAGTATATTTTATTATTAATTTTAATTACTAAAATTATTGTATACATAGGCATATTACACCTATCATTGTCAGTTTAGTCAATAATTAATTTAGCATATAATAGGGCCTATATTTACCATTTTTTCGTGGAGGCCCATCATGCTTTTGTGTGGTCAAAGAAAGTATGTGTATGTTCCATAATTTAAAATAAGTCCCGCCTGTTCGTACCAATATAAGGCCAGGGTGGCGTGTGCCATGTAAAAAGTACCTATAAGGTGAGAGGTTAAACTGGGTTAATAGAATGGAATTTGATATTATTATTATTGTCATTGTTGATTGTAATTAACATTCGTATGTTTGTCCTGGTGAATGGACGAGAAGGTCACATGGCCTTAACTGCACAAGGGTAAATAAATAAATTATTAAATCTGAGAATTATACTGGTCAACATAATTTTGTCTCATGAGTACTTAATGCAGTTTTTTAACTTGTTTTCAAATATGTATTCGGAATTTCTCCATCACCTACAGTTTTTTTTATTTCAATTTCAATTCATGGATTTAAATAATTATTTTTTTAATAAACGTTTTTTCCGTGCATTTGTCCATTGTAAAATAAAACCAAATGAGCTAACAACAGGACATTTCAGCTATGGAAAAGAGATACCAAGGCTAATGGAATCCTAATATGCTGGCCGATTATTGTTGGGCCACAGGCGAAATAAAGCAGAAAATCGTAATCTCGTACTTTCTAGGTGAGTCCGAATGTTCGAATATTGTGTAGTTACGAATGTAGAAAATATTAAAGTGTTTGAAATTATAAATTCCTGTCTCTCGGAAACATTGCGTGATGGAGGAAAACCAATATCTTATTTGAATTCAGGAGAACAAATATTATGAGAATCACATATTTTTCTTTCTGAGACAAAAAAAAAGTTTATTTTTTGTTGCTCAGTGTTATTTTCCAATAGGGCCTTGTATCTTTGAATTCAACGCTGATGAAAATGAATTAATTTTGTAAGGAAGCCGCGTCCCCGAATATTCACACTAGGTAAATACAGTCAATTGAGACCAGAATCTAACTTGCAATAATCGCATCTAGATTTATAACTAGACAACTAAACCCCACATAGTTCCTATCTGTATGTTTCATACGTATGCAAGTTTCTATAAAATTAAATAAAACAAATGCAATTAATTCTACACGATCTCAAAATAAGTAATTCGAATAAAATATAGTAATGATATCGGAGTGAAATTGTAAAAAGAAACAGTAATAATATTGAGAGACGACTTCCAACTAGTTAAGAAATTACCTCTGTAGTTTGTAGTGTTTTAGTTTCTCTAAGATCCTCCACTGATTTCTATCCCCAGCCCACTCGATTCATCTCATCACGAACTAGCTCTAGGCTTGTGGAGGCCGCAGTTTCCGAAAACCTTCCACTGATTTCTTATACACATCCAACTTAGTTCATTTCATAACGAACTAGTTCTTGGCTTAAGGAGAACGTAGGTCCAATGTCATATTTCTTAAGATCCTCCACTGATCTCTATCCCGAGCCAACTCATTGCATGGAGCCCGTAGGTTAAAGCAACATTCGCTAAGATCATCCACTGTTCTCTATCCCCAGCCAACACAATTCAGCACATTATGTAGTATCACTGTTGCTTATGGAGTCCGTATGTCCAATGCCATATTCCCTAAGACGCTCCACAGATCTCTTTCCTAAGCTCATAACAAATTAGCTCTAGGACTTATGAAGTCACATTCGATAAGATCTTCACTGAATCCTATCCACAGCCAAGTTATTCGAGCTCATAACGAACTAGTGTTATGGCTTCTGCAGCCCACAGGTTCAAAGCCACATTCGCTGAGACCCTCCATCAGTCTCTATCCCCGACTCATAAAATCGATATCCAGTTTCCTAAAGTTTATCCGAATTCTGCCACCTACTTGTATGTCTAAACCTCCCTAATATTCGTTTCTCCGTGGGTTTCGAAATAACATTTTTTTAAAATCACATATATGTTACTAACACTCAAAACAATGCTTATGAAATTAATATTTAAACATTAGATAAGAAGGGTGCAATTTCATCCAAATATAATTTCCTAGCTATTGTCTCAAGATATATTTTGGCGGGAGAAAGCTATTTTGCTCTAAAAACCTGGTAATTTCTCATAATTAGGGCTACGATTTTTATATAATAAAAGATAAGATTGCAATGCAGATAGTATATACGAGGCCGGATCGGAAAGTAACGCACAATAATTTTTTTTTTAAAAAGTTTAATAGTAAAAAAAAGGAAAAAAATCACAAATGAACTTACATCTTTTACCTACTTTTCGACATAGTCACCAACTTTCTCAACACATTTTTCCCATCGTGTTACCAGTTTCAATATGCCCTGTTCGTAGAAGTCCGTTTGGTTGGAGTGTAGCCATCTGCGCACTGCTGATTTCACTTCCACATCTGTCTCAAAGCGTTTGCCGGCCAGGAATTTCTTCATGGGACCAAACAGATGAAAGTCCGATGGTGCAAGATCCGGACTGTATGGTGGATGCTGGAGCACCTCCCAACTAAATTCAGCGATTTTCTGACGAACGACAGCAGCAACATGGGGGCGAGCATTGTCATGAAGAAGTTTAACGTTAATGTTGTGACGTTTGTCACGAATGGCACGACGCAACTTCACTTCGTATTATTCAACTGTTTGTGTGTGAAACCAAAACAAGTGACAGTCAGAAGTCTAATATCTCAATATGCTATTCAACTGTTTGTGTGTGAAACAAAATATATTCATAAATCTAACCTTATAGAAGGTGTTATACTATGTTGTAATCTCAACTTTTAGTACATAAAAATCCTAGCCCTACTCATAACATTGCTTCATACATGCATAGAAATGTTACCTGTTATTTATAGTGAAAATTAGAAGATAATTTAAATTATAATACGCGGGGTAAAATGTAGTAATAGAGGGTAACAACAGTATCCAAGTGTTTGCAGATTAAAATACAGGTTTGTCTCGCTATATCTTGGTCATTCTTTGTCTTTACAACGAGTGATATAAACAGCGATAATGCGAGAAGTGAATAAAATAACTATTTTTCATCCTATAACATTTAAGTCCTTAATTTTTTCACTAATGCTTCTCTTTCGGCAATTGTCAACAACTTACATAACAAATACCATTATTTTTAATCCTCTGAAAACGCATAACTTTATACTGCACAGTTTATTAATCTGTACTCTATATTATCGTCTGGTGAAAAGTGATCAAACGTACGGAGCCGATATTGTTGAAGGTCCTATAGTAAAGAAGGATGCTGGATCACCTGACGTGTCACACCATCACAGTGACAGATGAAATGGAATGGAACAAAATGAGTTTCATGAGTATGTTGAAGAGATGGAATAAGTTTTTGGGCAAGGAAAACGGCAGAATTCCTGAGAAAATGTTGCCCTTGGCTCAAATTCGTTCACCACGTACTTGACTTGGAGTGGCCGAATTATGAATTCGGGATCCAGGGATGCAGATCTAGCGTTTAACCATTCCGCCTCGAAGCCACCCATTAATCATTCCCATCATAAAATTCTACCACGATTAGATGAGCTTCAGGTGAGCTGGTCTCTCCATCCCTTTCAGGAACTCTTTCCATTATGTCTTATCAAGCAGTTTTTAACACCTTCTATAATTAACTAACTAACTCACTGGCACTATCGAACCCGTAGGTTCATGGCCGTGCGTACATAAGCTCTCCATACATCCATATCCTGAGATAATATTTTCCAATCATCCCCTGTATAATCTACTTCCCTCAAATCATTACTAACTAACTAACTAACTCACTGGCACTATGGAACCCGTAGGTTCATGGCCATGTGGACATAAGCTCTCCATACATCCCTATCCTGAGATAATGTTTCCCAATCATCCCCTGTATAATCTACTTCCATCAAAGCATAGTTAATGTTATTCTCTTACCTCTTTATTGGTCTGCCAACTGGGCGTTTTCCCTCTGGTTTTCCTACAAGAAGCTTCCATGCACGTCATTCATTCCCCATTCGTGGCACATGTCCAGCCCATCGCAGTTTACGAGACTTAACTGTTCTTATTATATCTGGCTTCCTATAAAGACCATGTAGTTCACTGTTATGTAGTCTTCCCAACACCTTCTATAATACCTTCTATAATCAACATCCCTCAATTTACAAAACTATTTTTTTTATTCTGAAAAAAATCCATGGTCCGATAAGGCTTAGAAGGTCCTAAGCCTATAAGCCAGCTATCGGCCTAACATCGTAGAGCTAAATGACATCTAGCCAGTATAGGGTGAAAGCTAGTAAGCATTTCGGGTCCTCAGCCGTTATAGCTGATTCTTTCATCTTAGAGCCGCTACTCAAATTATTCACGACGTTGGGTGGGCACCAGTCCAATAGGCTTAAAAAACCGAAATCCCTTGACGAAATTTGTTTCTCTTCGGGGTTTTGAACGAGCGCAAGTTCCATAGTTGTGTTTCAATCTGTCCACCGCTGTGGTCTCGAGGTAGCGTGCTGCCTTGTCACGCAGCGTGCCCGGTTTCGACCCCCGGTCGGGGCAGTTTTACTGGGTGAGGTTTTTATCGGGGTTTTTCCTCATATGTAAGACAAATGTCAGGAAAAACTTTAAGGCTCAAACGGTCCCCGAAATCATATGGCCATCATCATCCTTATCATTATCATCATCATACTTCACCGGTGTAGAAAGCAACGGGAAGCTAACACATCTACAATTTCCTAGTAAACTGTCCGTCGCGTGGCGTAGTCGGTAGAGTCCACTCCGGCGACCCGGGTTCGATTCCCGGCGGGGTAGGGGATTTTAAATCTCCACCTTGGGTCTGGGTGTGTGTCCTGTCTTGTGTTTGTATGTGTGAATAAGATGAAAAAGTTAATAAAGGTGAAACAAAAAGTAAGAACAGTGTAAACGAAAGAAAACGAGAAAGAATGAAAGAAACTAAAAAAAAAAATGATACCTCCAACTCCTTGGGTATGGCATGAGACATTTGTTTTGTATATCTCATTATTAAGCAATTTTCAAAAATATATATGTATATATATCGTTGACTCTTTGAATTATTATTATTTTACCTTTACACGTATATGTGTACATTAGGATTAATAACTTTTGGACTTTTGTGAAATAAAGTCCTGTGTAATGAATGGGTGAACGTTTGCATAGAACCATTGAAGAAGGCCTTCATTTCACTGAGCTTCAAGAAAAGGTCACCCCCAAATCAATATTAAATATTGACATACAGGTAAAGTAAAGTGATCCCACAACAGGCCTCAGGAGACCCTTGGGGTAGTATGAGGTTAAGGCTCCCACTTTTTCTAGACAATCGGCACTTTATGTCAGCCGGGTTGTCAGCCCTGCGTGACGGCCGCCTTTACCCCAGAATAAGCGTCTGGTACTCATTTCAGTTAGAGGCTGAGTCGACCCCAGGGCCATAGTGCCGCCAGAGGGTTTGGGTCAGTTTAAAAATCCTGACCCCAACGGGACTTGAACCCTCGACCCTCCGGCTATATTGACATATATGTAAATATATTTGGGGATAACCTTTTCTTAAATCTCAGTGAAATGAAGTCCTTTTTAAATGGTTTTAAGTAAAAGTTCACTCATTCATTGCACAGGAGATATTTTATGTCTATTCACTGCACAGGAATTATTTTATTTCATAAAAGTCCAAAAAGTTATAAACCTAGTGTATATTCTTAAAACTACCAGACCTTTATAGCAGACATTTTTTTTTAAATGGCTGTGTGTTTTAAATATAATACAAAGTAATTAGTCAAATAAGATCTTGAGACTTCTGTGATAGTCATAGCTTCCATATGATATATATATTTTAAATTATGCTTTTAAGTTGAAAGTTTATCCATATTTAATGTATTGCATAAAACTGTGTTGATGGTATTTATTCGTATATGTAGTTTGAATTAATGTGTAAAATAGATCCACTCTCCAGTTATTTTTTCCTATTTGCGTGATTAATTTCATATCTAGTCATTTTATAATGATAATACTTTTTTAAAAGATAATTTGTTTTTGCAATTAGACTAATGTATAATAAAATGTTCAGTTATTTCAGCTACATTTTACCTATTTATCTCATGAATTTGTTATATTTTTATCTGATATACTTAGTCTATAAAATTTCAAAACAGTTTGTTTCTAGTTAATCTCTAATATGATTTTCAATGTATTATTTTAGAAAAACATTTTACTCATATATCTGCTTCTCTGCATACCGAGTTTATAGAATTAAAAATAATAGATGCACTATTATCAAAGTTGAAAGTAATACTCATTATAGTATGAACTTCTATCTCAATATAAATATGATCGTACATTTGAAACAATATTTTGTAATATAAGGAAGTTCAAGCAAATTTCACAGAGGAGAAGAAATATATAATATAAATAAAGTTATATAATATTTATCGTATACCGTATTCGAATAAATGGTCTGTTTCCTGATGAAAAAATATAAGAGAGGTTTAAAAGCTTGGATATTTCTCTTTAAATACGATATTTTAAAAGCTATTCAAAACACACGTTTGAAATAAAACCTGATCTGAACGAGTAGGAAGCAAAGCATTAGGCTTTCTTATTGTTCAATATTTATACTTCCTTTTAAAATGATGCACGGTGATGAGACGTATGCTGGCTTCTCTCAGGAAGTACGACAAAATAAATACATTTTAAAGAAGGAAACCAAATCAAATTTATTGATACAAAAATCGCATATGAAGTTTAAATTAATTTCGCAACTTAAGACAACTACAAATATATTGCAAAGGGAAATTAATATACTAATATTATGATATGGGTTCCGTACAAAGGGGATGTCTCACTGTAGACATCTTGAATCAGCCTATAAAATTTTTCAAACAATTTCGGAAACTACTGAAGCTTCGGTATACGAGAGCAATAAATCACTATTAATTACTATATTGATTAAGAACTGTTGAAAGCATGTTTTAGCTGCCTTTCTTCTATTTACAAAATAAGACTTATTACTACATTTTAGTAAACGTTTTGTGTGTTTCTGTTTTCCACTGATACATTTTAACTTTCGGCAGGTTATTGTTATTCCATACATAGTAATTCTGCCCGAGGCCAGGGCTGTCACTGCCATAATAGCATTTCATGCTATGCTTCGCAGCTTTATTAGGGAATTATAGGTGTGGTAGCTTCCCGTTGCTTTCCACACCGGTGATGGATGATGATAATGACAGGGATGATGACGATGGCCGGATGATTTTCGGGGAGTAAAAGTATCTCAAGCCTTAATTAGTGTATCTGGGCAAAATTTTTCCGACCTTCCCCAATCAAGTAATACATTAATTGCCTACTAGATGTCTCATTGTGGTGATGTATGTCACTCACTGACATCTGTAGAGAAATAGACATTAGTAATTATGCTTGGTCAGGAAATTGCCGCAAATGGGGGAGCACCCATGCCTCCATGATGGACGTATCGGATATATTACTACTACTACTACTACTACTACTACTATTATTATTATTATTATTATTATTATTATTATTATTATTATTATTATTCCAACATTATATAAGATTTATACTGAAAAAGTTATTGAAGAATGGAAAAAGAAATGTAAACCGATGGGAATACCACTAGATGATAATTCAACAATATATACACTCCAGTTTGCAGATGACCAATTGATATTGGCTCAAGAATTTGAAGATATAGAATACCTCACTAGAAAATTAATACAAGAATATAGTTTATGGGGTTTAAAGATCAATATGGATAAATCTAGATATATGATAATAGGGGATCTTCCTCAAGATTTAATACTAGAAGAAAATTTAGGGACAATTAAATACACTGAAGAATATAAGTATTTGGGAATTAAAATTACTAAAGATGGAAAACAAGAAACAGAGATAAGAAACAGGATCAATATAGGAAAGTATGCTATATCTGCCCTAAATGGAATAGTATGGGACAAACATATCTTCAAAGAAACAAAAAAAACTATTTTTAATACAATAATCAGAAGCATTATTACCTATGGAGCTGATGTGTGGGCTTTAAATGCACAAATGAAAAAAAAAAAAAATTACTCGCCACTGAAATGGACTACTGGAGACGTGCTGCAAGAATATCCAGGAAGGATAAAATCAGAAATTCACATATAAAAGAAAAAAATGCAGGTACAATATTCAATATTAGATTTTATAAAGAAGAAACAATTAAATTGGTACGGACACATTAGAAGGATGGAAGAAGGAAGACTACCTAAGATAATCATGGATTGGGAACCACAGGGAAGGAAAAAGAAGGGTAGACCAAATATTACGTGGATTCAGGGAATCAATGAAACTAAGAGGGAATGGGAAATAGAAGTAGATATATGGATGAACAGACAAGAATGTCAAAACGTGTTGAAACAAATGTGTAGTTAACTGTGAACATGGGTACCGGAAAAATGTATATTCATTGTGAAAGCCGGAATAATAATAAAAAATATAAAAATATTATTATTATTGTTATTATTGTTATTATTATAACCAAAAATAAGTTAAAAATATAGAATTCCATAATGAGAAGTACTGTCACATATGGAGCTGAAGTTTGGAAATCCAATAAAAACTTACAACAAAACGTTATGTCGGATGAAATGGATTTCAAAAAGAGAGCAGAAAGATGTTCAAAATTAGAAAAATAACATACTGTCGTACGAGAAATAAATTAATATTAGATTTTTCAATAGTGGATTAAATTAGGTACTATATATAAGATATAAGCAATTAAATTGCTATGGACATGTAGGATGAATGCAAGAAGAAACGTTACCCAGAAAAACATTGGAATGATATCCACCTGGAAGAAGAAGGAAAGGAAGACCTCGAACATCGTGGATGCAAGAAATAAGAACTGGAGGGCATGGAGTGGATGAACAGAGACGAGTGGAGAAGGAAAATAAAACTTTAGTAACAAAAAAATGTGTAAATATAAAAAAATCTGTATACAAACATAATTAATATTATTATTGTTATTATTGCTATTATTATTACTACTATTATTATTGCACATGGACTCCTAGTCTAACATCGCCTGCAACGTATGTGTAAGAAGTGTCCTAGTAAAAAAAATGTAACCATATTTCTAAAGATAGACTTAAAATTAGATTTAAAATTATATAAAAATGTCCACCGCTGTGGTCTCGAGCGTGCTGCCTTGTCACGCAGTGGACCCTGGTTCGATCCCCGCTCGGGACAAGTTTCCTGGGTGAGGTTTTTTCGGGGGCCTTTCCTCACCTGTAAGACAAATGTCAGGATACGTTAAGGCCCAAACGGTCCCCGAACATTATCTGGCCGTCAATATCATATTCATCTCATTAGATTAAGATTAGGTTTAAGGCCTCTCCTGTCGCATCATTACCCATTGTCAATACCCATCATATCATTGTGGCAGCGTAACTCCGCCTTCCAGGCGCCCCTACCTCAGAAGTGGGTTACAATACGCCAATGCCAGGAGAGAATACCTGAAATGTCGAATGACAAACAGGTGGCATTGAAAATAAAAATGTGTCGGTGAGTGTGAGTCTATGTGTCCTTTATAAACTCAATAACCACTGGACCGAGTTGAATGGAGTTTTCACCACCATTTAGAGAATTGTTCAGGGACAATTAACATATTTGTATTAACCTTCGTACTATAGGACCGAGCTAAGATAAAAGTTAATCGGTGCACTAAAAAGTAGCTTTTTGGACGCTTAAATGCTTTACTCTGCCTTAACCATAACAAATACACCAAATTAATGTAGACTAAAATTTGAATGTGTAAAAACAAAATCTACAAAACATAGTAACAGCATATGTTTATATTTTACGAAAAAACTCAGAATAACCATTTGTGTCTTTCAGCTCAATGCCAAGAAGATCGGGAAAATTATATTCTCGGGCAACGCCACGGGGTATCTAAAATAATTACGACATAAATGTATAACTATTTTTCTTTTTACTTATTCATCTAACGATAAAAAACACATTTCCTGTATTTAGGCACAGCAATGCATGTCAGGTAATAACTACCTCAGTATATTCTATCCTTTCATGGGTAGTTCATATATATATTTTTTTTACTACAGTTGAAATGTGGTGATACTTTTTCTCCATTAGCGTTTACACTGCGTCAATTTGCTGCAGTTTCGTCTTCCGTCCACTGATGTTGGGTCGTACAAAATAAATAAAAATTAATAACATATCCTTTCAAACGATTATACCAACTTAAAAACAAGCGCGCAATAAAAAAATACTAAATTTTTTTTTTCAGTTTCGTGCACAAGTGTTTTAAGAACTGTTATTGGGCGAGTGGTTGTAGTTAAATGCTGACCGTTGTACGCATCTTCTTATGCTGAGTGCGGTATTGTCAACAGCCTTTTGCAATCTATTCTTTTATATTTATCCAAGACTCGGCTTTAATAAATTCATATCGGGATGTTATCCCTTGAATGAGAAATGAAAAAGGTGAATGAAAGCTTCTTGTAGGAACACCAGAAGGAAAACGCCCAGGTTTGTACAACAAAAATGGGATGAGAAAATAACATCCGCCATGATTTGAGGGAAGTAGCATATACAGGGGATGATTGGAAAATATTAGCTAAGGATATTTATTTATTTACTTAGCCTGTTGGAGTTAAGGCCATGTGGCTTTCTCTTCCACTCACCAGGACAAAAAAATACTACATCAGGATATAACAATCACAATTAATTATAATATTAAATACTAAATGAAGATTTGATCAATGTGATAATATATATTATATTACGATCTATAAAACAACCAGTTAATGGTATTTAAGATTAAGACTAAAACTAATAATAAAATGTATTCTAGCAACATAAATTAAACTGTTGGTATGTATAACAAAATGTATAACAAAAAACAAATAAATGTGTATAACAAAAAACAAAGACAAATAAATTTACGGTTATACAATATTTCAACAAATGGAAATATTTGTTAATCTTAATATTATTTTCATAAATAATTTAATGAAATAATTGTTAATAGAATACTATCAGTGAGTTGTATAAGTTAGTTTGTTATTAAGTAATTCTTTAGTTTGTTTTTGAACGATTTTATAGTTTGACAGTCTCTGACATAGGGTGGAAGGGAATTCCATGTGTATAACAAAAAACAAAGACAAATAATGAGATATAGAAAACTAATTTACGGTTATACAATATTTCAACAAATGGAAATATTTGTTAATCTTAATATTATTTTCATAAATAATTTAATGAAATAATTGTTAATAGAATACTATCAGTGAGTTGTATAAGTTAGTTTGTTATTAAGTAATTCTTTAGTTTGTTTTTGAACGATTTTATAGTTTGACAGTCTCTGACATAGGGTGGAAGGGAATTCCATGTTTTGGTAAGTGAGACCGTAAAAGATAATGAATAATATACAGTCTGATGAGGAGGGATATAAAGGACAATGTGCTGATGGGATCGAGTGTCAAGGTTATGTGTGTCGGATAGTCTAATGAAGCGGCGTGATAAATAAATAGACGATGATATGTGAAGTATTTTATAGAGAAGGGATAGGGAATGGACAGTCCTACGATCTCTTAGACGAGTTCACAATAATTGTTCCAGGTTCAACACGATCAAATTTGCGGAATACCACAAATAAAACGAGCGCAATAATTATGAACACGTTGAATTCTTTGAGTGAAAATAGTATTTAAGTCTGTATAAAGAGTATCAGAATAATCAAAGTGATGTATGGAGAACTTACGTCCACGCGGCCACGTACCTACGGGTTCGATAGTGCCAGTGAGAGTTAATAGGCCTAAGTTTTACATTGTAACTCCTGTAATGATTTTGTACTCCCTAGGATCAGACATTTAAAATGAACCATTAGAATGCGCATGTAAAAATTCCTTGTTATCTGTATGTAAGTGCTACACTCAGCATCTGTCTGAAGGGAGGCAACGAAGCATCTCTTTAGCAAACAATGAACACATTTAGTTAAACAGCCATGATTTGTTGATATGATATTAAATCCAAAGAAAAACAGTCACTAATATCGGCAGAGTCCAGTTAATCGGTCTTATATTTAAAATTAACTACATTCTAATTTCTCTATTTTTATAATTACTGTATACGTCAAAGACTTGGATTCTATGATACCACGCAAGAGTGAAGTGGAAAACACATCCCTTAATTGTCACATTCGATCATATTTATTTAGCTGCCGCAAGCACGTCTTTCTCAGAATCACTTTACACAACTGCGGAATCCACATTAAATATATTTTTAATAGGCATTCGATTCCCTAAGATTAATCCCAAAATTATAATTCCATCTATGCATATACCTTCCCAATGACCTTTTCCCAAAGGGCTTCACAATAAAAATTTTCGAAACACTTACGTCTCCCGTTCTAGCTTCATTATCTGCCTATCTCTAACACCTAGGATTATCAATTCTGACAATTGTAGAACGACATCATTCAGGGGACTCTCTCAATAAATGAGAACGACAAAGAAACTTCAACTGATGATATAAAACCTGGTAATAAAATAAAAAAACTAGAGAGGAAATATCAATGAAAACATTGAATTGGAAACAAAAACTGGTTGTGTGCCTCGTTATTACTCAGATGGGAAAACAATGCTTCCTGTCTTATTCTCATTGTATCGCAAAGGGGTACAATAACTGAATACATAGACTAGTATAAGGTTATTCGTGGGACATGATGGTAGATTCATGGGATACAGTACTAGTCTTGGTCAAAGTTGTCGACAATGAGAGTGGGGAAAGAACATGTGTTGAATCCAGAGGCATGGGTGCATTCATCTCGCTGGAAAAAACCTGGAGACATGATTTCACAGTATGCCTCAAAGGGAAACTGTTAAAAGGAGTGAGTGAAGATGGAAAATAAAAGCTTCAATGTACACTTAGCAAAAACATTTCAATATACCTATGTATATGTTTGGTGTTCACTGAATGGCAGATTTCAGCAGCGTATGTTTGATGCAAGGGCGGATCTTCTCACAGTAAAATGGTCTCCATCTTCATAGTGAAATTTCTTCAATCATTATTTTCTTATCGTATGGCGCCGAGTATTCATATTGATTGAGATCCTATTTTCGAATACTTTTAAGCAGTTACAGGACTAGATGAAAACTGGGAAGAAGGGAATATATGTACGATAAAACTGTAATTCTAATTCAGTTTAACATATTTCTAACTAAGTAACTGGCAATATCGAACCCATGGGTTCATGACCGCTCGGACATGTGGTGTCCATACTTCCATATCCTCAGCTAATATTTATAATCATCCCCTGTATAATTTACTTCCCCAAATCATGGTTAATATTAAGAATTAAGTCCATGTTTAATTTCTTCTTGCTTCCAATTCCTATTTGTAATTATTCTTTACAATTAGAAAATTAATTTCTTTTAAGCTCCGTTATATAAAAAGTTTCAACTGATTAAAACGGACGTCAGATCCCCACAATTACATTATTATATTTATAATCACATAATAAAGGCTAATTTATTGAGCAAAATTTAATCTGTAGTTGTATCATTCTATAATAATACCAATGGTTACTTATGGATCTATGTGGGAAACCATATATAAGAAACAATATTAAGTCTCGTAGGATGTGAAGGGCTGGACGTATTACTTAAAATAAGAATGCAAGAGATGCAGGAAAATCTTTAGTAGGAAACTCAGAAAAAAAGCGCCCGTAGGTAGACCAAGAATGAGGGGGAGAATTAAAATGTTAACCTTACATTGAGAGAGGAAAATATATTGGAAAATATGGTTCCGAGTAGGGATGTATAGAAAGCCTATGTCAGCGGGGCCATGAACCTATGTATTCCATAGAGGCAAAGAGGTAGGTAATTGGATAGTACCACATACACAGATCTGGATTTAAGCTAGGGACTTCTGAATATGAGGAAAGACATTCGGTTACAGCGATTTCTCCACCAAGGTTCTAATTAAATAAGAATAGGCTTACTTGTTAAAGCGAGGAAAAAGAGAGAATGAAAATGGGGCAAAAGAAATAAAGAGCTAGAAAGAATTGCACAGTGGAGGTAGGCCCCTACTTGATTATAGATTCTTCTTAACCAAGTGTTCAGCCATATCATCATCTTCAACGTTCTTTTAGATCATTTCCATGGTAATGTGACAATGCGAACTATTATATTGTTTTTTAGGTGATCTGAACATGTACCTCTTCTAAAACTATTTTAATTCTGATACGTAATTCGTTCCTCTTAATTTCCTATTGGTCCTATCCAGCCTTAAGAAAACTCGCTTTGAAATTTTTAAACTTTCCGAAATGTATTACTCCGCCGCAGCACGGTGTATTGTAGCCTCACTATGATGGTTGTCCTGCGGCTCTCTTTGTTTCCCCTTAGCTGATATATATAGTTAAATACGAAGATGCAGAATACCACCAATATAAATATTTTTCCGCATGTTAATCATTGTGACGAACTGTCGCCGCAGCACCCGAGTTTTGATATAAAACGGGGGGGGGACAACAATCACAGTGAGGCGATAATATACGATCTATGGTGAGATGCTTGTTACAAGGCCGATAAATTAATGCAAAATAATATTTTTAATGTTTAATTTTGCCATATTGTATTAACACACGCAAAAACGAGTTTAATATTAAACAAAATTAATTCAAAATCAAACATTACCATTAAAATAACGGTTAGTGCCTACTTATAGGAAAAAAAATATTCCCTGTCAGGTCAGGCTTCCTGGGCGAGGTTTTTTCGGGATTTTCTCGCCCGCAGTAAGGACAGATATCAGATCGCTTTGAGGACCCAAGCCCTGTCCATAGAACATCATCCTGCAATCATCATCATCCTGATAATCCACGAAGTGGAAAGTAACGGGAAGCTACCACAACTATAGTTCCCAAGTAAAGCTGCAAAGCATAGCATGAAAATTATATGCCTACGGCAGAACACTTTTGAATAGAAAAATTGTATGGTGGGAAAATACATTATAATTTATTTTTATCCCGGTCAGCCATATAATTTTCTTCGGAGTCCTGTAGATCATTTCTATGGTAATGTGACAATGCTAAATATCAGAATAGTGTTTTTACGAGTATGTATGTATGAACATATACCTCTTCCAAAAATATGCAATCGTGCTACTTAATCATTCCTGTCTTCCTAACTAATTAACTAACTGACGGATACTATCGATCCGGAAGTTCATGGCTGCGGTGGCATATGCTCTGCATGGATTCCTATATTGCACTAAAGCTTTTAAATCATTCCTCAAATAATTATAAGGTAATTCTCCCAAGTCATTCTTTGCCTGACATGGGCGATTTCTCTCTGGTTTTCCTATAAGAAGTTTTCAAGTACTTCTATTATTCCCCATTCGTTCCACATATCCTACCCATCTTAGTCTAGGAGACATAACGTTTCTTATTATAACTGGTGTCAAATAAAGATAATGTACTACATTTAATGTATCTTTAACTGTTTATAGTAGTAGTAGGTAATAGTAGGACTTTATTAGACAAAAAATAAGATATTTACAATATTATTTACAAATATGGGTCTTACGGGCAGTAAGCCGTACGTGCTGTTGACAGTCAGTTACAATAAAGTAACAATTGGTACTAGTGTAAAGAACAATAAACAACAAAAACAGCAATAACATTACAATTACATAAAGAAAACACAATAATAATATTACAATTAAATAATAACACAATAGCATTATACACTAAAAACATTAACATTACAATTACATAAAGAAAACACAATAATATTACAATTAAGTAATAACACAATAGCATTATACACTAAAAAAAAGAAAACACAATAATATTACAATTAAGTAATAACACAATATCATTATACACTAAAAAAACATTAACATTACAATTACATAAAGAAAACACATTAATATTACAATTAAATAATAACACAACAGCATTATACACTAATTAATTTATATATAATTGTTAATAATTAATGGTATTGCATTTTGATAACATATATTTATTCATGAATGAGTGTTGTCCTTATTTTTCGCTATTTAACTGTTTATAATTAGTATAGTGTATATCTATATTTGTCAAATATTTATTTGTATTTGTGCTGGTTGAGTGGAAGAGAAGGCCTTGTGGCTTTAACTCTGCCAGAATAAATAAAGCATTATTATTATTATTATTATTATTATTATTATTATTATTATTATTATTATTATTATTATTATTATTATTATTATCATTATTATCATTATCATTATTATTATTATTATTATTATTATTATTATTATTATTATTATTATTATTACCTCACTGTTACGCAGTCTCCTCCATTCGCCCTCTGTCCATCTCTCTTTGATCTAAAAAATTCCTAAGATATTGATTCTCAAATACTCGTAATGTTTGTCTTACCTTAAAGTAAGAGTCTATGTTTCGCATCCATATAATACCACTGGATAGATAACTGTTTTATATATTTTCAGTATAACTATTTTGAGAGAAGTTGGGTTGACAATTGTCCCTGTAATTCATAATAGCATGCATTTCCAGAATTAGACCTAAGCCTACGTTTAATTTATTTGTGGACCTCATTCCTGTTGGTCTACCTATGGAGCACTTTTCCTTCTGGCTTTCCTACATGATATTTCCAAACCACAATCATTCATATAACATATTTAAAATATTTTAATTAAAATTACAAAAATAATTGATTTTAGTCCCGGTGATACAACTATTAAACATAGCTGTTAATAATTGCTCACTAGGTATGAGAAGGTTGTCCCCCTCCGACCCGGGTGCAGGAGCACTCCCAATGGATTAACTTAACTGACAAGTGGGTAGCAGTGTCTTACTTTGTTAGCCTATACTGCATAGGGTTCAATAGGAGTGGTGGCGTTGAATAGGAGGAACAGAGGTATTTTAACAGCAAGTGAGCACTCATTAACAGTGCCTGCTATTAAACGTAAACCACGATGTTCCCACAGTGACTCGCTGATAGTATTAAGCAAACCACGTAAAGCGAGGAAAAGAGAGAGTGAGAGAGAGAGTGGAGAGAGGAGACGCCGAGAGAGGAGAGAGTCGAGAGATGGTAGAGAGAGAGATGAGTGAGAGGGGAGATGCGTAGACGAGATGAGGAGGGAGAGAGAGAGCGAGAGGAGAGTTCTGAGGAGGAGAGAGGTGAGAAGAGAGAGAGAGAGAGCAGAGAGAGAGAGAGAGAGAAAGAGAGAGAGGAGGAGAGGAGAGAGAGGAGGGAGAGAGAGAGAGTGGAGAGTGGAGGGACGAGAGAGAGAGAGAGAGAAATGCGCGGAAAGGAAATAGTAGTGAAATAAACTGCATTGTATGAGAACTGCAATAAGGATTATTTCTCTGTGAGCCGCATATATTGCCTTCTTCAGGTCCCTGTGGATCATTACCATGGTAACATGACAATGCTAAATATTAAGCTGGTGTTAGTAAATGTGAGAATATGCCTTCTCTAAATGTATATAAACATTTTACCTAATCATTTCTGTTAACCTAACTAATTAACTATAATCTGTGCAGCCAATGAACCACACTTGAAGAAAATAAATGGGCGGGTAATCCATGAATTACTTGGTGGCTACAGTTACTGTGATTCGTTTATGGCTACTTCAGAGTTCAGCGGAAGCGAAATAATAGGTCATGCACTCGATTAATATAATTACGTATTTAAAGCTACTTATGTTAACTATAGTTGCACCTACATGTTTCTTGGAAGATCGGAGAGTAACTAAAAATACCTATTTGTTTGAAAGTGATTGAATCTTGAGAGGTGTAGACTGTCCATTACAAATATGGCAGCTGTAGTAGAGTTTTTAGCAATTTAACTCGGTGATAAAAATGTGTGATCGAAATTATAAAAGGACTCTAAATGGAAATAGTTAAAGAGTGACGAGAAAAAAAAAAGGATGGTGTTAAATGTTATACCGAAATTGCATTTTCGGTACGTAACATCTATGTTAGAGTATCTTTCCTCTACAGTGAGATTCTTGAACAGTGCCAATTTCCTTCTTCTTTGTGCTTTCATCTACGTACCTCCCCAACTCTTCCCTCTGCGCTGTGTATAGTTGCGCAACTTCCCCTCTTCCCCGGAACACTCAAATACGTGATACAAGTTAAAAACAGGGTCATCACCATCTTGGTTTTTTGTCTGGATCACTTCGGTTAGCTCGAGTGGAGCTGTGATGTTTTGGTCATGTAAGCCAGGGTAGGGCATCCGGGGTGTGGACCCTAACTTCGGCTGGATTAAGGAATGATTGAGTGTACGTGTGGGTTATTATTATTATTCTCATTATTTTGTTTTGTAAATTTATTTGATGACCAAGATAATTGATTTATATTATTTATGAATTCATATTCTTCTTTAAATCCATGTTATGTTCAAAAAGGTTAATTTATATTTAATTAACCAGACTTATAATTTCAATATTAAACTCGATTTTTAGTAAAAATGTTTAATTACTGTTTAACTAGTTATGATATTGCCGCTTCATATTAATTCCTATTCAGAAACTTTCTCAAGTCATATTAGCTACCCTTTTCCTTTTAGCTTTCATGATTGTAGATACTATTCAGAGTTAGATACGAACTATATAAATTACTACAGTGTATTTAATAATTTCATGGTAATAGTTAATAATGTATGTTAAACATACAACATAGGAAAGATGAATCAATCTTTGTCTCCCATGGGCCCGGGCAAAGGAAAGTAAATGACACTGATGTTTACCAATTGGGAACTACAAATGGTAGTAGAACGTGTGAGCTAGAATGTTACAATGTAAAGTTTATTGAGTATAATCATAGCACTATATTGAACGATATAGTTAAATTAACCGCAGGATGTCGGAAAGTAGTGTTCGCTGGATATTAAAGCAAACTGGTATTATAGCCTCACTATGATGGTTGTCCAGCGGCTCCCTTAGATTTCCCCAGCTGTTATATATAATTAAAAACAAAGATGCTGACTACCGCCACTACAATAATTCCGCATGTTAATAAATGCCAAGCATTGTCGTGCAGCACCCGCTTTTATATAAATGGACAGCAATCATAGTGAGGCGATAAATAATATCGAAACGCCCAACAAAATGAGAAAATAGCCTGACCTGTTTTAAGATTGGTGGGCGATTTTCTGAAGTGTAATGATTTTTTATTTTATTACTGTAAGTACAGTTATTGTTATTGTTTGATTATAATTAGGCCTAATTAGTTTTATATTAACAATTATAATTTATTTAGTATTCGACATACCATTGTATGTGTTAATCAAACCTGCAACATTAAATATTAAAATGATTGCTGTCTATTCATTTCTGGGCTTGTAACAAACAGCTGATCGAGTATGCATGTATTTTACACGAGCTGCGCGGAGTAATACATTCGGAAGTTAAATGTCAAAATGTGTTTTTTAGGGTGGACAGACAATAACGAACACTGTCGTAAACAAAGGTGCATAGACTCGCAGACATAAGCAATTCATATCCGTCCTGAGCTAATTTCTAAACATTCCCTCTATAATTTACTGTCCTCAAATTATGTTTAATGTTATTACCCCCAAAATTCCTGTACTATCTACTAGGCTATTTCCCTCTGTATTTCTACAAGATGAGGCCAAACTCAAATCATTTATCTTATATGTATTATTACTCAGTTTGCAATTAAACTTACTAGTTAACTACTGGATTATCGAACCCGTACGTTCATCACCGCGCGGTCATAAGCTCTACATATATTTCTAACCTGAGTTAATGTTTTCCAATAATCCCCTTCCTGCATAATCTACTTGTGATTCATGTTATTATCCCATCTCGTTCTAGTCCTTTTCTCTCTGGTTTCCTACCAAATCATCCATGCCCGTTTTTCATTCTAATTCATGCCACATGTTCTACCCATTGTAGTACACAAGACCTAACTGTTCTTACTGTATCTGATTTCTTATAAACATTACGTAGCTCGATGTTAAGTAGTCTCTCCATTCGCCTGTCTGTCCCTCTCTGTTTGGTTCAAAAATATTCCTAAGTAGTATTCTGTAATACTAGTATATTTTCGCCTCCTTTAAAGTAAGATTCCATGTTTTGCTTCTCCATAATATAATTGGGAGAATAACTGTTTTATATATTTCCTGTTTAACGGTTTCTTAGAGATAGAGGTACAAAGGGTGATAGATAGATAGATAGAGAGAGAGGGAGAGAGGGAGAGAGAGAGAGAGAGAGAGAGAGAGAGAGATAAATGTTGCAACGACAAATGTCCCTTTAATTCGTAAATAGCATGCTTTTACAGAATTGAGTCTATGTTTATTTCTTTCTGCTTCCAATTCCAATATGTAATTATTCTTTACAATTAGAAAATTAATTCATTTTAGGCTCCGTTGTATAAAACGTTTCAACCGATATAATCGGTTTGTACGGCCGCCAGTGCCGTCCAATTACATTATAATTATATAATCACATAATAAAGGCTAAATTATTGAGAAAAATATAAATCTGTAATTGTATCATTCTATAATAATATCAATGATTACTTATGGATGTATGTGGGAAACAATATATAAAAAAATATTAAGTCTCGTAGAAAGTGAAGGGCTGGACGTATTAATTGAAATGGGAATTAAAGAGCGGCAGAAACAAGTTTTGTAGGAAACCCAGGGGGAAATCTTCCATAGGTATTACCCGTTTAAGGAGTAAGCGCAGTTGTTGACGGAGGGCACTGCAGTCGTGTTTATGCAGGAATAGAACACGTGACGCTGCTATCTATGAGTGCAGAGGGGAATGGGACGTGGGACGCTGACAGTGAACACTGCCTTAGATAACGTCACGTGTAGCAACAAAGAGAGCTTCGCAATTCTTCCGCCTGCAGAGATATTTTCAACGACTAATAGTCAAAGAATGAAGCGGAAGGATATAAAATATGTAGTGTTCTTTGAGAGAGGGAAATATTGGAAAATATGGCTCCGAGTAGGGATGTATGGAAAGCCTATGTCAGCGCGGTCATGAACCTCCGTATTCTATATTGGCAAAGAAATAGTTAATTATATAGTACCATATAACGAGATCTGGATTTAAGCTAGGGACTCCAGAATACGAGGAATGTCACTTGGTTTCAGCGATATCTCCACCAAGGTTCGCATTAACTAAGAATAGGCCTACTGTTATAGCGATGAAAAAGAAACAATGAAAATGGGGCAAAAGAAATAAAGAGCTAGAAAGAATTGCATCATGGAGGTAGGATCCTACTGCATTATAGTTTCTCTTCTCCAAGTGTCAGCCATTTCACTTCTACAACGTATTTTAAATCATTTCCATGGTAATGTGACAATGATAAATATTATTCTTGTTTTTATGTATGAGCATGTACCTCTCCCAAAAATATGTAATCCTGCTACTTAATCATTCCTGTTAATTGCTATTGTCTATTCAGCCTAAGAAACACACTTTGAAATTTAATTTCTGAATGTATTACTCCGCGCAGAACGTGTACGTAGCCTCAATATGATGGTAGTCCAGCGGCTCGCTTTATTTCCTCACAGCAGTTATATATAATTAAATACAAAGATGCCGACTACCGCGACTATAATAATTCCGCATGTTAATCATTTCTAAGAATTATCGCGCGGCTCCCGCTTTCATATAAATGGACAACAATCTTAGCGAGGCCGTAATATAAGGATATACGACCACTTTCAGCTGCTTGTTACAAGCCGATAAAAATTAATGCAAAATAATCGTTTTAATTTTTAATGTTGCAGATTGTGTTAACACACAAAAAACAAATTAAGTTATAATTGATAATATTAAGCTCACCCCTCAGGGGTCCTCATCTAGGGGATATGTGGATGGCGACCACAAGGTGCCCAAGCTGAGCAAAACATTTCTTCCACTTACTTGTGTTTTGCATTCTTTTAACTTTACTATCTAACCTCTCTTGGTTAACTCTTGTTTTTTTCGACCCCGACGCTATTAGGGCATCCGAGGGCTAGGGAGTCTTTCCTTTCTTCCATTTCTTCTTTCTTTATTTTCTTTTCTTCTCCAGAAATGCATGACCAGAGGCTATAAGATGGCAGCCCCATCACTGGTCTTGCCTTCCTTTGGCCAGCAACCAATCGAAGGGACTATTATTATGCTTTCAAGTCTTATACGAGAATTTCCCGGAAGGACGCTGGAGGGAAAATTTTCTATAGGATCGTAACAGGCCTTGGCCAAATACTTGGAAGGAAGAAGAAGAAGAATATTAAGCTCATTAATTCAAATCAAACATTTACATTAAAATAACTCTTAGGCCTACTTATAGTAAAGCCTATTCCCGGTGAGGACAAGCTTCCTGGGTGAGTTTTTTCGGGGTTTTTCCTCGCCTGTAAGACATGCCAGGAAGCAAACGGTCCCCGAACATCATCCGGACATCATCATCATCATCATCATCATCATTAAAATCCACGGTGTGGAAAGCAACGGGAAGCTACAACTATAGTTCCCTAGTAAAGCTACAAAGCATATAATGAAAATACTATGACATCAGTGAATAACCTGCCCTTGGGCTGAACACTACAGAATAGAGGAATTGTATGGTGGGAAAATATAAGTTATTTTCTCCCCAGTCAGCCATATACGTTTCCTAGGCGTCTTTTAGTTCGTTTCCATGGTAACATAACAATGCTAAATATAAGAATAGTGTTTTATGTAGGGACATATACCGCTTCCAAAAATATGTAATCGTACTAGTTAATAATTTCTGTTAACCGAACTAATTAACGAACTGAAGGACACTATCGATCCCGGAGGTTCATGGTCACGGAGAAATAAGCTCTGTACACATTCCTTTGTTGCACATAGTTTTTAAATCGTTCATCAAATTATATTATAGTAATTCTCCCACCTCATTCTTCGCTTTCCTTGGACGATTTTCTCTGTTTTTCCTACAAGGAGTTCCCAAGCCCCTCTGTCATTTCCTATTCGTTCCACATGTCCTACCCATCGTAGTCCAGGAGACTTAAGTGTTCTTATTATACCTAGTGTCCCATAAATATCATATCTCACTCTTATCCAATCTCCTCCATTCGCCTTTCTGTCCATAATAATTTTAATTATTAATAATTGCTCACTAGGTTTGAGAAGGTGTTCCACCTCCTACCCGGATACAGGTGCACTCCCAACGATTCACCTCAACTGACAAATGAGTAGCAGTGTCTTACATTGTTAGCCTATACTTCATAGGGTTCAATGAATGTGGCGGGGATAAATATGAGGAACGGGCAGTCTTTCAACAGCAAGTGAGCACTTATTAATAGTGCTGCTATTAAATATAAACAATTCACTCATTTGCAACGATGTTCTCACGATCATTCGTCGTTAATATCAAGAAAACTTGCTAATCGGGGGAAAAGAGAGACAGAAAGTAGGTCGAAAGAGATAGAAGGGGAATGAATTGCTTTGCGTGATAACAGCAACCTGGATTATTTTTTTCCGCGATTCGGACCAATTGTCTTTTTCAGGACAATGCTAAGTATTATGTGGTGTTTGTAAATGTGAGAATATACCTCCTATAAATGTACAAAACCCTGCTTCCTAATTATTTCCGGTAACCTAACTAATTAACTAACGGACACTGTCGAACCGAACGGTTCACGGATTCCCAGATATAAGCATCCAATATATACCCATCCTGGCCTAAATCCCAGTCCTCCCCTGTATAATGTACTGTCCTCAAATTATGTTTAATGTTATTTCCCACATAATTCCTCTACAACTTACTGGGCGAATTTACTTTGTATTTCTACAAATAATTTAACTTATACGTTTCAAATACTCTGTTTGCAATTAAATTAACAAGTTACCTGCTGGCACTATGGAACCCGTAGGTTCATAGCCGCACGGACAAACTATCTCCATACAATCCTATCCTGAGCTAATGTTATCCAATCATCCCCTTATAATCAACTTCCCTCAAACTATGGTCTATGTTATGATCCCATCTCGTTCAAGGCGTATTCTCTCTGGTTTTCTTACAAAATCTTCCATGCCCTTTTGAATCCCATTCATGCCACATATTCTACCCATCCCAATATATGAGACTTGACTGTTATCACTATATCAATTTTCTAATAAGAATCATGTAGCTCACTGTTATGTAGTCTCCTCCATTCGCCTGTCTGTTGAACTCTGTTTGGTCCAAAAAATCCAAAGAACTCTTCTCTAAACTTCCTAATCTATTTTGTTCCTCCTCTAATGGTTGGCATCTACATAATACATAAATCTTCTCTAAACTTCCTAATAACAGGGAAAATAACTGTTTTTATATTTCCTTTTTAACAGTATTTTATTTATTTATTTATTTATTTATTTATAGTTAAGTTGTAACGACAAAATGCCTGTAGTGCACAATACCCTGCTTTTACAGAATTGACTGTAACTTTAATTACTTTCGGCATCTCATTCCCATTTGTTATTATTCTCAAGAATTAGAAAATTAATGTATTGACTTAAGCTTTCACAGGCCGACCAAGAAAATTGATGTATTGACTTAAGCTTTCACAGGCCGACCAAGAAAATCAAGAACCTTCTCAGACCTATAAAGGATCAACACAATTCCCATCAGACAGCAGGCATATACAGGATACCATGCAGTTGTGGAAAAGTATATATAGGCACCACCAAACGCAGCATCGCAACCAGACTTAAGGAGCATGAACGAGACAGTCGTCTTAAACAAATGGATAAATCGGCAGCAGCAGAACACTCTTTACTTGATGGCCACAGAGTACAATACCAGAACACAGACATATTATCTAACTGCACACATTATTTTACCCATCTACAACGAGAAGCCACCGAAATATTCAAACATAAAAACACTTTCAATAGAAAAGAAGAATCATTAAAAGTCAACAAAATATGGATACCGGTTCTAAAAAGCGCAGAATGGAAACCTCTACAAGAACAGTATACTAGACCAACAAAGAGCAACCTCATTGGAGCAATGGAAGTCCCTACCGCCGACCATTGAGTAGGCAGATATAACCTACGCACACATCGTGGCGCACGGTACAAATAGGACAGACAGTGGACAAATTGCCAGTTTCAAGACAACCTTTGAGGATGCGAGATGCAGTCTCTGGCGAAACGTCGGGGAACTTCAAGCCTCGAGACCATGGCCTACATCCCAGAAATCTTCATCAAAATCATCATAACAATTAGAAAATTAATTTATTGTAAAATATATAAAATGTATAAAACTTTTGAACTCATACAATGAATTAAAATGGACGTCAGTCCTGTACAATTACATTATTAAATGTATGTTTACATAATGAAGGCTAAATTATTGAGAAACATTTAAATATGTATTTGCATCATACTATTATAATACGAATGGTTACTTATGGAAATATATGGGATATCATACAAAGAGAAATTATTTAGGCTCGTAAAATGTGAAGGGCTGGATACATTACTTAGAATGGGCATGTAAGAGAGACATGGAAACCTTTAGTAGGAAACCCAGAGGGAAGGCTCCCGTAGGTAGACCAAGAATGAAGTGGGAGATTTAAAGTGTCAAGAGAGGAAATTAAAATGTTGAGAAAGGGAAAAATTGCAAAATATGGCTCTGATTAGAGATGTATGGAAAGCCCGTGTATGCGCTGTAATGACTCTCCGTATTGTATAATGGCAGAGAGATATTTAATTAGATAATACATATAAACAGACCTGTATTTAAGCTAAGGGACTCCAGGATACTAGGAAAGTCATTAGGTTTCAGTGATTTTTCCACTAAGGTTCTCATTAAGTAAGAACAGGCCTACATGTTAAAGCGAGGAAAAAGAGAGAATGAAAATAGGGCAAAAGAAATAAAGAGCTAGAAAAATTGCATTATGGAGGTAGGACCCTACTGCATTATAGATTCTCTTCTCCAAGTGTCAGCCATTTATCTTCTTCAACGTCTTTTAAATCATTTCCATGGTAATGTGACAATGATAAATATTATTATTGTTTTTATGTATGAGCATGTATCTCCACCAAAAATATGTAATCCTAATGTTTAATCATTCCTGTTAATTGCTATTGTCTGTCCAGCCTAAGAAACACAATATGATATTTAACTCCGCGCAGCACGTGTATTATAGCCTCACTATGATGGTTGTCCAGCGACTCGCTTTGTTTCCATGCAGCTCTTATATAAAATTAAATTCAAAGATGCCGACTACCGCCACTATAATAAGTTCGCTTGTTAATCATTGTCAAGAATTGTCGCGTGGCACCCGCTTTTATATGAACGAACAACAATCATAATGAGCTTGTTACAAGCCGATAATTTAATGCACAAATTTCGTTTTAATTTTTAACGGTGCAGATTGTATTGGCACACACGAGACGAATTAAATTATAATTGTTAACATCAAACGGGTTAATTCAAATAACATATTTTCATTAAAATAACTGTAGGCCCACATATATTAAAACCATTTCCCCGCCTGGAAAAGTTTCCTGGGTGAGTTTTTTTTTCGGGATTTTTTCTCGCCTGTAAGACAAATGTCAGGAAGCTTTGAGGCCCAAACGGTCCCCGAAAATTTTCTGGACATCATAATTATCATCATCATCATTATCCTTATAATCCACGTTGTGGAAAGCAACGGGAAGCTACCCTAGTAAAGCTGCGAAGCATAGCATGAAAATGATATGATTTCAGTTAAAGTCCTGCCCTAGGGCAGAAAACTATAGATTAGAAGAATTCTATGGTGGGAAAATACGTAAGTTATTTTCTTCCAGGTCAACCATATAATTTTCTTCAGCGTTTTTTAGATCATTTCCATGGTAACGTGAGAATGCTAAATATTAAGCTGGTGTTAGTAAATGTGAGAACATACCTGCTATAAATATACATAAACCTGATTCCAGAACATTTCCGTTAACCAAACTAATTAACTAACGGACACTATCGAACCCAAAGGTTTAATGTTATTTTCCCACATAATTCCTGTAGGCTACTCCCTACTGGGCAATTTTCCTTTGTATTTCTACAAGATGTTTCCAAACCCAAATAATTTGCCTCATACGTTTGAAATACTCTGTTTGTAATTAAACTACCTGGTTAACTGCACTATGGAACCCGCAGGTTTATAGCCGCACGGACAAAATATCTCCATACAATCCTATCCTGAGCTATTTTTTTCCAATCATCCCTTTATAATCTACTTCCCTCGAACTATGATTTATGTTATTATCCCATCTCGTTCAAGGCGCTTTCTCTCTCGTTTTCCTACAAAATCTTCCATGCCCTTTTTCAATCCCATTCATGTCCCATCTCCTGCCCATCGCAATATACGGCACTTAACGTTTCTTACTATATCTGGTTTCTTATAAAAATCATGTAGTTCACCGTTAAATAGTCTCCTCCTTTCGCCTGTCTGTTAAACTCTGTTTGGTCTAAAAAAATCCTAAGAACTATTCTCTAAACGGCAAGGACAGAGAAATATGGACTTCAATTAAATCCTGGAAAGTCACAAGCAATCATTATGGATCATCAGACACTATTATCCTCAATTAACACAAATACAGTAATGCATGTTTCACGTAATGGGGTTCATATCTCTTGTAGTAAGACAGTAAAAAATCTAGGAGTATTTATGGATAAAAATTTAAATTGGAATAAACAAATAAATAACATTTGCAAAACAATCTTCTCAATAATACACTCATTAAATCGTATAATAAATTGTTTACCGTTTGATCCAAGGACAATGTTAGTAGAAACACTTACAATGCCCCATTTTGATTATTGTGGTACTCTTTTACTGACCTAAATACTCTTCTTACCCAAAGACGTCAACGTGATCATTATTTTTGCATACGTTTTACTTGTTGTATAGGCAGATTTGATCACATTACATCATCCCTGGAACAATTGTCATGGCTTCCTTCACAATAACGTAGAACCATCCACTCCCTATGTTTACTCTATAAAATATTACACACATCATTACCTTATTATTTATCACACCACTTCACTTCACTCTCTGTTACACATAAATTAGATACCCGATCCATTCAGCACATTGTCCTTTATATTTCTCCTAATTACACTACCTATTACTCCAAATCTTTTACACCCTCTCTTGCTAGAACATGAAATTCCCTACCATCCTACGTCAGAGACTGCCAAACATTACCATCTTTCAGAAACAAATTGAAAATAAAATTATTAACAGAAACAACTCACTAACATTACTTTTTAGCAATTAATAATTTGTTTCTTCATTATTTAATGAAAATAGTTCTAAGATTTGTCAATATATTTACCTAATGTCTTGTATATATAAGCGATAGATTAATTCATTACAGTTTATTACTTTATTTGTATTTTTTCTTTTTATGTTTAATAGATTCGAGCTGTTAGTCATTTGTGTATACATTCTCCCATTAGTTTAATTTTAATTGTATTTAATTATATTGTATTAATAATTAGACATTATTTTCAATATTGTTCAGTTTGACAGATAATTAATTGTTTAGTATGTACTATTATTGTATTTTTTTATTTAAATGTAACATATATTTGTCCTGATCTCCACCAGGCTAAATATATTTATTCTAAATCTATTCCATTCTATTTTTTTTTCTCCTTTACAGTTTCGCATCTACATATTATAACTGAGACAATAACTGTTTTTATAGTTTCTGTATAACGGTATTTTATTTATTTATTGGTAGAAAAGTTGTAACAACGAAAGTCCCTTTAATGCATAACAGCATGCTTTTACGGAAATGAGTCTATGTTTAATTTCTTTCGGCATCTCGTTCCTATTTGTAATTAATATTTACAATTACAAAATTAATTTATTTTAGGCACCGTTGTATAAAACGTTTCAACCGATACAATCGATTACAACGGACGTCAGTTCCGTATAATTACATTATTATATTTATAATCGCATAATGAAAGATACATTATTAAGGACAATTTAAATCTGTAGTTGTATCATTCTATAATAATACCAATGGTTACTTATGGATCTATGTGGGAAACCACATATAAGAAAAAAAAATGTTAAGTCTCGTGGAATGTGAAGGGCTCGACGTATTACTTGGAATGGGAATGAAAGAAGGGCAGAAAAATCTTTAGTACGAATCCCAGAGGGAAAGCGCCCACAGGTAGACCAAGAATGAGGTGGGAGAATTAAAATATTAACCGTTCTTTGAGAGGTAAATTTTGAGAGATATGGCTCCGAGTAGGGATGCATGGAAAGCCTTTGTCTGAGCGGCCATGAACCTCCATACTCTATAGTCGCTGAGAGAAGGTTAATTAGATAGTGCCATACAAACAGATCTGGATTTACGCTAGGAACTCCAAAAATACGAGGAATGTCACTCGATTTCAGCGACTTCTCCACCAAGGTTCTCATTAAGTAAGAATAGGCCTACATGTTAAAGCGAGGAAAAAGAGAGAATAAAAATGGGGCAAAAGAAATAAAGAGCTAGAAAGAATTGCATCATGGAGGTAGGACCCTACTGCATTATAGATTCTCTTCTCCAAGTATCAGCCATTTCATCTTCTTCAACGTCTTCTAAATCATTTCCATGGTAAAGTGACAATGATAAATATTATTCTTGTTTTTATGTATGAGCATGTACCTCCACCAAAAATATGTAATACTGATACTTAGTCATCCCTGTTAATTCCTATTGTCTGTCCAGCCTAAGAAACACAATTTGAAATTTAACTTCCGAATGTATTACTCCGCGCAGCACGTGTATTGTAGCCTCACTATGATGGTTGTCCTGCGGCTCGCTTTGTTTCATCGCAGCTGTTATATATAATTAAATACAAAGGTGCCGACTACCGCTACTATAATAATTCCGCATGTTAATCATAGTCAAGAATTGTCGCGTGGCACCCGCTTTTATATAAACGGACAACAATCATAGTGTGGCGATAATATAAGGATACACGATTTCTGTGAGCTGCTTGTTATAAGCCGATAAATTAATGCAGAACAATTGTTTTAATTTGTAATGTTGCAGATTGTATCAACACACAACACGAATTAAATTATAATTGTTAATATTAAACAAATTAATTCAACTCAAATATTTAGATCAAAATAACTGTAGGACTACTTACAATAAAACCTATGCACCTTATAACGAACTGTACATTATATCACTCCTTAAACAGTTTTAGGCCTTTTCCTCTTCTTGGTGAACGTTTGGATATTACCAGTTTGTTTCAATTCCCTGCGAATATGTACAACAATATTCTCCGAGACATCAGCATATTCTTCAGTTAATTTAACTGCATTGTTCACTACTGTGCCAGGGTTAGGCTCCATAAACATACAAAATACATTTAACCATATTATCTCCTATTATATCTGCTATTTTATCTGGTTTCCCATAAATATTATGTAGCTCAGTCTTATGCATTTTTCTCCATTCGCTTGTCTGTTCATTTCACTATGGTCCAAAATATTTTCTAAGAAATTTTCTATCTATCTATCTTCGGGTTTTTACAGCTGCTGCCGTCTTCCCGTGCCAAACCTCCAAAGTCTACGGTCTTGGGCGTCTTCGATGCTTAGCCCTCTAGCTTGCATTACTGTCTTCATGTTTTCCTTCCATGTTAACCTTGGTGTTCCTCTTTTCTTCTTTCTGTTCGGATGTCATTCATACAGTTGCTTCGGCCATCGCTCATCTTCCATTCTTAAAACATGTCCTAACCACTTTAATTCCTTCTCTTCAATTCTTTCAATTGTGCTTTCTTCTGCTTCCATTATGTTTCTAATTTCCTTATTTGTGACACGTTCTAATTTAGACTTTCTTTCATACCTGATATTATACTATTTGATAATATAATGTACATTATATAATACTATCTGATAATTAAGTAAAAAAAGCCGATCTGTTAAGTTTAGCCCTTTTTTTACAATCTAGAGAGCCTATTAGACAGGAGTTTTTTTTACTAAAGGTGAGATTTAATACACAAGTGATCTTCTTGGTGATAAAATATTAAAATATGTATACAGTCAATTTGCCCAATTCACCAATTAATGTTTTAAAATGGTCAACACGTCTCCACAGCCAAGCTGTCATTCTTAAGACCAGATATTGACTCGTGTTGACCATTTTAATACATTAATTGGTGAATTGGGCAAATTGACTGTATGTATATATATATATATATTTTTTAAAGGTGGGATTGTTTTTTCTCCTCCTTTAATGGAAGTGATCTTGTTTTACACCCTTTCAGTGCCATAGGAATATTTTATTATTATTATTATTATTATTATTATTATTATTATTATTATTATTTTGTGGAAAGCAACGAGAAGCTACCACACCTTTAATTCTCTAGTAAAGCTGCAAATCATAGCATGAAAATGCTATTGCAGTGAAAGACCTACCCTCGGGCAGAATTACTATGGATGGATTATTATTATGATTATTATATTATTATTATTATATTATTATTATTATTATTATATTATTATTATTATTATTATTATTAGCAGTATTGTACCTGAACTGTAGACTCCATGGATTATAGAAAAGCGTATTATTTCCCAAGTCACGTAAAATGGAAATATTCACATACGCTTTCATGTAATAAGGAAATTCATTAATACATATAAACTATAAAAGTCATATACGGCCAAGGAATTTGAAGAGCGCACTGTTCTCCAACGAGTTGGAATGATGAATAAGGGGATGTCCTGAATTCACTATTTAGTACACGACCAGGGTTTACTGCAGGCTGGTGATGGTAGTCATAAAAACTCAGATCCCAAGTTCCGCCGAATTTCAAAATATGGGTTAGTAATGTTACAGCAAAATGACGCATTCAGTTATGACTCACACGGACATGTAGAGAGCGTCCCATGCCAGTACCATTTGAAACGTTGACCTTAATATGTAGATAAAAATATATTTTGGTGATCGTTTTATAGGATGTTTTAGATACTCCTATAGTCTAAACAAATGAGAATTAACGATTAGGTATAAACAAAATTTAAGTGATAATTTATATAGGCCTATTTAAGGCAAAACTGAATATCAAGTCCTCTTCAGCCCCGAAGTATATTAATAATAATAATAATAATAATAATAATAATAACAATAATAATAATAATGATAATAATAATAATAACAATAACAATAAACTCCGCCATTGCCGGTCCCAAGCCCGGATGAGAAAGGAGGAGGGGGAGGAGTAACACCTCGTAAAAAAAACTTGGTTCAGCTGGCCCGGCTGATAGTACCATGTGAGGACCCCTTGCCAGGGAACGGTGAAGACCTCAACCGCAATGAAGGCGGAGAGGGATACCCTTAATACGGAAGATTTGGCGGAAGAGGCACCCTACCCTCACTCAGGAAAGAGAGAGGAACCGCTGCCTTGCGGAGAAGGAGAAACTTCAATGGCTAAGGGAGCATCCCCTACAGAAAAGCATGCCTGTCCAAGAGGCATTGAGGTGGAAACCCCACCACTGGACTTACCCAACTATAGGCTGGTAACCTATAATGGAGACAACTTTAAATACTCGAAAGACTACAAGAAATAAGCAGGCGGATAATAAAACTATGACGACAGGCAAAGCACAAAGGATTTATGATTACAGAAATTTGGCAACCTGGAACGTAAGAGGACTTAATAAAAAAATGCCATAACCAAACCTGCTCTACTATACGGAAGTGAATGCTGGACACTTCGAGCAAAAGATAAATCCCGCATTAATAGTTCACAAATGAGATTCCTCCGATCACTAACAGGAGTAACTTTAAGGGATAGAATGAAGAGTGATGAGATAAGGATGCAGTGGAATAGTAGGGAAATGGTGGAACATATACAAAAATTATTAGATTAAATGGTTCCAACACGTCCAGAGACTGTCAAATTCCCGTTTACCAAAGATGATTTACCACCTCAAACCTAAAGGCAAAAGAAACCTCGGAAGACCCTTCAACCGATGGAAAGATCAGTTTTTGTAGTCGCAGAACGGGCATCATCACCCAATACTGCAATCGGAAGAAGAAGAAGAAAACAACAACAACAACAATAATAAATAATAATAAATAATAATAATAATAATAATAATATTAATAATAATAATATTAATAATAATAATATTAATAATAATAATATTAATATTAATAATAATAATAATAATAATAATATTAATAATAATATTATTAATAATAATAATAATATTAATAATATTAATAATAATAATATTATTAATAATATTAATAATATTAATAATAATAATAATAATAATAATAATAATAATAATAATAATAATAATAATAATAGGAAAAGCGCGCACAAAAGTGCATTAGTTTATGTCTCCGCCGTATACCAGCAACGATTGTGTTCTCTTTAAACAGACAGTGAAATGATATCTTTCACACGGTTTATCACAGAGCTTACAAACGCAGTCCCTTGACGGATCATGATAGTTTGAATTTTTGCAGAGTTTATGGTGATATCCGTGCACTGTCCGTCTTATTACTGTACTGCATATCTTGTTGTTTGGTCCAGTCCAGTCTCGATTGATCATTGCATCTCTTGCGTAAAAATCGTCTGGTATTTCTTTTCTCTTCTTTATTCTATAATTATAATACATTTTATTTAATTGTTTAATGTACTTATGAACTGAGACCAATATTAATTTTGAGAATAAACTTTGTTCGTGGGTCAAAAATTCTGGGGCATTATGTGAGCACAAAATGATTTGGAAAGTTATAACTTTCATTTTGTATTACATGATTTCAAAATGACACTTTCACAAAGCAAATTGAGCAGCTAATTTAATGGAGTCGAGAATCTATAATTAATTATATTATTTTATCAAGTTTTTAAGATTTGTACCAATACTGCCAGTGTTACTATTTAGCTACTAGATAGGGACAGGTAGCATCTTGTTAATGTATTAACACGGTACGCATATGTAATTAGTTTATGTGGCATTTAGTTATATTCATACTCCCTTAGCCTTGGTTTAACCATGTAATGATTTAGAATATTGGAGGCGTCAGTTATTACCTGAAGGATTTCTAAATTAAAATCGTGAAAGATTGGCATGCTACGAGTTAATGGTAAATCCAGAAAATAGGATAAACGTGGGTAAATGTCTGGACAAAACGCGGAAAATAAAAACAACACGCATTCATGCATAAATATATATGTTATCGAAATGTAATAACGTTAATTCTTAATAATTCTACATAACCAAATTCATGTATAATGTTATTGTATTATAATGGCATTGTATTATTATGTAATTGTAATATTATCTAATTGTTATATTATTGTGTTTTCTTTTTTGTTTTACGTTATATTATTACCAAACATTACTTTAGTGTAAAACGGACTGTCACCAGCACGCACAACTTACTGCCCGTGAGACTCATATTTGTAAATAAAATTTTATGTATCTTACTTTTAGTATAATAAAGTTATACTACTAAAAAGTCCTAGTACTAGTTTAACCACTCCCTTTTAGGTAACTGTTACTTGTCCCACTCGACCTGTCGTTATGGGTAACATATTGTACAACATTTTAGGTCATACAAACAGATGGAGGCTTTCTCTAATAAGGGACCTGTATAATGTTGGACCACCTCTATCACAGCAAGAATATTCATGGTAAGACACACCATTCACTCACTCGTTCACACTAATCAATGCGAATATAATGGATAATTATTATGGCCTAATGGTGTTCGACGACTATTTCGACCTGAAAGTTTACCGACTTTTGTCTTAGAGATGCAAGGAAACCCCGAACTAATCTCACTCAGGAAAATTGTCATGACGGGGGTATGAACCCGAACCCGCGTCGTATGAGCATTAAAAAAGTTACGTAACACGATGATAAAACCAATCACAGCGATCTTTATTTGTTTAGAGAATGAGAAAAAAAAGAACTTCCTATGTATCATGTGGGATTCAAAGGGACTGAAGAGTTTCATGTGAAGCATTAATCAACCATAATATGTGGCTTGGTGTATATTGCAGTATTTTAATAAAATATATACAGTATTTTAATTATCGTTAATATTAGAGATTAACAAAATCTGTCACAGTTTCAATAGCGAATGAAATTTTACATTATAACTTATAACTAACCCAAGTGGTATCTGCCGAAAGTGAAAAAGCATGGTTAACAACACACAAAGAAAACAATAAAAAATAAATATGTAGACTAAAAATAAATTTTAAATTTGTAAAATAAGTGTATAACAAGATAGAGGTACAATATACTTAAAAGAGCAATTTTGAGTAAAGAGGAAAACCAAGAACTAGAATTTGGACATTGATAATTAGAGTTGAAAAAAGGTATCGGTATCAGGGTAGTAACTAATTTCGATACACATTGTTTACAAAATGCGTGTCTTTATTGAGCGTCTCCACTGCCTGCTCGGAGTGGAGAATGCGTATGTTCAACTCTCCTCAGTAATAGACCTGTTCACGTGACATGTGGGTGTACCAGAATGCCGAAACAAAAATTGTGCTAAGATGAGTCTATTCTTATACAAAGCGGACTGTACTTGAAGTCTGTCCAGAGTAGCGCGTGTCAACGTGCAGTTTGTAAACACAACGGTCTAAGTACGATGCAGCCTAGCCTGTAACCGATACTTTTTTCAGCCCTATTGATAATATAGAGGATTTTTAAGCGTGGACTTTTTGCAAATTATTTTGCTGAGATCTTTGACATACCTCAGCAAAGTATATTTTTTAGGTACTGTACTTCAAGCGCCCACAAGAAAACGTTGAAAGGAATTGGGCCAAGGTTGTATTTATGTCATTAATGAGGCATAATTGACTCTTACATAGCCTTCTTCTCCATATTTAACTAATCTGGTAGTTAAAGGGAGGATTCAAAATATATTGCAGGATCGATGATATGAGGAGAATTCTTGTTTAATAACACTAATTTTAATACGACATGAACGTCCTCGTCCTCATGAACCGAGAGCTGTTTGGATCAGCGACGTTACTCTGAGATCTCAGCGTTGGACATAATAAATAATTATATACACTAGAGTTCAGTTATTATTGAACAAGTATCCCACTTTAAATATTTAGGATGTGACATCAGCTATGGGTATGATAAAGATATTGAACACAAAACACATCAGTTTCAAGTTATTTGTGGTACAATAAATAGAACATTGAATAATAAAGCCTATAAACAAACAAAATTAAAATTTATAAAACAATGGCTATCCCTGTCCTTTTGTATGGGGGTGAATCTTGGATTACCACTACCAAACAAGAAAGTAAAATCCAAGTAGCCGGGATGAAATTTTTAAGGAGAGTAAAAGGCTGCACTAGAATGGACCAGATAAGAAACGAGGATATCCTTGAAGATCTACTCCATAAATGAAAAGATATTTAACAATAAGATACAGTGGAAAGAACATGTAGAAAGAATGGAAGAAAGTAGATTACCAAATAAAATCTTCCATTATTTTCCAAGAGGAAGAAGAGATTTCGGACGTCCTCGGACGAGATGGTCTTGGATCTATTAGTGAAGACGGAACAGGCAACTCTTGCCTAAACCAGGAAGTGAAGAAGAAGAAGAAGAGTTCAGTTACGTCATGTGCTTCTCCATAATGTTGGAACCACATACGCCTGCGAGTGGCAAGGAGGACTTAACACAAAACGAAAATAATGCAATTACTCAGTAATGAGCGATCGACAACCTTATATCAAAATACTCAGCAAACATCTCTGAACAATTTATGAAAGTTTATCGGTGTTTGGATTAACCTTGTGTAAATAAAATCCAAACAAATAAAATAAATAAGGCTAGATTTTAAATGAAAAAAACAATTATTGTGTAGCTGGATAAATAACCCAAAGTGTCCTGGACTCGATGTGAACAATGAGGTTCAAATGTCTCAAAATAAAATTGAAGTGAACAACAACACTGTCCGTAAATTATAATACTGGCCTAATGTATACATACGTGTTAATATTTTACTTGAAGTTACATATTTTATTTTAATGGGAGATATGTTCGCGCGGTAATTTTAGTATCGATATGCAAGTAGGCCTATTCAAATCCGAGGGAATTGTTTCAGACGGTCATGTCGGATTCCAATTTTCGGGAAGTCGTGGTTTAAAAGATGACCTATGGAAATGATTGGGTTTCTTCAAAGTTTTCTTTTCAGTCGTCAAGGAAAGTGCTGGGTTTGAGTATCGTTATCAGGAGCCATTTTATGTATAATTAGATGTCAATTAGTCTACCGCCGTGGTCTATTGGTAACATCGTTGCTTGAGAAGCTGTGGACTCTGATTCGATCCCCGTCGGCTCAATATTCCTGGGTGAGGATTTTTAGGTTTTTATTCTCACCTGTAAGACAAATGTTAGGAAACTTTATGGTCTCAATTATCCCAAAATACCATCTGGCGAAAACAATCACCCATATCACATTCGCCTTGTTTAGTATGAATGTAAGAGTGAACTGTGCGTCTTGTTCTTAAATTTTCGAATCGTCTCGAAGGTGGCCCTGGCACTAAGCTGACAACTCATACAAGGAGGCACTTCATACCCTTATGTCATCTAAAAGTATGGGTGTTACAGAGCTTAAAAAAATCTCTCCCGACAGATCGTGGGGCATGTAAAAATGAGAGGCGATACTGTGGTAAAGAAACAAGAATTTAATTAAATATTTTTTTATGGGAAACAAGTTACTGCGTACAAATATATTAAAATTTACTTTGATGTTTTATTTATTTTACCTGTTGAAGTTAAGACCGTAAAGTCTTCACTTCCACTTCACCAGGGTTTAATTATACATATAATGACATTTATGAATTATCTACAACTTGACTAATACATAATAGGCATAGGCTACACAATATAGAGCTGATAAGGAAAGAACAAAAATATACTTAAAAATTAATACAGGCTTTCCACTTTACAGCAGTTCGCTCTTAATTCCCGCTTTCCAGAGATTCCTATCTTCCCATTGTCCTTCTTCCATATCACTCGTCATGGCATCATATATTCGCTCATACCGTGTCCTTCTACTTATCCCCCTCTTCCTTCTGCCTGGTACCATCCAATCTAATACCCATTTAGGCCACAGTTCATCCGACAGCCATTGTGAATGTCCATACCACGGTAAAGCTCTTTGTATTTCTACCGATAACGATAATAATAATTATCTATAATCTGATTAAATAATTGGCTTGGTAAAGAGAGTTCAAAATATATGTTTATATATTTTATATTGTCTAGGGAAATATTTAGTGAGCTTTTTTATTTGTTTTTGAGTCATGCAGTCCTTGATATAAGGAAGGAGGGAATTCCAGATTCGGGTGGCTGAAAAAAGAGGGAATGACGAATAGTTAGATGTTCGACGTAGACGTATAGCTAGAGTTAATTTTTCTTTCGAACGATTGTTTAAATTATTGTGGGGAGATAGTGAATGGAAACGAATAGAAATATAAAGAGATGATGAGGCGGGCAAAGTGTTGAATAAGAAGTAGGGGCAATGTGTCTTTCGCCTGTCTTCCAATCGAAGCCAAGACAACATTTCAAATGCTGGAGTTATGTGATATGATTTACACATTTTATAAATAAGAAATAAAAGTAAGAACAAAATAATCTTACAATCAAAAACATTTTTTCGAGTTAATCTAAAACCATTAGGTGTAGGAGTACACCCGAAGTGAACATTTAAATATCTCTCTAGCGGTCACTTTTTTCGATGTAGCTCAACGAAACTCGGTATATCGTATTAAAATAAACCAAGGTAGGTATGATCCAAAAATGAGCGAAATCCAAGATTTAGAGGTGTAGGCTTACTTGAAATCCGAAATTAAAAACTGCCTAAACAACTGGACCGATTTTGATTAATTTTTTGTGTGTGTTTGAGTGGGTCCCTGGATAGTTTAGGATGGACTCTGTAGGTGGCGCTGCGATCGGGTTGCAGTATTTTTTATGTCAGGTGCAAGTCAACTGCATTACCGATATATTCCGCGTGATAACAAACAATGTGAAGTCATCATACACGCTTCTTGAGGCACAACAGATGACAGTGAGTTTTCTTGCAAACTTATTAATTAGTGAATCTTATGGTAAATAATAACTTATATTTTTAACGTCTGGCCATGACACGAAATTTGAACGTTCGGGAAGGGACAACGTCTGCCGTGCCCGCTAGTTTATATATATACACATACACACACACACACACACACACACACACACACACACAGAGTGAATATTAATTACACCAACAAACTGCAGGGACTGATTCCTGACTGGAAATGGAGGAAAAATGTCCTATCAATAAGTGTCAATAACGTATCATTGCCGTGATAGATGGCACTGACGAATGACATTATTTTCTCAGCTTTGTTGTATGGCCTGTTAGATCACCGGACTATAACCCCATTGATTTTTACCTTTGGGAGCATCTGAAAAGCGTTGTGTACCCTGAACGAGTTCCTGGTGTGCATATAGTTCAACAGCGTGTCCATGTCGCTTGTGACGCTATTCGAGGAGAGGCCGTAACATGCGAAAGAGTGAGACAATCCATGATACGACTGTGAACGCGTGCATTGTATCCCATGGAGGCCACTTTGTACACGTGTTCTGATGTGGATGCGATTATGCTATGTACTGTGTACGGGGAAGATTTGTTGTCATTGCACGCATATCGTTCATTTCCGGCACATGTTTATAGAATCTTTCTGCCTTCATTTCCAGTCTGGAATCAATCCCTGAAGTTTGTAGGTGTAATTACCGTTCACCCTGTATATACACAATAGTTTTGTCATTTTATTTAAATTGAGGATTTTAATTACTTGCAGTGACCTAAAAGATGATGAGGATGAAACGATGCATTTTCTTCATAACACCATTGTCTCAATGGTCGTTTGTCTTCATTAATCACGCGAAGAAGAACACAGGGTTCATTAAACAGAGTGTCGCGACCTTCATAATACAAGTAACCAGGGCGAAGAGCTTGTTTTCCTCTCTCTATTATATCTACCAAAAAGTCAATACTTCAAATAAATGACACTCCGGAGTCGTCTGTTCTATTTTAGCTGATTGATGAGCCTCTAAAAACTACCCAAGTTTAGCTTTTCAGCGCTAATATTGTGTGAGAGGTATTCAATACGTTCACAAAAGCTTCAGTTCAATGCCTTTCGTAAATAAATCTGGAAATTAAAAGAAGATTAACAACTAACAATACTGATTTAAAAAAGAAAAATCACTTTGCGGTAGTTATTGTAGTCAATTTTGACAGTAGTTTAAACATGTTCATAAGTCTCCTTGAAATTTCAAAATGTTAAAGGTTTGAGAAATATAAAACAGTATTTGAGAACTCAGTCGTCCTCAATAATCAGCAGTGTTGTTTTGTAGGAGGCCTTTTGATAACCCAACTATCATCTTCTGCTTTCAGTTTGGTTGCTGCTAATTATTTTGTACAGGGGGTTCATATTAATGTGTACGTTCTCATTCAACATGCGTTTGTTTGTGGTTACTTACTTTCTCACTGGCACTATCGAACCCGTAGGTTCATGGCCGCGCGGACATAAGCTCTCCATACATCCCTATCCTGAGCAAATGCTTTCCAATCATTTCCTGTATAATCTACTTCCCTCAAATCATAGTTAATATTGTTCTCCCACCTCATTCTTGGTCTACCAACTAGGCGTTTTCCTTCTGGCTTTCCTACAAGAAGTTTCCGTGCACGTCTTTCATTCCCCATACGCGCAACATGTCCTGCCCATCGCAGTCTACGAGAGTTAACTGTTCTTATTATATCTGGCTTCCTATAAAGACCATGTAGTTCATTGTTATGTAGTCTTCTCCATTCACCTGTCTGTTCATCTCTCTTTGGTCCAAAAATTTTCCTAAGAACTTTATTCTCAAATACTCGTAATCTCCTTTCCTCCCTTAAAGTAAGAGTCCATGTTTCGCACCCATATAATATAACTGGTAGAATAATAGTTTTATATATTTTCGGTTTAACGTTTTTTGAAAGGAGTTCGGATATCAAGAGTCTCTGCAATGCATAATAGCATGCATTTCCAGAATAGAGCCTATGTTTAATTTCTTTGTGCATCTCATTCCTATTTGCGATTATTGTTCCTAGGTATTTGAATTCAGCCACATCCTCAAAATTCCCCTCGTTTGTCATTAGCTGTCCATTTCCATTATATACTGAATTTCTACGTGTGACCATATATTTAGTTTTACTGACATTTACTTCCAGTCCTAATTTCTTAGTGTTATTCAATAGTGTGTGCGCGTTGGCCTTTAGTATCTCCTCGCTCTCGGCCAGTAGTACTACATCATCAGCATAAACTAACAAGTTACTAATACCATTCAGTTGTAAACCTTCCTCATTCTCTAAAGATTTAATGACATGCTCTAGTACAAAATTAAATAGTAGAGGAGATAGTGCATCTCCTTGCTTCAACCCATTCTGGATTTCAAAAGTGTCTGAAAACTGTTTGCCTACACACACCCTACTCTTTGAGCCATTTAGACACATTCGTATAAGTCTTTTTAGGAATTCCGAACTCCAGCAGGATACTATATAACTTCTCCCTCTTAATTGAATCATATGCTTTTTTTGAAGTCTACATATAGTTTATGTACAGTACCATTATATTCCCATTTATTTTCTAAAATCTGTCTTATACTAAAAATCTGATCTGTTTTAGACCTGTTTCTTCTAAATGCACATTGATGATCTCCTAGAATGTCATCTGCATACTAACATATTTGTTAGAATTTTGTACGAAGTTGAAAGTAATGAGATGCCCCTGTAGTTGTTGCAATCAGTTTTATCTCCTTTCTTATAAATTGGTAAGATAATTGATTCCTTCCATTCATCTGGAAGAACTTCTTTTTCCCAAATCATACTAAGCTACCAGCCTATCTTGTCCATAAATTTTTCTCCCCCTGATTTTATCAATTCTGCCGGGATCTCATCTGAACCTGATGCTTTATACATCTTCAATTTTTCAATTGCCATTTCAACCTATAATGCACTTGGCTCTGCGACTAGCATTTCTGCTGTCTGTAACTTATCCTCCACAATGTCTTGTTCTGTATGTACATTTAATAGCTGATTAAAGTAACTTTTCCATCTATTTAATATACTCTTAGAATCTGCAATCATATCCCCATTTTCATTCCAAATTATGTTTGTTCTAGCCTGAAACCCTTTCTTCTCTATACTAATTCCCTGATATAATTCTCTAATGTTCCTATTTTTTGCGTTCATTTCAAGATCATTAATCTTCTCTCTCAAATATTCCCTCTTTTTACTCTTTAGTAACTTGGTGGTTTCCCGTCTAACACTACCCAATTGCTCTAAATTTACCTCATTTGGCTCGTGTAACCATTTCATTTTTGCTAGCTTTCTTTTCTTTACAATGTCGGCACATTCCTCATCAAACCATTTCTTGTTTTGCCTCTTTTTTAAACAACCAATGCTTTCTGATGCTGACAATTTAATAGTATCTCTTATAGCCTCCCATTCTTTATTTAAATCAGTTTCTTCTTCGTTTGCCACATTGTCATCTGAAGATTCCAGTACTTCAAATCTATTAGCAATTTTGATTTGGTATTCTTGCCGCATTTCATCATTTTTCAAGTTTTTTAATTCATATTTTACAGAATCATCTTTAGCGTTTGTTCCTCTCATAAGCGATAGCCGTTGTCTGATTTTCACTCTGAGCAGATGATAATCCGAATTGCAGTCTGTTCATCTAACTGACCTAACATCAATGATGCCACCGTGCCAGCGTTTATCCACTAATACATGATCTATCTGGTTCCTAGTTTCTCCATCTGGAGACGTCCAAGTGTATTTATGAATATCCTTATGCTGAAATGTAGTGCTCTTAACAATGAGATTCTTTGATGTGGCAAATGTGACTAATGTAACCCTGTTGTCGTTATTATCTTCATGAAGACTGAATTTGCCTATTGTTGCTTTGAATATATCTTCCCGCCCCACTTTTGCATTAAAATCTCCTAAGACAATTTTCATATGATATCGTGAAAGGCTATCAAATAAGCATTCTAATTCTTCATAGAACTCATCCTTGATCTTGTCATCTTTATCTTCTGTGGGGGCATGTACATTTACAATTATAAAATCATGTCGTTTACCCTTTAGAATTATGTATGATATCCTATCACTAACAAAATTAATATCTCGGATAGCGGATAGCATCCTCCTTCTGACTAAAAAACCTGTTCCAAATGCAGGTCTTTCTGCACCCCCATAGTATAATGCAAAGCTTCCTGATTCCTGACTACTTACTCCTGGCCACCTAACTTCCTGTAAAACGACTATATCCAAGGGCGATTTATCTAGTTCCCGCGTTAATATCTCTAGTGCCCCGCTATTGTATAAAGTCCTAACATTCCATGTTCCTAGGAACATGTCCCTATATTTGAGCCTTTGGTATGGGTTCCCTGAAGTAGTCCCCGCCCGGAGAACCGAATGGGGGACTATTTGACCTCCGGAAAATTTTACCCCAGATGAACCCATGTCCGCATTTCTTGACGGTTGTAATTTTACGGTGAAAGATCGTCACTCTTTCGCCGAAGGTACTTTTTTCGTCTGGCTTATCACCTTCGTCCAGTCCGGCATGGGTAACCCTATCATCAGCAATGCTACCGCCAGCATAGCTCTCAGGATCATTTAAGCACGCAAGCCACTCCACCACGATAAGGTAAAGATACCATGGAGGGGTTTGTTTGTGGTTTCCTTGACTATTTAACGAATGCCCCAAAGGGAGTCAATGACCAATCACAGTCATGTTTCGCCTAGAATTTACCAACTAAAGTTTGTTATAATAAACAAAGCACCTCCTTTTTTAACATTCTGAATAATCATAGCATTATTTTACACTGACTGACTCCCCAAGAAATACGGTTACCAGATTGTATTTATAGTGCATGAATGCTAACACATAGTGCATGCGGGAGTTAATAAAAAACATTAGTAGCAATTGATTATACCATAAAAAAAACCACCCTTTACACTTTCATAAATGTATTTTTTCCCAGGTAATAACATTCCAGAAAAATATAACTGTCATATTTACATCATAGGACATCAGAAATGAATTAATATACAGTTTTATGTGTTTCATTTTTTCTCTACTAGAGTGCATTCTTACAAGATTGCGTTCCTTTGGCAATAAATAATATGATATGCTTGCAGTGACGAACAAAAAAGCAAATGAAGCGTACCAATTGTTTCTCGTTTGTTTTCAAACATCGCCGTTTACACTAAATATACAAATATTTTAAAATAACTATATTTAAATAATGATTTGTGAGTAAACAGCTTAATTTTATTCGTTAGATCGTCCTAACAAATGCCACTCTTGATTTCCAAATTCTCTAGATAAATTCACTCCTCACTTCGTGAGTCGTGAAATTTGGAAATCACTCGTGGCATTACTTATGATAATTTCTAACTCTTCGAGAACGTTGATTTTCGATGCATCGTTTTCTCTATGCAGGATCGACAATACATTGTCTACTGTGTTGAATTGATGTTATGCTTCTACTATGTGTTTTGAAAAACTGGATCTACCCTCATTTTTCAAGAAATTTCTAAATGTTCATTAAATCTTGCCGTGAAGTTTCTAGCAGTTCTTCCACAGCTATTGCAATTCAATTTATAAACTCCTTCATTTTAACACAGTGACCTCAACGGAGTTTCATAATGCATTTTAAAAATCTTAAACACCACAATGGTAACTGCTTATAAATAGAGATCTCTTTAAATACAAAACACACTAAACAAGATTATTTTTCTATGGTATATTTTTTATTTCGGAATTTGTATTGTTACAATGTTTTTCCGTCACCTTCAAGAAATTCATCTTCTCCAATTGTAGTGGTCCTGAACATCCTCATCTGTAAGTCCCAGTTCTCCCATACTTCTTCTCACACCATCCATCCAACTCTCATTAGGTATTCCAGTTTATCTTTTCCATCTATTCTCCACTCCAAAATATTCTTAAGAATTATTTCAGATAGCATCTTGTTGAGACATCCGTACCATTTTAATCGTCTTACATCAATTGTCTATCAAGTTTCATAATTTTCCTTATTTTGAAGTTTCTATTTTTTTTTTCAGATCTGGAATTCTCTTCTCTAGTAATCACTCTCTATTACTAATAACTTGTTAGCTTGGCACTTTTTAATTGTCAATGTTTCTATGTCATGTAAATCTATTCTCTACAATTGCCTTACATATACATTTATTTGTTCTGCATGTGACTTTTTACTCCATAATACTGAGTTCAGATCTCAATTATTCTCCGTATCGTAATTATATTCCGTCCCATTCCATTTTCTCAGTTTAACCTCTCACCTTATACGTACATTCCACACGCCACTCGGACCTTACAGTGGCACGATCTGTCGGGAGAGGGATTTTAAACTATGAAACGCACACATATTTATTTGGCGACATGGGGGGCCTCGTCTGAAACAACACAACGTTAAGACAAGACACACCATTCACACACAAACAAACAAACACTAAACATGGCGATTATGATAATAATGACTATATTGGCCAGATGATGTTCGGGGACCGTTTGGGCTGTAAAGGTTCCTGATACGCGTCTGACAGGCGGGGGAAAACCGAGAAAAAAAAAACATCACACAAGAAATTTGTCCTAACCGGGGATCGAATCAGGACCAGCTGCGTACGAGGCAGTGATGCTACCACAAAACCAATGTGGTGAATATTGTATTAATATATGTTCCGATAATATTTGAATTTGTAGAAACTCTTTATCAAAAATGTTCTCTAAAAATAAATTATTTCATAGAATTTGAACAGAATATTAACTAGCTAACTCACTGGCAGTATCGAACCCGTAGGTTCATAGCCGCGCGGACATAAGCTCTCAATAAATCCCTATCCTGACCTAATGTTTTCCATTCATCCCCTGTATAATCTACTTCCCTCAAATCATATTTAATGTTATTCTCCTACCTCATTCTTGGTCTACCAACTGGGCGTTTTCCTTCTGGTTTTCCATCAAGAAGCTTTCGTGCACGTCTTTCATGCCCCATTCGTGCCACATGCCCTGCCCATTGCAGTCTACGAGACTTAACTGTTCTCATTATATCTGGCTTCCTACAAAGACCATGTAGTTCATTGCTATGTAGTCTTCTCCATTCACCTGTCTGTTCATCTCTCTTCGGTCCAAAAACGTTCCTAAGAACATTATTTTCAAATACTTGTAATCTCCTTTCCTCCCTTAAAGTAAGAGTCCATGTTTCGCATCCATATAATATAACTGGTAGAATAACGGTTTTATATATTTTCAACAGTCTATGCACAGCGCATACCAAAAAGAATGTAAAATTATAAACCAAAAGGGAGAAGATTGTTGGGAAAACCATTTAAGAGATGGAAAGACCAATTCGACGTATAATGAGATCGGAACAGACAATTGGGCTTAATCCTTGTTGTTGTTGATGATATATTTTCAGTTTAACTTTTTTTTAAGCGCGTTAAGAGTCTCTGTAATGCATAATAGCAGGCATTTCCGGAATTGAGCGTATGTTTAATTTCTTTGCACATCTCATCCCTATTTGTGATTATTCTTCCTAGGTATTTGAATTCAGCGAACGGGATACTAAATAATGACAATTATATAACACCACCACCACCATCATCATCATCATCATCATATGCCTCATAAAGCTTGATCCGGTGTCATTTTTTAAAACTGTTGAGCACATTATGACTTCGGTCTTCCAACATTTCTCCTACCTTTACATTGTTAGTTAATCATCAGTTTTGGTATGCGGTTGTCTTTCATTATTTGTACATGTTTCCATTCACTCCTACCTTGTTTTACTATGTCTGTTAATTTAAAAATGTTTAGTTGCCTCCTTATATATTTGAATATTCTTTTATCCAGTAAGGTACATTTCACAAAAGATCTCGAAAATCTAATTTTCGCTGCTTCAATCCTTCCTTCCTCTTTTGCTATCAGTATCAAAACTCTGAATTATAAACCAACAGTGATACTGGCATTAATTTATAAATATTAATTTTGGTTTTCGTTCTGGTGTTTTGGACATATTTTAATAACGCCGCACATTTCTTTCTAGTTCCTACTCATCAACAATGGAATATTTAAAATGTTAGACTTGACTGCCGGTCTCTTTATTCATGTTTAGTTGGTCTTCCGGCTAAATGATGTACAGTTTTGTTGAAACTCGACCTTTGGACTACTACTACTACGGTATACATCCTAAGGATATTCTGCGTATTACGCATTCTGTGTTTGCAGAGAGTACGCATAAGCTCCTGAGAAAGTTTACGCAGTAAAGGACAAAACGTCGAGTTTGAAAAAAACTGGACCATAACAATTTAGTCCAGAAGACCAACTAAACAAGAATCAATGCCTACATACGTATTATTTTAATTCAATCTCATTAGTCCTTTTGGTCTGATATCTGTTCTATTTCTTACTTCCAGTCATCGACATGGATGTGCAGTAGACATATTTTTAGTTAAATCTAAGTGGTCTTATAGTGTGGTGTGATGTTGCTATCAACTACTTTATTCTTATGATTTTCTTGTTGAGTGATCAGTGGGTCAAATGGTATGCAAATTACGAGGGACACCAGGAGATGACCTGTCTCTATTATCTACACACTCATAGATACAGCAGCTCTAAATGGTTACACCATATTTCTGCTAAACTTCCCGGACTAGAACAAGAAGAAAATTAATCATAGAATTCTTGGAGAATCGGGATTGAGACTCGTAAGACCGTGTATTGAAGAACGAACAAGACATTTCAGGGCTGCTGAAATATTTAAATTCGACCATGGTGGGAATTATGAACTGCAAAATCAAACAATCATTTGACGCAAAATAAACTCAAATTCCTACGGGGTTGTTATCGTATGTGTACCTGTGAATGTCGATGAAAAACAGATAAGTATAACAAAGTGAGCAAGAAAACAATCATCATAAGTAATGCTAAGAGTGATTTCCAAATTATCGATAAATTCACGACTCACGAAGTGAGGAGTGAATTTATCTAGATAATTTGGAAATCAAGAGTGGCATTTGTTAGGACTATTTAACGAGTAAAATTAAGCTCTTTACTAAAAAATAATTATCTGAATATAGTTACCAGTATTTTAAAATATCTATATAGTTAATGTAAACGGCGATGTTTGAAAACAAATTAGAAATATGAGGTTATGTATATTCACTGCAACTCGATCATATTATTTATTGCCAAATAGGATCGCAATATTGTAAGAATGCACTCTGGTGGAGAAATAATGAAACACATCAAACTATATATCATGATCAACATTACGGGTTATTCATTTATTTTTTTAGTAAACAACTCAGTAAAATCAAGGAATCTGTTCATTATTTGCTATATTCAATGTATTTGTTGGAGAAAAATAATGGTCTAACCTGTTCAGAATATTAAAAAAGGAGGAGCTTTCTTTATCATAAAAGCAGGAGATGATAAAGAGAAATCGATAAAGAGCGAGGTGAAACACGACTGCCATTGGTTTAAAATAGAATTCATTGAAACGTGATTGGTCATTGACTACCATTTGCGACATGAGTTAAATAGTCTGTAAAAACTGAAAAAAGATATACATGTGGTAAACACAGCAAGAAAATTGTAATCGATTGTAAATGTGAGCAAAAGTGTAAAGAAAATGATGCATGACAGTTTTGAGTTCTGTAAGTGTCAAATTGAAGTGACTGAAGTGACTGTTGCGAAAAATAATATTACAATTTTCAGCTCTACAATATTTAAACTGAAGGAATTGTTGGAAAATACAAAATTACATTTCATTATCATCATCAGAATCAAGGATTAGGCCTTAAGGTCCGTTCCGATCTCATGCTAGAAATGGTCTATCTACTACTAGGTCTTCCAACATTTCTTCTTCCTAATGGTTTGTAATGAAGAATCTGTTTTTGAATTCTATTGTTATCCATTCTATTGATGTGGTCTATCCATTCATTTCTGTATGTGCATTTCTATATAGTTTGAATATATTTAGTTCACTTCGTATATTTTCATTTCGTTTTCGAATCTGTTATTGTAGGCCAGCCACACTCCTCAGAAACCTCATTTCTCACGTTTCCATTCCTAGTTCCAGGACTGTGGTTAAGACCCAGTGTTCTGATCCATTTAGTGGTGTTGGAACCGCCATCGCTTTATAGAATTTTAAAAATATCTCCTTCTTTGTGACTTCGTTTTATGGTGCTACACATATAATTAAATTGATTTATTTTGTTTTAAATGTCTTAATTTTTCTATACGACACAATGTATCCCAGGTAATTAAAATTGCTCACTTTTTCTACTATGTTATTATCTAATTGGATTTTTACTCTTAGTGGCTCATACGCTCGAAAAGCTAAAACTTTTTGTAGAGCACATATTTTCAAGTTGTATGTTTCACATATTTTACTTAATTTGTGAATTACCCGTTACATCAGAGTTTAGTATTATTCTACATATTTTGCTCCTAGAATTAAAACAAATAGCTCCTAATCAACTAAGTGTATACCGGTCACAAAATATCTCCCGTTTGTAGTATAAATTAATGATACTTAAAATACCTTGGCATGGTTAGGGTTAAACCTAATTATAAACGTAAAGTATTTAGCACCAACTAGCAAAGTGAAATTATAACTGATTAGAATATTAAAACGGCACACAATTATTTTATAAAATGCTCTGTATTTCGTATACATTTATTTGGAGTATCTCTCTATCTCGCTCTCTTACACACACATATACACGTACAAACACACACACACATTCACCATGCGCGCATGCAATATTTATTCCCCTTCTTTGTAAAGGAGGCTAAAAAACCATGCAAGAGATATTCATAAGTCTTTTTTATTATTTTTTTGTATGAAGCTAAATTTCATAAATTCCTTTATTAAATTGGTGTTTTATCTTACAATTGTATGTTTGGCGAAACCCGTAAAGTTTACAAATTGGACAACAAAGACATAATCACATGTTGGAAAGAGAATTTCTTGTTTAATTATGATTGTGCACAGAGTAGAATATAGCAAGCAGAGAGCACATACATGGCCATTCCTTTGAGGTCCAGGGTATTGTGTCGCACAGGCGACGCTTTTAATGGGCTAACTAGAAATTACTGAAGGCCGCAGGCTCATTCTCTACCTACAACATACCCGTGCAGTACAATGAGCGACATTTCACCAACTGCATTTAACTTCCACTGTCCTGTATTTAGACTACTTTTTGTTTCGAATTAAATTAACTTTCCAGTATATTTTCTATCAGAGGATTAGAAATTATAGAGAGCTCCAAAACTACCAAACGAGGTGGCTTCGCCCTTACATATTATATAAGAGTCGCATAAAAATACTCATTCAGTCAACTAATCAACATTTTGTCGATTTTTTCTTGACAGGCTTTTTACTTATTCCATTATATATTTAATGTTATTAATACGTATTTCTTTTTTACACTAGAAGAATTCGATTCTACATAATTTTGTAGTGTTTGAATATTGCTTAGGACTTCCACCAGACTAAATAAATCTATTCTATTATTCTATTCTACAAAGAGTATTAGTTTTTATATATATATATATATATATATATATATTTAGCCTGTTGGAAGTCCTAAGCAATATATATATATATATATATATATATATATATATATATATATATACACTTACTTACTTACTTACTCACTCACTGGCACTATCGACCGTAGGTTCATGACCGCGCGGACATAAGCTCTCCACACATCCCTATCCTGAGCTAATGCTTTTCAATAATTCCCTGTATAATCTACTTCCCTCAAATCATAGTTAAAGTTGTTCTCCCACCTCATTCTTGGTCTACCAACTGGGCGTTTTCCCTCTGGCTTTCCTACTAAAAGCTTCCATGCATGTCTTTCATTCCCCATACGTGCAATATGTCCTGCCCATCGCAGTCTACGAGACTTAACTGTTCTCATTATGTCTGGCTTCCTATAAAGACCATGTAGTTCATTGTTATGTAGTCTTCTCCATTCACCTGTCTGTTCATCTCTCTTTGGTCCAAAAATTTTCCTAAGAACTTTATTCTCAAATACTCGTAATCTCCTTTCCTCCCTTAAAGTAAGAGTCCATATTTCGCACCCATATAATATAACTGGTAGAATAATAGTTTTATATATTTTGAGCTTAACGTTTTTTGAAAGGAGTTGGGACATCAAAAGTCTCTGCAATGCATAATACCATGCATTTCCAGAATTGAGCCTATGTTTAATTTCTTTGTGCATCTCATTCCTATTTGTGATTATTGTTCCTAGGTATTTGAATTCAGCCACTTCCTCAAAATTTCCCTCATTTGTCATTAGCTGTCCATTTACATTATATACTGAATTTCTACGTGTGACCATATATTTAGTTTTACTGATATTTAATTCCAGTCCTAATTTCTTACTGTTACTCAATAGTGTGTGCGTGTTGGCCTTTAGTATCTCCTCGCTATCGGCCAGTAGTACTTCATCATCAGCATAAACTAACAGCTTATTAATACCATTCAGTTGTAAGCCTTCCTCATTCTCTAAAGATTTAATGGCATGCTCTAGTATAAAATTAAATAGTAGAGGAGATAGTGCATCTCCTTGCTTCAACCCATTCTGGATTTCGAAAGTGTCTGAAAACTGTTTGCCTACACGCACCCTACTCTTTGAGCCATTTAGACACATTCGTATAAGTCTAACTAACTTTTTAGGAATTCCGAAATATATATTACATGTTAGGCCCGTTAATGAGGAATTTATCTGCAGTTTTTTACATGTAACAAATTAAAATTCACTATCTATGTATCCATACATCTATCCATCAATTTATATATGTATCTATATATTTATGTGTTATGTCTGTGTTGAAGTATCACACCGTCTCATACTACTTTTTTCATCACTTCCATTCCATATGGTGTTTAGGGAACTATGATCGTGAATACGTAGAGTAAGATGGTGCCGAAAAAAATCAAATTAGATAAATGTTTTATGTACACTTAGCGACAAAAAGAATGGGCCGACTCTTAATCTCGAATATTTCAAATTCTAACGCGCGATTCACACGAGTAAACTAATTGCACAGTAGTGCTACAATACGTTTTCCTTCTTCCTTTGACGAGTATTCTTTCTAAACGCAACAAGGCAGCGAAAGCGTAGCTCAGTGCTTAGTGACTTGATTCGAATGCAAGAGATCGCAGGTTCGATTCCCGGTGAGCGGGGGTAAATTTATTAGTTCGATTTAGCCCTTCTTTTGGGGAAGAATTAAATACTTTTCATTTAATTATCTCTGGACTAAACTGCTAAAGTGCTTTTTATTCTATTCTGTATATCCATTCTTAAAAAAATCGTACTAACTATTTGGAAGTATTATTATTTTTATTACTACTATTGTTATTTATTTATTAATAAACAGGTTTATAGTGTAATAAAACATCTTCCTATGCTCAAAGCTTTATAAATTTTTATCTTATTTCACCATTCTTCTATATCTACACATTCCAATTCTTCCAGACCTAGATCCCTCCCAAGCTTGTCTGGGTAATCTTTTCTCTGGCATCCTACGTATATGACCATACCAGTTGTCTGTATCTTACAAAATCTAATATTGAATTTTCATTTGTTGCCTGATGATTGTATTTCTGATTTTATTTCAATTTATAATGTCTAGTTGAGCGTCTGAAACAATCCATTTCAGTAGACATAAGCTTTAAACTCAAATTTGTATTCATATACCAAGTTTCTGCACCGTATGTTAGCGTGCTTCGAATTAAGGATTTAAAAAATTTCTAATTAGGTATCTATTCTTATGTTCTTATCCCACAAAACTCCGTTTAACAATGTTATTACCGATCTGCATTTTTGATTTCTATATTTTATGTCATTTTCTTGGGGACATTTTGAGTTAATTTTGATCTCCAGGTAATTATATTTTTCACATCAATTGATACATCCCATTATTATTATTATTATTATTATTACTATTATTATTATTATTATTATTATTATTATTGTAGATATTGTCCGCGGTGTACTAGTGGTTATGCTCCTTGCCTCTGGTCCCGAGGGTCGCGGGTTCAAACCCGGCCGGGGTCGATGGATTTTTTAGGATGGAAAAATCCAAGGAGCAAGTCCTCCGGGAAGGACTTTAAGCCGTGGGTCCCGAGTTTGAAGATTTTCAGGCTCGTAAAATATCCTGAAGCCTGAATGAAAGGCCTCTAAGCAAAATTTACCGAATTTTCCCGTCCTAGTACTACCTTGGTTTCCTGGATGTCAGTATGAGGCGGAGCGCTGACCACGGACCACTGAAAATGACATCTATACGAAAACAAGTGTAACTAAATTAGTATGGTTCGAATTCTTCCCTGTAGGGGGAGAGCGCCTAAGTCTCTGTTAAGGGAAACATGGGCTTACAAGAAGAAGAATATTATTTTAGATTACGGATAATGATAATGATGATAATAATAATAATTATTATTATTATTATCATTTTTTTAACATTATTGACCGTCATCTATGAGCTATTATTATGATGGACTTGACATATATAAAATATTTTAATTGAAACTTGAAACTATTTCCACACTAATACGTAATAAATAAATAAACTCATAAATATATGAAGCTATATTATATTTTATTACATAATTTATGGCATTATTCTTAAAGCATGGTAGTGCACGCACAATTAAATTTATACCGGTAGCTAAATACTGTTAGAGTTTACGAAGGCAGGAATATTACTTAAGATGGTGTAAAGTGGACATTGATTATGTGGCAGGAATGAAATATTATAGGATGTATTTTGCGAAAATACAAATAAATAAAAAAATGTCGGAGGCTTCGAACCCTGGCTTTCCCATACGGTACATTTCGTCTTGTTGTAAGAAGTTTAACGATCTCCGCTGCTCGAACGTCTGATACTAGTTACCTTCTTTACTTTAACACTATGAATGAGAGTTGAGCTTTATTTAAAATGTCGCAATTTGAGTAATATTGCATATGTCCAACACTCTTAAATATCTAGAAACATGTCTCCTTCACTGTTATTTAACTATTTAAGACGATTCAAACCAAATGCAGCGTATTTAAAACATTTAACAGTGCGTTACCTCGTGAACCATAGCTATGGCTTTTCGAGTATGCGCGGTGGGACTTAACAGGAACTCTGCTTTTTGAAGCGGCTCTTTCTTTTTGTCGCTAAGTGTATATTGCGGAAAAAATCAACTTTTCCAAGGATTGTGTCCATTTGCACCAGGACATAATATGTGCTTTCTGAGGAAATATAGTGTTAGTGATTCATTAGTCATTGTCATCGGCGATCAGATGGCGCTCAGGAGCCCTGTCTTTCCGTCCTCTGTTTGGCCCTGCAGGTAGTAACTATGGTGCTTTTAAAGTTGAAAACTGTTTGCAACATTCACTATAGGGTTGGCCTAGAACCTTGATCCGCGGACGAGTACGTATTCCTGTTGAAAAATTCAACCATTGCAGGCCACCGGCAAGCTGGATGGAAATATCGTTTGATTGTTGCACATGTTGGGCACAAAATATCGGTAGTGTATCACTGGTTTCAGCAGTGGTCTGTGGAACATTTCCATATCCTTAGACCAGGTTCTGGAGGGCTGCGTAGTACAGATGCACGTCAAGATCGACGCATTATGCGAGCAGTGGTGGTCCCACGAACATCATCCAGGGTAGAAATCCGGGCACACGTTGCATCTGCTGTATCAACTGGGCCCTCGAACCCACCCCCTGGATACGTAGGCAAGTGTCTCTAACCCCAGCTAAACTCTCTGTGACTCTCTATTCTAAATCTGAAGTTGTTCTGGACTATTTAAAACGTTCAGTAAATTGGTTTATGCTGACGTTAGTCCACGAGTCTATCAGACTTAGTCTTGAGGACTGCTAGAAATGAAAATACTTCGCAGATCCACCGACCATCTCCCAGTCCGCCATCCGGGGACATGTGCAGTCGCCGCTTGTAGGACCGGACGGGATCCTGTCACAACATACTAGCTTCCACAGTGCGAGAATTCTAGTGCGCCAGTGCACAATCCCTGGCGAACCCACAGAAGGTTCATGAGTTCATAGACTGAGCCAAAAGTCAACGAAGCACTAACAAACTATGTTGATTCGGGCGGTGCTCCGATCCGCCAATCGGGGCTACTGAATCACAAATGATCATTGGGAACCAACTGCTTGTAGAAGGACTAAGATCACGTATGCTTTTGGCCAGGCACCTAGTTACACCACGACATCCTCAAGCACAGCTACTCTGGTGTCGTGAAAGATTCGACTAGAGAATGGAATGACATTCTGCTGTCTTCATTGATGAGAGAATGTTCTGTCTTTATGCGAGTTAAGGACGTACACGTGTACGGCGTAGACCTGATGAGCGGCATCTCCTGAGTGCGTTCTTCCAAGATGCACAGGTCCCACACCAAGCTTTACGATGTGGGTGACCATCAATTATAACTTGTGGTAACATTTGGTGATTCTATAGGGTAAAGTAAACAGAGTCCACTATATTTTTGCAGGTTGTCAATCCCGTGCTACTGTCATTTCTTCGTCAGGAAGGTGATATGCATTTTGGGAAGGGCAACGCACGTCTGTATACGGTTGCTGCGCGGTAGAATGCTCTTCGTGATGTCTACAACTATTCTGGCCAGCAAGATCCCCAGATCTCTCGCCAACGGAACACGTATGGGACATGATAAAGCGGGAAAGTACTCTTTCTCCATAGCCTGCAACAATTATTGCCAAATTGCGACAACAAGTACTAGATACTGGGGACAATTGGACGGCGTTATGTATTATCCGGCTATGCGCCATTTAAAAAAAATTATATTATTATTCCATCTGTTGCAGTGGCTCATGAAGTAAGTGTAGGCAAACGTTTCGCGCCAAATCTTTAAATATAGCCTCATTATTAAAGAAAAATATAAATGCCATCCATCCTATTAGAGATTCTGTGTTTTACAACAAATGACTATGAAACTAATCTTCATAAATAATAATATAAATTTTTTATCATGCAGCTTAGCGCCAAATGTTCCCACTCTTACATTGTTGATGAGTATTGTTGGTTTGGCGCTGAAAAACCAGCTAAGATTGTCAAGTCAGTGTGATCTTTTTAATGCTATAATGACATCCAGAGCTCAAAAAATTTTAGATATTGGTTTATAAGAACTGCCCTGAAAATGGAAAAGCATCGTCTGTCAAACTGCAGATAGAATTGTGTTATGTGAATCATATAAATGGAAACCTATAGGAGACAGAGCTGTGGGAAGACCGAAGATCAGATGGGAGGATGATACAATGAACGATCTAAAGAAAATGAATGTGACTAATTTGAACATGGCAAGAGACAGATTAACATGGAGGAGGAATGTTGGGAAGGCCAAAACTTTTTCACTTTTAAAGTTGCCGCGCTTTAGGATGATAATGATGTGAATCATATATTTCTCTTACATGAAGTCCATACACTACTATTTTATAAACATAAAGATAAAAAAATTGGCACGTGTCAATTCAGAGGTCATTGTAATATGTGACGAAGTTAGGAGATCCACTCTTCATCAGTTAGGAATATTCGTTCTATCTATTTTGTGACATGAAAAGCGTATATATATTTTTTTCCCCCTAAATTTCTTTTATGATAATTATAATATATACAATATATTTTTTAATGTGAATAATTCATATTAAAAATATGACAAATTATTTCAATTATTTACTGCTATTCAACTTATTTTAAATATTGTTTACAGTCACATAAGCATGTTATTAATCATGTATATGCCTTTTAAAAAACGTATTATAGTTTAAAATAAAAAATTAGTAGACACGTTGATGAATGTGTATCAATTTTTTTTACTTTAAAGAATCAAGAAATTGATTTCACAAAATTTTACAGCATGACTTTTTTTTTCATAAAGTAAAAGTGATCCCACAACAGACCCGGAGGCCCTTGGGGTAGTAGGAAGTTAAGGCTCCCACTTTTTCTAGACAATCGGCACTTTATATCAGCCGGGTTGTCAGCCCTGCGTGACGGCCGCATTTACCCCCAGAACAATCGTCTGGTACTCATTTCCGTTAGAGGCTGAGTCGACCCTAGGGCCATAGTGCCGCCAGAGGGTTTGGGTCAGTTTAAAAATCCTGACCACAACGGGACTTGAACCCTCGACCCTCTGGATTGTAGCTCAGTGCCTTAACCACTACGCTACGTTCATATGTACTGTAATTGTATGAATGCATTGGATTGATTTAGAAAAATCATTCATTTAACACGCACATTTCATTATGTAATATGTATGAAGTATTACAAAACAATACAATATATAAGCACATATCAATAATAAGTGTATTATTAATTTATTGTAACGGACTATCAACAGCATGTACGGCTTACTACCCGTGCGACTCATATTTGTAAATAACATTGTATATATCTTACTTTTAGTCTAATAAAGTCCTATTACTACTTACTACTAATAAGTGTATGATGCATACAAACACTACTAATATTGTTATACAATATTTTACATGAACAGTGTATACGCGTTACCTTGACGCTTGGCTTATTGATACATAATCAAATATCCATACTAATAAGCATCAATAGTGTAAACGCCCTCTTGCGGCGCTTAACTGAATGATGCAGAACGATTATGACATCATTCTCATTACGTGTAAGTGCAGTATTGAATTATTAACCGATAAAATAAAAATAACCTGCTTTTACTCTTACAGTACGAATCAGTTTATACAATACGGAGTATTATCATATAAGTGGTTATCAAACCAGAAATAATTAAATAGCTCTTGCTAGAGTTTAAAATGTAAAAAAAAAACTTTAAACTTTTTTTTGGAACTTATATAGTAGCACATAGCCGGTTGATTCATAACGCCGTCCAATTTATCGCAGATTCCCATTCGACAACTTTTATGATCATTTAAAACGCCTGCATTATACCGCTAAAGGAAGTAGGCCTACTCTGCATACCACGTACTAATGCGAATCTTTGGGCAACCGTTCATGTGATATCTATGTTTCATTTTTTCCAAATTTGTTATCATATAACTCCAACACTGATTAACTATCTTTCACATAATTTTGCAATAAAATGAACTTATCCTTGAAGGTGTTACTTTTTCTCCCTGCTGTGTTTATTTTACACAAATCAAATAATAAATATAACTTTATCTATCAGCCACTAATCGTATTCTGTGTTCAATGTTCTTATTCTCACTGGGAGAAACAAATTGGCAGAATCAACTGACGAAGAAATTCAAAGCAAACCCCAATACCTAATAAGCAAGTTTTTATGTAGTAACCTATTCGAACAGGACCTTAACGGAACTTATATTTATAAATTCACCTTCCATGCTACAAGACCTTTCATTCATTCTGTATACCACACGGTGCTCATTAAGTAAAGAAATTCCTGCTCAAATCATCCTATTTTATTCGCTTTACCACAACTTAAACCATACGTTGTAATATCAAGCCTATATATCTTGTGAACATATATTTTTACATATTCCAATGCTACAAAAATACTTTTAGCTAATATTTAGCATATGGAGTTACGACCAACATTTGAATAAAGTGAAGAATGTTGTGCTGGAAATTATAACTGGAAATAAATAGAAACACCTTAATGTACATACATAAATGTTGTTTAGTTTTTTATGAAAATGTAATCCGATTATAAGTCATGACGGCCCATGGAAGACTGAACTCAGGATACACGTAGTACACGCCAGCAGCATGAGGAGGTGAGGTGGCTAGTGCAGGTCATCAAGGTATATATATTTATATAGAGTGTTGCAAAAAAAACACCGACAACGGAGGCGAGTTAGTATATTGAGATATGTTGATCATTTTTAATAAGGTACCAATGTCCGGAAATGATGCGTCTCCACACTATGACTAGTTTTTTATATTAGATTTATTTAGCCTGTTGAGTTAAGGCCATGTGGCCTTCTCTTCCACTCATCAGGACAAACATATATTACATCAGAATATAACAATTTGAATTAACTCTAATATTAAATACTAAATAAAAATTTGACCAAAAAGATAATATCTATTATAATGCGATCTATAATGCAACCAGTTAATGTTAGTTAAAATTAAGACTAAAACTAATAATAAAATGTATGCAAGCAAGATATATTAAATTGTCCCTGTCTAATGTATATAAAAAACAAAGAAAAATATTAATTACGTCTCAAGATTAGTGTTACTTCGAAGGACTTGAAGACGCATTAAGTGATTACATTCACAGACACGGAATCCGTGATACGTGGCTTCGCAACGGAATGTGGCTGCAACATGACGGAGCTCCAGCTAACTTCGATGCCAATGTGAGCAGACATTTGGATACCACGTATCCAGGTCGATGGATTGACAGAGGAGACTAGTCTCATGGGCTTCGAGCTCACCTGATCTTAACCCTCTCGATTACGTTTTGTGGGTGGACATGAAACAGTCTGTTTATCAGACTCCAGTAGAGTCACGCATGGATCTTATAGCCGGAATGCATGATGCTACAGAAATAATTCAAATGAGGCTAGGCGTATTTGAACTTGTGCGCCAATCACTATATTGCCGATTTACGCTCTGCAATGAGATGGGAGGTGGATATTTTAAAACTGAACGTGACTGTGACAGTATAGTCTAGTATTTAGTCTTGAAATACAACTAACGGAACTCTTCAGAAGTTAGGTAATCATAGTGCGAACACGCATCATTTCCGGACTTAGCTACCTCATTAAAAATGATAAACATATATCAATATACCACCTCATATCCGTTGTCGATGCTTTTTTTGCAACACCGTATATGGAAATAAGGGATTGCCGGACATTGGCATCATTTAAAATAAATATAAATTTGTATTTGCTCTAACCTCGACTTCATCATTATCTAGTGTAAAGTACATATGTTAATTGGTGTTTCTGGTATAATTTATCACATTTATACTATTATTATTATTATAATTATTATCATTATTATTATAATTATATATCACCATTATTATATTATTATTATTAATATTATTATCGTATATATTATTGTTATCATATAAAATTTTGTTTGCATATGACATTTACACTGCTACATTTAATATATCTTTAACTGTTTATAATCAGTATAGTCTATATTTATATTTGTCAAATACTTATTTATATTTGTGCTGGTTGAGTGGAAGAGAAGGCCTTATGGCCTTACCTCTGCCAGAATAAATGAAACATTATTATTATTATTATTATTATTATTATTATTATTATTATTATTATTATTATTATTATTATTATTATTATTATGGAACCAATTATATGTCAGCAGATGAGGTGAGGTGACTAGACCAGGCTACGACGGGCTGTGGAAGATGTAGATATCTATAGATTCATATGTCAGTAGATGAGATAGTGACTAGTCTAGGCCCAGAAGGTCTATTAAAAATGTAGATACATGGATCCATATTGGCCTATGTCAGCAGATAAAGTGACGTGACTAGTCCAGGCCATGAAGGCCTATGGAAGATGTAGACGTATGGATCCATATACGTCAGAAAATGAGATGAAGGTTCACGGAGGTTATAAATGTATGGATCACATATTTCATCAGACAAGAGGAAGGGGACAATAATGGCACATGGGGGATATAAATGTATGTATCCACATATGTCAGCTGTTTACGAAATAAGGTATTTTGTTTTAAATTTGGCGTGAATTTCCAGTGAAATTGTTAAAACCTACTTGCAAGAATATTGAATTGCGCCAGGATCACTTGGAATAAAAATGAAGTAGGCCTCTTATCTCCACTCGTTCTTAGACCGATGTCCTGTATAATTTTTTTTTCACCTTAAGTTCGATATGTAGTAAGTACGGTCGATGAAGTTAAGTAAACTTTCTCTCAATTGTTTTATTGGTACTATCGCAATAACTACTCTACATTCTTCGGAAATCTCTAAAATATGCAAACAAATATTAAACATTTGCATGTATCCAGATAATGAAGCATTACAAATACTATTTAACTCATGCCACAAATGGGAGTCAATGACCTATCATATTTCAATGATTTTTGATTTACAACCAATCACAGTCGTGTTTCGCCTCGAATGTATCAACCAAAGTTTATCATATTAAAGAAAGCACCTCCTTTTTTAATATTCTGAATATGCCATAGCATTCTTTTGTAGTGGCTGACTCTCTACGAAATACGGCTACCAGATTGTATATAATATAGTGCATGAATGTCAGCAGATAGCACATGCAGGAGATAATATAAAAACATTTGTAGCAATTGACTGTACCACAAAAAAAAAAGAAACCACTGTTTGCACTTTCTTAAACGAATTATTTTCTAGGAAATGATGTTGCAGAAATATATAATTGACATATTTACATCAAAGGACATTATAAATTAATTAATACCCATAATGTTGGTTATAAATGTCTCCACTAGGGTGCATTCTTACAATATTGCGATCCTTTGGCAATAAATAATATGATCTGGTTGCAGTGATGAGCGAAAGAAGCAAATGAGGCGTACCAATTGTTTCTCATTTGTTTTCAAACATCGCCGTTTACATTAAATACTTTTAAATAACTATAGTTAAATAATGATTTGTGAGTAAACAGCTTAATTGTATTCGTTAAATAGTCCTAACAAATGCCACTCTTGATTTCCATATTCTCTATATAAATTCACTCCTCAGTTCGTGAGTCGTGAATTTATCGATAATTTTGAAATCGCTCCTGGCATTACTTATGACTATTTAACTCATGCCACAAATGCTAGTCAATGACCAATCAATGAATTTTGTTTTACATCCTATGACAGTCGTGTTTCACCTCGCTCTTTATCGATTTCTCTTTATCAGCTCCTGCTTTTGTGATAAAGAAAGCTCCTCCTTTTTATTGTTCTGAACAGGACAGAACATTATTTTTCTCCAACAAATACATTGAATATAGCAAATAATGAACAGATTCCTTGATTTTACTGAGTTGTTTACTAAAAAAATAAATTAATAACCCGTAATGTTGATCATGATATATAGTTTGATGTGTTTCATTATTTCTCCACTTGGGTACATTCTTACAATATTGCGATCTTATTTGGCAATAAATAAATGATCTAGCTGCAGTGAATGAACATAACCTCACATTTCTAATTTGTTTTCAAACATCGCCGTTTACATTAAATACATAAATATTTTAAAATAACTATAGTTAAACAATGATGTGTGAGTAAACAGTTTAATTTTATTCGCTACATAGTCCTAACAAATGCCACTCTTGATTTCCAAATTCTCTAGATAAATTGGAAATCACTCGTGGCATTACTTATGATACTTTTTTTTTCTTATTCGATATTGCAGTGAATGATAATTGAGCGTGTAAGACTGTTGCATAACCAAGTTATATATTCACAATGCTTGGGGTAGAAGGTTCGCATTGATATCGTCATGAAACTAACAATTTAGCATAATGCTAAGGGTTGTTCCATTATCCTTTTAAGTATTGGCAATTGAAAATAAATGGTCATTTAAAATACTCAATGCTTCAGTTTTCCCTCTCCCTTTGGTTTAACATAATGCTCAATTGAAGATTTGGCATTGCTGTAATGTACAAGAGAGAGGATGAGCAATTGATTGTCATCTTTAGTTCCAAAGAATTCGTATAAATTTTCCAAATGCACATTTAACGTGAACTAGCTGTGATGTACTTCCTTACTAAACTTGGATGTAATTTATTTTCGGCTAGTTCCATGATTTGAATTCCTTATTATCCAGTTCCAAAGGAATATAGCTATAAAGATTGAAAAATAATCTTCACTTTTTTTACAAATCTTCATCGATTCTATTTAATAGACACCGAATATAACAAATTTAATTTAACCCTGAATCCGGGAAATTTTGTATTTTTGGAACCTAATTCGGCACTTAAGAGTCAATAAGAAAATAAGGTCGAGTTTGTTAAAAATAAAACGCGAATCATTAGGAGTCGGGATTAACCTGATATAAAAAGGGTTAATTAGCTCTTTCGGCTGTAATTGCAGATTTTTCGTTACAAAACTCGGTACCTGACATCGACAAAAACATGAAAGGCATTCTCCAAGAATCAGCGACATATGAATGCTGTTTTTTTGTGAAAGGCGAAATTTAAATTTCGTTATAGCGCCCGCCATATGATTTGCTTTTCTTAACAACGAATCTGTAAGCATACAATTTAATTAAAAATAAAATAAATATGTAATCCGTAAACTAGCGAAACCAGGTCGTAAATTTGACTATCTGAGAATTTTTTAAACTGTGGCTTATGCAATTTCTTCTATCTTCCTTATTTCATTCAATTTTATTTTGCATTATTCTTGTGGTTTTTAAAGTTTTTTGTAGGAGACTGAAGGAATTTCACTTTAAAACTTCCATTTTGATGCAGGTAGAAAAAATCTCTCTAACCTGAGAAGGATAGGTAAATATTGGTTGTCTGTTTGAGAGTGATAGATAGGTTCCACTCTGATAGAATTGTCTTTACCTCTGACATGAGTTGTAAAAAAATAAGAAAAGTGATAGATCCAGGTCAAACTACGGAGGAAAATGTGTCTTGAAGTATACCTAGAAATGGATTCCTTATCAGTCTCTGCAAGCCTAGGAAAACGTTTTGTCTTAGTAACGTATAATCAATAACACATCCGGAGTAATACTGAGTACTTTAAGTCAAATAAAAAATGTTGTGTTGAAGTAAAATATGTCAAACCTATAATCTGCTGACAATCTACACCACAATTTTCTTCCCTATTCTTTACACTATTTATAGCAAACTACTCAGTCAGAAAGAGAATGCAGAAATGCCACTTAATAAACCAAACACTCGAAGAGAAACTCAGCTCAGGTTTTATAAAATTATGGCTGTTCCTGTTCTTTTATATGGATCTGAATCTTGGGTACTTACAAAAAAAGATATTTCACACATTGAAGCCACTGAAATGAAATTTGTAAGATCCGTAAAAGGATGTACACGCATGGATAGATTACACAATGAATCAATAAGAAATGAACTGAATATATTTTCAATACTCGATAAACTAGACGAGCACAAATACCAATGGTAAAAACATTTAGACAGAATGGACAATACAAGATTACCCAAAAAGATCAACGCCTACAAATCACATGGAAAAAGATCTTTTGGGACGGCCAAGGACACGATGGACTTGAGACCGGAACAGGTCGCATTGACCTAATCCTGGAAAGGAAGAAGAAGAAGACATATAACATCCATCCATAGTAATTCTGCCAGAAGGTAGGTATTTCATTGCAACATAGCATTTTAATGCTATGCTTTGCAGTAATATAATGTATGGTTAAAAACTATAAAATAGTTACCTTTTAGGTCCGTCACCTCAACTTAAGTTGCTTTAAAACTCTGTAGGCCTTTCGGGACTAGTCCCATCATCAGCAGAATGCATTAGGTCCGTACTAAGACATTTACTAGTATGCTTTGCAGCTTTACTAGGGAATTATAGGTGTGGTAGCTTCCCGTTGCTTTCCACACCGATGAAGGATGATGATCATAAGATGAATATGAATGATGATGATTGCGATGGCCGTATGATTTCGGGGACCGTTTGGGCCTTAAATTTTCCTGACATTTGTCTTACAGATGAGGAAAAACCCTGATAAAAACCTCACCCAGAAAAACTGTCCCGAGCGGGGATCGAACTCGGACCCGCTGCGTGACAAGGCAGCACGTTATCTTGAGACCACAGCGGTGAACACATACGAGTATAACATAATGAATAGTATATTACGATGCGAGGTTGGGAATTGGTACTTACAGAATGGAGGAAAATGTTTAAAAACCGAGCGATAGCGAGGTTTTTAATTTCCGAGACTCTGCAAAATACTTCACAAACGTGCCTTGTACATTATGTTTTGCGTGATAGTGTTTTAAAAATAATAAATAGTAATAAAATTATAACATATTTGTTAGAAATATGTGCGTTCATTATAAACTAATGAGTGACGTTAACAGTGTGGGCAATGTTTATTAGTTGAAAGTACAGGAGGCTGAGAGACCATTATCTATAAAATAGCCGCAAGTATGTATTTAATGTTTTATATTGTTTCAAATAAAGTTCAGTTCATTTAAAATGCAGTGATTTGTTTCGTATAATGTATATTAACACTACGTTTGGATATTTTTGTATATAGATATTGTACGTAGTATACATAGAGGGCATTGGTTTTATAATCGCAGTCGAGTCTACGACAGGGAAACAACAGCTGGAAGCGCTCGCCACTGAAGATGCCCTCCGCAGTTGAGGGATAAACGTCTGGAAGAAACGCCAGTTATAGACCACGGCCACATAGCCCGGAATCTTTTATTACCATGATTACCGGCCGTGAAAGCCTGCATTCAACAATTGGTTTTACTTCCCGCACGTGGGTGTAAATGTAATATTACAGTATAGTTATTTAGGTTGGCAATCCCTAAATGTAGGAAGTTGAACTTTCAATCATGGTCGCCATTACTGTAAGTACGACAAAACGCACTATCACGCAAAAAAATAATATTTAATGCGTTTGTTAAATATTATTCACTGAGAGTAGTTAATACTCGTAATAATAATTACAAAAGAACTAATCGTTATTTTAGTTAGAATGTAAATTTTTAAGTCGATGTTTCAATCTCCTTGAGTGAGATCATTTTCAAGATATCGTGTTGTTATACACTCTGTGTAGTACTGACATGTTATTATCGATTTTATCGAACTGATGATCCGTTTCTAGTATGTGTTTGACAAAACTTGATTTTTCTTCGTTATTAATATATATATATTTTTCAATGTTCAGAGTATCTTGTGTTGAAATGTTGTTGTTTTATGTATGTAGAACTTGTAATTATTACACTTTAGTTTATAAACGCCTTTATTTTCGTATTTATTTGATACCAAGAAATAGAAAGTTATATAGGAGGATCACAATCATCAGAAGTATGGAGATTTCTAAAAACACTGAAAACCAACCAAGGACCCAGCAAGATAAATTTGTTAGCAAAATCAGACGCAGAAAAACATTACAAAGCTTTACTGTCAGAAACTAGAAATGAGTTTTATGGAAACAACAGAAAATCCATCCATAGAAATGAACGCCCTGGAATTTGATACAATAGATATAGAATTAGAAATTCAAACCCTAAAGAATAAAAAGGCACCAGGGCCGGGAAACATACCAAATGAGTTAATTAAATATGGCCCAAAAAATTTAATAGGTAGATTGAGGGACTTGTATAATAAGTGCATTGCAATACAGAAGATTCCTGATGAATGGAAAATAAGCTACATAGTACCAATATACAAGAAGGGCGATAGAAGAGACGCAAAAAAAACTACAGAGGACTAAGTATAAATAACACATTATATAGAATATTTACGAAGTTATTAAAAACAAAGTTACAAAAAGATGTTAAAGACAAATTAGGAGAAGATCAAAATGGATTCAGACCAGGAAGGTCATGTGTTGACAATATATTTGCAATACAACAGTTAATTGAAAAACGGACTGCAGTTGGAGAAGAAACCCATTTGACAATGATAGATTTAGAGAAAGCTTATGACTCAATTCCGAGGAACAAATTATGGGAAGTATTGGAGAAATACAATATTGACAGAAACCTAATAGAAATTATTAAACAAACCTATAAAGATAACTCCGCTTATGTTAAAATGGGAAATATAATGTCTAATCCTATAAACACCTCAAAGGGATTGAAACAAGGGTGCAGTCTATCACCAATTTTATTTAATATTTATGTAGAATTTATATTAACGAAATGGAAACAAAGCTGCAAAGGTATGGGGATCCCAATAGGCAATAGATTTTTGCTGACATTACCATTTGCCGATGATCAACTGGTTTTAGCGCAGGACAATTTTGATATGGAATTCATGATAAAAAGGTTGAAAAGCACATATGAATCATGGGGTCTCACAGTAAAATTTACAAAAAACAGAATATCTGGCAATAAATAGCAATGAAAGAGAAACTTAGTATTGGAAGATGGAATCCAAATAAAGCAAGTGAAACAAACTAAATATTTGGGAATGATTAGGATAACATCGAAGGTATAGGCAAAGAGAACATAAAACATAGAATTGAATTGAGTAGCAAAATAATATCATCATTAAATTCCATATGGTGGGATAAGCATATTTGGAAAGACACAAAAAAATATATTGGTAAAAACATTGGTGGAATCTGTTGCAATGTACGGAAGTGAGGTATGGACAATCAATAAGTACTACAAGAATAGACTAATAGCTCTAGAAATGGATTATTTACGAAGAAGTGCCAGAAAGTCTAGATTAGAACGTGTCACAAATAAGGAAATTAGAAACAAAATGGAAGCAGAAGAAAGCATAATTGAAAGAATTGAGGAAAAGGAATTAAAGTGGTTAGGACATGTTTTAAGAATGGAAGATGAGCGATGGCCGAAGCAACTATATGAATGGCATCCTAACAGAAAGAAGAAAAGAGGAAGACCAAGGTTAACATGGAAGGAAAACATGAAGACAGTAATGCAAGCTAGAGGGCTAAGCATCGAAGATGCCCAAGACCGTAGGCTTTGGAGGTTTGGCACGGGAAGACGGCAGCAGCTGTAAAAACCCGAAGATAGAGAGAGATTTGATACTTCCATTTCGTTGATATGATGTTGAGTTTATTTGTTTTAAAGGGAATTTTCTTATTTTTATCTTGTTTCCTGATCGCATTAGCTAATTTAATCGTTTCATTTCCTGTATAAGTTAGTGTAATCCAATTATTTGTATTTACGAGTAAATTACATTATTTTTCTAGTTTTGTTATATTTGTTAAATTGTTTCTTCTTTTTCTTTGTTTCCTGACCAAGTTCTTGATAATTCCTTCTTTCTATCCATTGTTTTTTTTTTGCTAGGGATTTTATATAATTGAGTTATTTTTTGTAGTTTATTTTATTTAATGGTAGTTTTAACATTATGTTTATTGTTTGTTTCAAATGCCCCAGGTTTGTCTTTCGACATTCCTGGTTTCTTTCCTGGCATGGCGTACTTGTAAACTACTTCTGAGGTTGGGGCGCCTGGAAAGCAGGGTTACGTTGCCCCGATGATATGATGGGTGATGATGCGCCAGGAGAGTCCCTAATCCTCAACTTAACCACTATGTTAATTAGAAGAATAACTACTTTATTTTTAGTTTAATATTTTTGTTAACATTTGGGATAAAAGAGTCCCTGAATTACATATCATGCGTATATATTTCTCATATTTAGTAAAAGTAAAGTAAAGTGATCCCACAACAGGCCTCAGGAGGCCCTTGGGGTAGTAGGAGGTTAAGGCTCCCACTTTTTCTAGACAATCGGCACTTTATGTCAGCCGGGTTGTCAGCCCTGCGTGACGGCCGTCTTTACCCCCAGAACAAGCGTCTGGTACTCATTTCCGTTAGAGGCTGAGTCGACCCCAGGGCCATAGTGCCGCCAGAGGGTTTGGGTCAGTTTAAAAATCCTGACCCCAACGGGACTTGAACCCTCGACCCTCCGGCTTGTAGCTCAGTGCCTTAACCACTACGCTACGGCGTGCCCCATATTTCTCATATTTATGATTTTAAATTAATTTTTATTTACGATGTGTTTTACAAATGGCCACCAAGTAACACTATTTTTCATTCGTGTTTGATTCGTCTTCCGGGCAAAATGGCCGTGGTCCGGTTTTCTTGAAACCCGACGTTTCGTCTACTACTGTGGAAGAAATATTCAGGAGAATCTGCGTGCTCTCTCTGAATTCCTCAAGAGGAATCTAGACACCGGCTGTGAAAGCCTTCAATTTTACATAAAACTCATCTTCTCGAACATCCATACCCGGCAAAAAACCGACCTAAATCCGACATTCATACTCACACAATTCCTCACATACCCTGGAATATTCCAACAGAACCTACGTAGAATTGGAAAAGCAGTCTCACCGAAATGCTCATGCTCAGATGTCAACCAAACAGCTATACATATTCTACTTCACTGATTTCTACAAGAAAAAGATAGGCCAGTGCACAGGAAGAAACCCAACATACTGCTGTGAAAAGTATCAAAATGCCACGAACAATTAAATTAATGAATTAAAGTATAAAATTATGGAATATTTATCTGAAAGGTCCGTCTCCTCAACTTTATTAGATATTTAACTGTAGCGCTTTCAGGACAAGACCCATCATCAGCAAGATTCTAAAACTGAATCCTGCTCGATGATGGGACTAGTCCCGAAAGCGCTATAGTTAAATAACTAATAATGTAGAAGAGACGGACCTTTCAGGTAAATATTCCATAATTTTATACTTTAATTTTTAATAATGCCTCAACGGAACAATCATGAATCTTAAAAAAGTTGAAATTAATAATTGTAATTTTCTTTAAACTACAGAACTATACGATAAGGAAGCCAAGGAAGACCATTTGCTAGATGGAGAGACCAAATCTCTTGAAGTCGGAACAGTCCAGATGGCCTAAGCCTTGATGCTGATGAAATCTTCAAGACACTAGAATAAATATTGTAAGGGAATGGGACTAAAGTGAATAACTACAAAGTAATAACAAAACCTCAGTCTACGCACTAACTCAAGGACTGTACTCGTACAATGAAGGACAATATTTCATATTTTAACATAACATTTATTAGATTTTTTAACTCATGCCCCAAATGGGAGTCAATGACCAATAGCGTTTCAATGAATTTTGATTTGCAACCAATTACAGTTGTGTTTCAACTGAAATTTATCAAATAAGTGTATCATATTAAAGAAAGATCCTCCTTTTCAACATTATGAATAGGCCACAGCATTATTTTGCAGTGACTAACACTCTACGAATTACGGCTATCAGATTGTAGTGTATATATATATATATATATATACAGTGCACGAATGCAAACAGATACTGCTTGTGGGAATAATAGAAAAAACATTCGTAGTAAGTAATTATACGACAATAAAAATAACCATTGTTTGCACTTTCTTAAACGTATTAGGTCTCAGTAATTTACGTTCCAGAAAATATAATTTACATTATAGGATATCAGAAATTAATTAATAAGCTATAATGTTGGTTATAAACAGTTTGGTATGTTTCATTTTTTCTCCACTAAGGTGCATTCTTACAATATTGCGATCCTTTGGCAATAAATAATATGATCTGGTTGCAGTGATGAACAAATGAAGCATAACAAACGTTTCTCATTTGTTTTCAAACATCGCCCCTTACATAATATATATATGTATTTAAAATAACTGTATTTAAATAATGATTTGTGAGTAAACAGCTTAATTTTATTCGTTGAATGGTCCTAACAAATGCCACTCTTGTTTTCCAAATTCTCTACATAAATTCACTCCTCACTTCGTGAGTTGTGAATTTATCGATAATTTGGAAGTCACTCGTGGCATTACTTATGATTAATACTCTGCGATATACCCACAAGAGAAAACGCAGGTTGTAAGAATGTATTTTAAAATGTATATTTTTATTTACGGAAGTGTGATATATTCATTACATGTGCCACAAATAAAATGTTAAAGCTTACAAAGAAATGATGCCATGCTTCCGTAACGAGAAGTTGGTAAGTGCTTATTTACAGCCTCGCTGTTCTCATTATTGTAGAACGTCCTCAAGCGACAACATGCAAAACTCGCTTTCTGCCACTCTCATACATAACGCAACCTCAGGTAATTCCCATCCATTCAACGTTTTGTGTTCAGATCCCTCAATATGAGCGAATTCAACTCAAAACATCATTAGTTCACAAATATAACGTATTCATTAAGTTAATGAGCTTGCTTTTTTAAGTCAACACAAATTTATAAAATAATATAATGTTATGAAAAACCTATTAGAACACTGTAAGAAATGAGTTGGGTTAATCACTTATTCCTGGAGATCAGGCATTCAAGTTCCGCGACGAAACAACTTGAGTTTTTTTCCTGAATATTTAAGGAGAATGCTTGGTTCGCATTTAATTTACAAGTTCAAATTCACCTTTCGTCATATTTTCACATTTTACATTTTTTTATTTATGGATGCTTTGAACATCTAAGGAAAAGAGAGGATTGCAATAAAGATTAAACTGATAGCAGGGGCAATTGTCCATGCAACTTCAATTAATTGTCTTTCAAATAGGAATCGATTATTGAAATCGTTTATAATTACTATAATCATTATATAAGTTACAACAGCTAAAATTATGACAATAATTATATTCATAGTATTAAAATCCTTACATTATGTATCTTATAAGTCCGTCTACTCAACGTCTTAAAATATTAATATAATGTGCCCTTTCGGAAGTAATCCCATCATCAGTAGAAAGTAGCAGGTCTGTTTTCACTGACCCTCGGTGAATTCAGTCATAACGGATCATATACCTTGTGCTGGTAATGAGACTAGTTCCGAAAGACTTACGGTATATTAATATTTTAAGAAATACCAGATATATAATTTCATAATTTTATTGACCAGCCTAATGGGCTAGTAGTCAGCGTTCCTGACTACTGTTCATGAGGTCCCGGGTTCGATTCCCGGTCAAACCATAGGAATTTTTCCTTAAAAGGGAATTATTCCTGTGGTTGCCCATCATCTGGAATTTAGATTAAGTTTAGGGTAAGAACTCTTCTGGCTCTTGATTATCATTTATCACCCATCACATCATCGGGGTAACGTAATTCCGCCTTCCAGTTGTCCCAATCTAAGAAATGGATTACAATTCTGCCAATGCTAGGGGAAGAAAGCCAGAAATATCATAAAAGAGAACCTGGTGGCATTAGACAAATTATATATATATATATATATATATATATATATATATATATATATATATATATATGTATATATGAACATTTAAAATAATATTTTGTTTCTCTCCGCTTTCCTTTCCAGTGTCTTATAATTCTACAGAAGCTATCATTAAAAAAAATACGAAATTTAATTCTGCATTGCGCATGCGTAAGAATAAAACAATGCTTGTATCATAAGTAATGCCACGACTGATTTCCAATTTATCTAGAGAATTTGGAAATAAAGAGTAGCATTTGTTAGGACTATTTAACGAATAAAATTAAACTGTTTACTCACAAATCATTATTTAACTGTAGTTATTTTTAAATATTTATATATTTAATGTAAACGGCGATGTTTGAAAACAAATGAGAAACGACTGGTACGCTTCATTTGATTATTTATTTCATCACTGCAACCAGATCATATTATTTATTGGCAAAGGATCGCAATGTTGTTAGAATGCACCCTTGTGGAGAAATTTATAACCAACGTTATAGGTATTAATTAATTGCTGATGTCCTATTGTAAATATGTCAATTACATTTCCTGGAAAATAATTCGTTTACGAAAGGGCAAACAGTGGTTTTTTTTTGTGGTATAATCAACTGATACAAATGCTTTATATTATCTCTCGTATGCGCTTTCTGTTGACATTCATGCTCTATATATACAATCTGGCAGCCATATTTAGTACAGAGTCAATCACTGCAAAATAATGCTATGACCTATTGAGAATGTTAAAAAGGAGGTGATTTTTTATTATGATAAATTTTAGTTGGTAAATTCTAGGCGAAACACGACTGTCATTGGTTGTAAATAAAAAAATCATTGAAATGTGATTGGTCATTGACTCCCATTTGGGACATGAGTTAAATAGTCTATTAAAATTTTAACCAAATATCTTTTTAAAATCTCCTACATAACCTATATAGACATATGCTAGATAATATTTTTTTATTATTTTCCTTATATTGATTGTGAGAACTGCATTTTCATATATGCTCAAAAATAAAATTGTTATTCCACCAATGAAAATGTAGTCATACATATGCTTTGTTTATATTGCAATATAACTTAGCTCTGAAATAGTATAGTTGGTCAACACCGAGGTGTGAACATGAGTTTGAACAAAGTTATATTCAATGAACTTCACAAGACACACAAATAAAAACAACAATAGACAAAGCCTTGACTTGAATGCACACATCAATAGATCTGGCTTACACCGCTTTCTGAAGTAAATCACAGATCAGATATCCGACATGAATAATAAAGATTGTAAAACATCTAAAAAAAAGGAAACAGATGTAAGAACACTTTGAAGAATTTGTGCATTCAATAACAAATACAGATTTATGTAATGACCTTTTGATGTCTTAAGGATACGTCAATAATATAATAGAAGAGAACCAACCTTTAGCGACTTGCTGGATTCCAAATACCACAGACAGTGAATGTGTGTCTGTTTTCCACGACTATTTAACTCATATCCCAAATGGGAGTTAATAACCAATCACATTTCAATGAATTTTGATTTACGACCAATCACAGTATTACACATATTTAATATGTATTGGGTAAACAGAGAAATTCCCAAAACATGGCTCACTGCAAATGTTATATCAATTTTTAATAAAGGAGATAGAAATAAAACAAATAATTATAGAGGAATCAGTATTTTGAACTCTGTATATAAAATATATGCAGGGATGTCAGAGACTGTCAAACTATAACGTCCTTCAAAAACAAACTAAAGAATTATTTAATAACAAACTAACTTATACACCTCACTGATAATATTCTTTTAGCAATATTAATATATTTAATTATTTATGAAAATAATATTAAGAATAACAAATATTTTTATTTGTTTTGTTTTAAATATTGTATAATCGTAAAATTAGTTTTCTATATCTCATTATTTTCCTTTGTTTTTTTTATATACACTAGGCAGGGACAATTTAATATGCCTTGCTTGTATACATTTTATTATTAGTTTTAGTTTTAATTTTAACTAATATTAACTGGTTGTATTATAGATCGTAATATATTAGATATTATCTTTCGATCAAATTTTTACTTAGTGTTTAATATTAGAGTTAATTAAGATTGTTATATTCTGATGTAATATATGTTTGTCCTGGTGAGTGGAAGAGAAGGCCACATGGCCTTAACTCCACCAGGCTAAATAAATCTAATCTAAAATCTAATCTAATCTATACAGATTCAAACCAATAGCAGATGCATTGCTTTTAGAAGAACAGAACAATTTTAGAAAAGGAAGGTCCTGCTCTGACAATATATTCACTATGAGACAGATTATAGAAAAGAGATGAGAATTCAATTTACCAGCATACTGAGCATTAGTAGTTCTTAAGCCTTTGATAAGGTGATAAGAAGAAAATTGTGGCAAATAATGAAGGCAAGAGCGTACCCGGCTCAACTTATAGAAGGAATAAAAAGTTTTTATAATGGCACGAAAATTATCCTTAATTTAGATAATTATTCCAGCGAATTAATTTTAATAAATCAAGGAGTTCAACAAGGGTGTACATTATCTCCTACATTGTTTAATATATATTTTGACGAGGTTATACGAAAATGGAAAAAATCAAGTCCCATAGGAATACAAATTAATAAGGAAATGTATATGCATATTTTAATGTATGCAGACGATCTGGTAATTATACAGAAGTCAGAGGATGATTTACAAAGAGCCATTTACATGTTGAATCAATTAGGACTCTATTATAATCTCAAAGTCTCAACTTCAAAAACTAAAATTATGGCTTTTCAGGGCAAAGTGCCAGTCAGAGCAAAAATAGTAACCAATAATGAAATAATAGAACAGATAGCACACTTTAACTATCTTGGTTCAGATATAACATACAGCTACGATTGGGATATACACAATAAATTAAACCGATATCAAATGATATGTGGCACCATAAGAAGAACCCTCCGAAAGACTCGAAGAGAAATTCAGCTCAGGTTCTCCTGTTCTTTTATATGGATCTGAATCTTGTGTACTTAAAATAATATCTCATACATTTAAGCCACTGAAATGCAATTTTTAAGATCCGTAAAAGGATGTACCACGCATGGATAGATTACACAATGAATCAATAAGAAATGAACTGGAGATATTTTCAATTCTCGATGAACTAGAAGAGCACAAATACCACTGGAAAGAACATTTAGACAGAATGGACAATATAAGATTACCCAAAAAGATCAACGCCTACAAACCACATGGAAAAATATCTTCTGGACGACCAAGGAAACGATGGACTTGAGACCGGAACAGGTCGCATTGACCTAATCCTGAAAGGAAGAAGAAGACCAATCACAGCCGTTTTTCACCTCAATTTTATCAATTTTATTTTATCATATTAAAATCTAGCTCCTCCTTTTTAACATTATGAATAGGCCAGAGCATTATTTTGCAGTGCCTGACTTTCTAAGATATACGTTGAATGTAACAATTTATATAATAAGATGTAAGAATCCTAGAAAGCAAGTGGCTCCCAGATTGTATATATAGTACACGGATGTAACCAGATACTGCTTGCGAGATATAAAAGAAAAACATTTGTAGCAATTGATTATATCACCAACAAATGAAACCACTCCTTGCGCTTTCTTAAACGTATCATTTCCTACGTATTTACGTTCCAGAAAAATATAATTGACATATTTACATGATAGGACATCAGAAATTAATTAATAATCTATAATGTTGGTTAAAAACAGTTTGATGTGTTTCATTTTTTCTCCACTAGAGTGCATTATTGCAATATTGCAATTCTTTGTCAAATAAATATTACGATCTGGTTGCAGTGATAAGAAATGAAACATATTAAACATTTCTCATTTGTTTTAAAACATCGCCGTTTACATTAAATATATAAATATTATAAAATAATTATATTTAAATAATGATTTATGAGTAAGCAGCTTAATTTTATTCGTTACATAGTCCTAACAAATGTCACTCTTGATTTCCAAATTCTCTAGATAAATTTACTCCTCACTTCTTCAGTCGTGAATTTATCAATAATTTGGAAATTACTCGGCATTACTTATAATAAATTCGTAAAATACTTAGCTTTCTATTAAATAAGGCCTATGAATGTATTATGTTGTTTGAGACATCAGATCATTGATTTTCTTGGCATGGGTGATTTCAGCCAAAGCTCAGGAATTTTTGCTTAACGATTTCAAAAATCCTTTACTCACATGTTAGACGTGTATACAATTACACAGTATCGTAATAGTTTTAACGACGATCTTTAATAGCAATGCAATTCAAAACTTACTATGAAATGGATTTTGTAATGAGGCCTCTTATTTCAGGCTTCAGCTTCTTTTTCGTGCCGCAAATGTATATCATACTCAAACTTTATTTCCCTCGTGAAGTAAGTCATATTAAAAAAATACACCTTGAAAAAAATCAACGACCCCGGCCGAGTTTAAACTCACGAACATCGGAACCAGAAGCGAGCATGGTATTAGGCCTAATTAGTCCCCCGAGACCATCGTGTTATTAACGGTATAAAAAATGTATGGACATATAATGAGAAGAAGGGACACAGAAACAAACGAAGTATGGAAATTGATACCTCCTGGAAAAGGGAAACGTGGTAGACCAAAGCCAATGTAGATAAAGGGAATTCAAGATAACGTGAAGAAGAGAAATATGACAGAAGCAGACACTCAAGACCGGGAAGTGTGATAGAAAAAAATTGTATATTTTGGTTGAGGTACCTGTGTAAATAACAGAAACAATCCTGAAATAATAATAATAATAAATAATAATAATGATTATTATTATTATTGTTATTATTATTATTATTATTATTATTATCAATGCCACCTGTTTGTCATTCGACATTTCAGGTATTCTCTACTGGCATTGACATATTGTAACCTACTTCTGAAGTTGGGGCGCCTGGAAGGCGAGGTTAGGCTGCTCCAATGATATGATGAGTGATAACGATGCACCAGGAGAGGGCTTAAACCTAAACTGGATCCAAAGAGGTGAATATGATATTGATGATAATGATGGCCAGATGATGTTCGGAGAACGTTTGGGCCTTAAAGTATCCTGACATTTGTCTTACAGGTGAGAAAAAACCCGAAAAGTACCTCACCTAGGAAACTTGTCCCGAGCGGGGATCAAACCCGGGCCCGCTGCGTGACAAGGCAGCACGCTACCTCGAGACCACAGTGGTGGACATTAATAATAATAATAATAATAATCTTCTTCTTCTTCACTTCACGGGCTAGGCAAATTGCCTGTTCCGCCTCACAGTTGTTATGTCCATCTTTTCACTGGCCTTCCTACATTCCTTGAACCTCTTGGCATGTAGTTGAATCCTGCTCTTGGTAATCTTGATGCATTCATTCTTTCCACGTGTGTAAACCATTTCTCCTCTATATTCTCTGATTTTCTCATCCAATGGATATATATTTAACTCTGTTCTTATATCTTCATTCCTTATCCGATCGAATTTTGTGCAGCCTTTTGTTCTTTTAAGGAAGTTCATTTCTGCGCTTTGTATTCTACTTTGCAGTTTTTAGGCCATTACCCAAGTTTCGCACCCATAAAGTAATACATTTTGTATTTATTATTATTATTATCATTATTATTATTATTATTATTGTTATCATTATTATTGTTATCGTTATTAATATTATCGTTATTATTATCATTATTATTATTATTATTATTATTATTATTATTATTATTATTATTATTATTATTATTATTATTATTATTATTATTATTATTATTATTTTCAACCGCTGTGGTTTCTGGGTAACTACTTTGCCTCTTATGCATCGGACTTGGATTCGATCCGCGGTAGAAACAAATTTCTTGAGCAAGTTTTCTATCGGGCTTTGCCCAAATTATTCTCTAGCATCATCCGTCCATCATAATTTTCATCCATATCATGTTCATCTTATCTAATATGAATTACTGAGTGAAAGATGTAACTTGTCTTAAATATTCTTGCTGTCTATGAGATTGTTCTGACAATAAACCGTTTATTCATCCCGGGAATCCTTCAATATCCTTGTGTGGGGAAAAGTATTCGTGTGATCCCAATATGTCGTTTCCCTTTAAGGGTTGTAAGGGAGAGGTTAAACTTGGATACGAAGATTTTTTATGACTACAGTTTTTTAATACAGTTCGTGAGATCTGCGGTTCGATCCCGGTCACACTATAGGAATTTTTCTTCAAAGAGAATTATTCATGTGGTTGCCCATGGTCTGGAATTTAGGGTAAGTTTAGGTTATGAATTCTCCTAGTACTTCATTACCATTTATCACCCATCATATCATTGCTGTAATGTAACGCCGCCTTCCAGGTGGCCCAATCTAAAAAATGGATTGCAATACCGTCAATGCCAGGGGATAAAGCCAGAAATGTCAAAAACGACAACCTGGTGGCATTAAACAAAATATTAAAATAATTTATTTACGTAACTTCTGTTAGTAGACAACTTATTGTCGACTAATTATTTTGATATAACATTGTTAAAAATATAGATTAATTATATTCACATAGCTACCGGCAATAATTGGATCCCAAAGCGCCGTTCTACACCGATTAACAGAAGTGGATGAGATAAAAGATACGTATATACTTCAGTTATTTGGGAACTCTTCAAAATAATGATTTCTCGTAAATTATTTTTCTGCAGTAACACATTTTATTATGTATATTATGTTACATTTACAAAAACAAAGAAATAAAAACCGGATCTTATAAAAAAATAGGCGAAGTCTGATATTATTTATGAACAGCACCCGGATTTTTAGTGACTTCATAATGTTTAAAAATTATATATAAAATGGTGTCATAAAGCACCGTTAAATGAGCTCAAAACTTTAAATATCCAAAATTCTTATAGGCCTTTATATATATATTAATTTAAATAATACAAAGTCCACCGCTGTGGTCTCGGGATAGTATTGCTGTCTCATACATATATGCCTATCAAAATCTCTCAGTTCGTGGCACTTGTAAGACCTGGGTGATGTGTAACATGTAAAAAGTGTTTAAAAAGTGAGAAGTTAAACCGTGTTAAAGAAAAATAAGAATAAACAGGAACGAGGAATAGGGACATCAGAAATGAGGTTCCTGAGGAGTTCTGGCTAAACAATAACAGATCGAAAATGAAATGAAAATATACGAAGTGAACTAAATATATTCAAATTATTAGGAATGGATGGACCAATAAATATGATGGATAGCAATTGAATTCCGAAACAGATTCTTCATTACAAACCACTAGGACAAAGAAATGTAGGAAGATCCAGTAAACTATGGACATACCAATTCTAGCATGAGATCGGAACAGACCTTGAGGTATAATCCATGATGGTGATGTTGCTGATGATGATGAAATGGTGCAAATTTAATTTGTTAATATTCTGAATCCCATTACACTACAATCATGTGAAACTATTAACTAATTCACTGGCATTATCGAATACTTAGGTTCAAGGTCCATACATCCCTATCTGGGCTAATGTTTTGAAATCATCTTCTCCAACTGTGGTTAATATTATTTTCCCACCTCTCTCCTGACCTACCTAATTGAAGTTTTCCTTGTGGTTTTCTTACAAGAAGGTTCCACATGAAATGTGAAAACTATTTCATTTGCAATTCATACCATCAAACAGAATAGTTAAATATCTGCGTATCATCAATATATTTTCGCATAGCAGCTTGAATGAAGTATGATTATTCTTCTTTTAATCTACCATTTTCATCTGCAAAGCAATCTGCCCAGTGGCAATACCAGCCCCTTACACTCATTTCTTATTATTATTATTATTATTATTACTATAATTATTATTATTATTATTACTATTCTTATTATTCTTATTCTTACTATTAATATTATTTTATAGATTGTTACAACTAGCGTTGTTTCTCTGTTATCACTTTCCGTTTCCTACCTAAAGTAGTGCCTCTGAGCAAAATTCAACCAGGTTCCAACCAAGTAATACTTTAGTGGCCAACTAGATAACTGTGTCATTAAGGCGATGCAACATCTGTGAAGAGATAAGTGTAACTAAATTACTTCGGTCAAGAAACTCTACTAGCAAAGCATTAATGTCTTCACGATTGATGAATATTATACTTCATCATCTGCATTCATGGATTAGTCTGTTGACCCATTCCGACTTCAGCCCATCTCTTTCTAGGTCTGCCCACATCTCGGGTGCCTTTAGGTTTGTTTTTGTTATCTGTTTTGGATATCTATCTTCATTCATTATGTCTATGTGTTGCTTCCATTTTTGTCTATATGTGAATATTATACTACTTTATTATACTTTAACCCTTGAATTGGCAAAACACAAGTTTCTTCTGTTAGATATTTGAATGTGGCGGACTGCAATGAAAACGGAATCTTGCATAACAGTTATTATTATGTATATTGTATAATTAGATACACATTTAAGTGGTTTCTTTTTGTTCGTATTCTTCTGAGTTATTTAAAATATTAATTAATTAAACCAACTGATGTATCCAAAAGAGTACATTACGAATTAAAGGGTTAAGGGAAGGTAAATATGAATACAAACTTCATGTCTTAAGATTGGTAAAATCATAATTTTAAAATCGTAGCCAGGAATTTTAACACACGAACATGTATAGGCTTACAGATTTTCAATATTACCAAATGTAACTCAAGGCATTTAGTTATTTCTAACATCATATTTGGCCATTGTGTGATATCCATTCCTATAGTGTGTTAATACCACTTAATCTCTCGTCTTTCTATTTCATCAATGATGTTCCGATCTCCTCCCATAGCTTCTTTTATTTCTTATATTTGGTATTTTATGTAATCTTATTGTTAAAAATTCCATCTCGCTCAAATAAATATCTCCTTTAATCAATATTTTGCATTCCATACTTCAGTTCCACGTACTATAACACTTTGGATAATACTACTGTATATTACACATCGTACTTTCCGGTATGTTTTCCTCCATGAAGCAGAGTTTAGAACCCTTGTGAAACTTCTGCCTTTATTTATTCTACTTGTAATTTCCTCGTCGACACCCCTCTCTGAAAATTTCAATTTTTCCATGAATGCTCATAAGGAGTGGACAAAGTGACTACACAGTTTGTTATCTGAAGGAAACATCAGATGTTTGAGTGATAGTACTCATTTATAGCTTCGACAATTTAACATAGGCCTATGTTAGGGTCTCCATTCGTCCCATTTTTTCCGGGACAGTCCTGTGTTTTGGAAAATGTCCCGCTGTCCTGAAAGTTTTCTTGGGGACCTCAAATGTCCCGCTTTTGGGATGATACTTTGTTAGTGTATTTATGGATGGCGACTTCTTTTGTTCTTTACTATGTAATTATAAATAAGATCCTTAGAATGCGCCACTTGTATGGCACGATGCACTGTATGGTCTATAACCTTCGTTTTTTTCTCTCATATCTTGGTAATTGGTACATTTTTCAAATTGTCAATCCATGATCGGTGCAGCCAATGTCGGAGATTTCCTGCTGATTCTGGTACTTTGGCGGTGGAGAAATACAATTTTAACTTAGATCAAACTGATTGTGGATTTTTATACCCTTTACAGCGATAAATAAATGTTTTTTAAACGTTAATGAACAATGGCTTCAATAGTTTATTAATGTATCTAAGTAATTTTAATGGACAATAAAATAGGCTTAGCTTACAGGCCTATGTGCCATTTTGGATATTTTTGTTTCATACAATTTTTGAAACTTCCTTTATATTTTGTTAATGTCCCATCTTTTTCTACAATGTCCCAGGTTCTTCCTTTAATTTTTGTATATGTCCCCGTTTACATTGAACGCATTATGGACACCCTAGCCTATGTCAACAATCAACTGAAAATAATGAGTCAAAAGCAATATAAATTACAAAATAATGAAGTAATATTATCAAAAATGGTCCCGCACCGTAGTCTGCTGGTTAAGGTTGGATGCCTTGGCGCAGAGCTGCGCGACTTGCGTTGGTTCGGGGCTCAGTGGGGGGAATATTTTCCCATGAAATTTGGGACAGTTTGGCACCGGTGTCCACCCAACATCTTGAGGCAATTGGGTAGTTGCAATAAGTAGCGACGCCAGGTTGACAAAACCTGCTATAACGGCTGGGGATCAGGTATGCTGACCACAAATCACCCCTACACTGGCAGGATGAGCGTTTAGCTCTATGAAGAACACGCGTGGATGTGAAGCCTGCAGCCGGCTGGTAGGCTAAGGGCCTTCTAGGCCTGTCGCGCTTTTCAGTTTTTTTGGAGTATAAAAAATGACGTGAAATAAAAAATAAATGACAGAAAAATCCAATTAAACTTGCTTATGTATATTCCGATTTATATAAGTTAGCAACGTCCAGAGTGTGTCATTTAAAATATGGTACGTCATCAAAATTCAGACCCCATTTATGATATCAGTGACTATATAAATTATATCGGGCAATGCATTTTGTAAAAGCAAACAAATTTCCATTCACTAAAACTATTTTCTATTTTAATATACTGTGATGTAACGTGGAGATATTGGTTGTAGAGTAATGATTTTTTAAATTAGGTCAACTACTTTTGTAGAGGGAATTTAATTCCCGAAGTTGGCGAAAGCAGATTCCCCGAGGACCCGAGCACGCTGGGAGATTACCTCATGGCTGCTAGCTCAGCAGAATTTATCAACCAAACGTCAGACATGGACTATCTATACCTCAATCCGGCCAGTAACGTCACCATACATTTTTCCTCTAAATGCAATTTGCAGAATTGACCCATCGGAAATGATTACATGGAAGTTACTCTCTGAAGATTTCAAATTAACGACCTTTTTTTTTAAAATACATTAAATATTATCTTGATGGAAATATCTAAATTAGCTAAATGTGAATGTTATAAAGCATAACGGATGTCTACATTGAATAATACTACAATTAACTAAATTGCTTCTCTCTCTATTTTACCTTAGTTTATACTCTCCCTGTAGGTGATTTTACGTGCGTCTAAACATGAGGATTGACCTTAAAGGGAGACTACCTGTCGAGAGAGGATTTAAAACTCTGAACTTCACACTTACTTTTTTGACCACGCAAGGATATGGAAGGTTTTCTCTGACGAGTGATCACGTAAATTTTAGTACTGCCTCCGAGACAACACAAACATTTAAGACAAGATAAGTCATTCTCTCAACATTCACAAAATACGAATCCAGTATGATATGCATGATTGTGATAGCCAGATGATTTTGGAGATATTTGGACTTTAAAGGTTCCCAAAATTTGTCTTACAGGTAAGGAAAAATGCCGAAAGAAAACTTCACCCAAAACGAAGCCTGTCCTGATCGGATATTGATCTCAAGCCTGGTGCCTGCGAGGCAACAACGATACACCATCAAGACAATAGCAGTGGCCAATTATATACTTATAAAAATGAGAATTTAATTTTATCAACACAGTGAATATGGATAAGAAACATATTTGGAGTCCTTTCTTTTCAAGAAATTGTACTCTGTATTTTTAATTTAAAACAAAGAAAGTTCTCATAAGTAATGCAGCCTATTTAACACAAAACACTCCCATGATAAAACTACAGTCCATGTTTGTTTTTATTTACTTAACAACAGATCAGGTCAGTAGCGTTGATATTCGAATCCGGACGTAAAAGGGTCAAACTATTCTTGTTTCAGACTTGAGATTACTTTAAAAGTCATACATCTTAGATGCGAGAACACGGTTTTAATTATCTTCACACGCTTTGCTCAAGATTTTATGTAACGTCCTTAAAAAAAAACAATGAATCCCGCCGGGATTTAAGTTGCCAACCTTGGAACCAGAAGGGAACACAGTAGGCTAATCATCAAGAGTCCATCGAGTTCGATGTTTTCTAATAGTCCAAGATCCGGCTGCAAGATTGCTACGTTCATCGAGTGTGTGAACAAAATATATTTTTTCATAAAATTGTGAATGACTGAATACATTTTTGCCAAGTTGCCTATTAAAATTTGGCCGCCAATATGTTTAATTAAAATATTATTTATTTATTTATTCGAAAAAAATTGATTCACTTGTTATTAAAATAAATTATAATCCAGTTCGCAGAAATCGATGTATAGAGCTTGAAAAGTTTTGGTTGCCATTGCAAACTTGGCCGTAAACCTCCTCGCGGCTACAGCAGGCTGTGACACCAATCAGTAATGAAATGGCGGGAAGTACGTATTTATTGTTTTATATTGTTTCAAATAAAGTTGAGTTCATTTAAAATGCTGTGAATTGTTTCGTATAATGTATATTAACATTACCTTTTGGATATATTTTTGTATATACATTGTACATAGTATACATAAAGGGCAGTGGTTTTACTTCCCGCTGCGAGGAGGTTACAGCCAAGTTTGCAAAGCTCTATACATCGATTTCTGCGAACTGGATTATAATTTATTTTAATAACGAGTGAATCAAATTATTTCGAATAAATAAATAAATAATATTTTAATTAAATATGCTGGCGCCGAATTTTAGTAGGCAACTCGGCAAAAATGTATTCAGTCATTCACAATTTTATAGAAAAAAAATAGATTTTGTTCATACACTCGATGAACGTAGTGATCTTGCAGCTGGATCTTAGACTATAATATCATAGCAATCCCCAATCCCATTGGGTATAAATTTTAAGTTAGATAAAAATTTAAAAAAAAAATAGCTAAGCCTTGAAACCTAGAAAACTTACGTTTAGTTGTACTGTACAACATGCATACTTCATTACTTGTATTGCAAACTTTGAAGCAAATACACCCACGATTGATCTGTATCTTCTACTTGTTCACACGTCTACGTGATAATACTTCACATGGAGAATCTAATGACACACAAAACTCCATTTCGACAAAAAAGCGACTTACCTGGTTCTTTCCCTGCACCCTTGATATAAATTCCAAATAAACACATGTTTTACATTAATTGAATTAATTAATTGCAGAGAAGTGTTTATAGTTGGAAAATTAACAAACTCACTGACACTATCAAACCCAGAGGTCCGTGGCAGCGCAGATAAAAGCTCTCCATACATCCCTATCCTAAGGTAATGTTTTCCAAACATCTCCCGTATATCGGAAATTTACCTCCCTCACCTCATAGTTAATGTTATTCTCCCACCTAATTCTTGGCCTATCTACTGGCTGTTTTTACACTGGTTTTGCTACAAGGAGTTGAAAATAAAATTCTTTTTTAAATTGTGTATCAAATAATTTGTCCAATTATATTTCTAAATTATTTGAATATTGATTTATTCTAAAAGGTTTTAATTAGTTTTCAAATGTTTATTTTTAAAATTATTAAATAGTACATCAAAAGAAATACATAATCTCTTTCCAAATCTAAAATTTGTTTTCTCTGAATTAATTAGCAATGTTTCAAGAAACTGCTAAAATCAAAGTGAACGCTCAGTGACAATTGTTTACAAACAGGTTTCAAGAGCTATATATGTTAGGAATTTTATATTTTGTGTTCTCGATGAAAATGCAAGGCAATAAGAATTTTGAATGAAACATCATTCGCACAAGATAGAAGATGCCCTTTTAATTCGCGCTTTGTCTCCAAGACTTCATGTCAGCACTTCTGTCAGCAATTGACTATGCAGGTGAGGTGGATGCATAATAGCCCAGACTGGGGCACAAGAAGAATATAACAGCGATACAGAATATACTGTATATCTTGACTCCTCAGATTTTTGAGAGGCAAATCTACAGTCAGAGATATACGAAAAGATGTAAAAACAACATTTTATGTGGGCATATCTGATCAGAATGTACGGAAAGATTAAAAAGTATATAGTTGGGAAGCAAAATCCTCTTTCAAACCACGCGTTCTAGCGTCAACACAAGTAACCCCGGTTGAAATTTGCCTAAAAATCATAACTTGCAGCTCCTTGAATAGGAGACATTCTGCTCACAAACGCATCAAGAGGTCGTTTAAAAATGCTCCGTAGGTTGTACACATGATTAGAGATGAAATGATGAAAGATATTCTCCAACCACTCCTAATTAACATGCTATATTTGGAAGCGATTCGATTATGTTTTAGATTGGCCTTACTATAGTACATTAAATTTAACTAGGCTTTGTCCACTGCGCAAGAATTCTGATGTTTATATTAATACTAGCTGGCCCGGCCAACGTCGTATCGCCTTTAAATACTTTTACGTTAATTTTTCCGATGTTTTAATATTTATCTGCTATTCGGGGCGGAAACAAATCCAACAAATCAAAGATCATAAAAATCGGTCCAGCCGTTCTTGAGTTATAAATAGTGTAACTAATCCGACTTTGTTTTATATATATAGTAGTAGTAGTAGGACTTTATTAGACAAAAAGTAAGATATTTACAATATTATTTACAAATATGGGTCGCACGGGCAGTAAGCCGTACGTGCTGTTGACAGTCCGTTACAATAAAGTAATAATTGGTACTAGTGTAAAGAAAAATAAACAAACACAGCAATAACATTAAAATTTCATAAAGAAAACACAATAAAAATATTACAATTAAATAATAACACAATAGCATTATACACTAAAAACATTAACATTACAATTACATAAAGAAAACACAATAATATTACAATTAAGTAATAACACAATAGCAATAACATTACAATTACATAAAGAAAACACAATAATAATATTACAATTAAATAATAACACAATAGCATTATACACTAAAAACATTAACATTACAATTACATAAAGAAAACACAATAATATTACAATTAAGTAATAACACAATAGCATTATACACTAAAAAACATTAACATTACAATTACATAAAGAAAACACATTCATATTTCAATTAAATAATAACACAACAGCATTATACACTAATTAATTTATATATAATTGTTAATAATTAATGGTATTGCATTTTGATAACATATATTTATTCATGAATGAGTGTTGTCCTTATTTTTCGCGTTTTGTCCAGAAATTTACCGAGGTTTATCCAATTTTCTGGATTTACCAAAAACTCGTAGCATGCCAATCTTTGCCGATTTGAATTTAGAAATCTTTGCGGTAATAACTGACGTCTCCAATATTCTAAATCATTACATTTTCCTAATATATGTATCTCATCTTCAAAGTTCCCGCACATTGGACATATTCGCATATCGTGATCGTCGCTGATTTTTAGAAATTTTCATGCCCCTAGCCTAAACCAAGCAAGCCCTGATCTCTCCTTAAATCCTAGGTTGAGTATATACGATTCTTTTCCCCAGACGTGTTTTAGGTCTCTTTGTAAACACAGTGAGCGTTTTCCTGTACATTCGGCGAAGGTCTTGTTGGTTTACATCTAAGTACCTCCTCCTTATTTTTCTCCACACGTTCTTGCGATTTTCAGTCCCTTTTTCCCATATCCAGCCCATCCCAATCTTTTGGAGTTCTCGCCTAACCTCGTCTGCCCAAAATTTAACATCTATGTTTTTAATTTGGTGGTCGTAACAAATTGCTCTAAACATTGTTTGTTCACCTTGGATTACTCGCAACCAGTATTTGAGTACACGAATTTCACAGTTAATGTCGTCCATGAATGACCCGAATTCATATAAAATTCCTAAGTCCTGTAATATACCTTAGAAAATGCGTATATACCTTATTTAGTATTTCCGTTCTTTGGAAACCCCAAGTCTCACTACTATAGTGCATTACTGGTCTGACCATCGCTCCATACATTTTTCTAATGTGCTGACTGGCATATCAGGCACTCGACCCAGAATATCGAGTACACTGTTAAGTTGTCCCCTCCCTTTAAATAATGCTATATCAATGTGTTTTTTCCACTTTCCGTTCATTTTCAACGTCGTACCAAGATATTCAAAATGTTTCACGTTTTGAAGAAATTGATCTCTGTATTTCCATTCCTCTGTTCTACCATAAACCGTCCCATTTTTAAAGGTCATTGTTTTTGTCTTACTAACATTTACAGTCAATCCCCAATTCCTACAGTATATTTCCAGTAGGTCAAGACCTCTTTGCAATCCCTTGATTGTCTTGGAACAGATAATTAAATCATCTGCATACAACAGGACTGGGATTCTAACATTTCCTATCTCCGGAGCCTCAATTTCTCCTTCTAGCATTACGTCTACAATATCATCAACGAATAGATTAAATAGCATTGGTGATAAAATGCAACCTTGTCTCACTTCCCGATTGGCTTCACTGCTCTCTGTAATGTGCCCTTGGTCTACTTTTATACAAAATTTAACATATTTATAAATTGACATTAAAGCATGTATCATTTTATGAGACAATCCTTTCCGATTTAATTTTTCCCAAAGTGCGCTTCGGTCCACAGTATCAAATGCCATCTTAAAATCAATGAATGCACAAAATAATTTACCCCCCTTCATTTTCAGATTGTCATCAATTAATGTTCTCAGAACAAATAGGTTGTCCACCGTGGAGTACCCTTCTCTAAAACCTGCCTGATATTTTGAGAGCCTATTGTTCTCTTTAGCCCATTGTCTCATTCGTTCGTAAAGTACTTTACAATATATTTTTCCGAACACTGACAAGAGACAAATTCCCCTATAACTTTCTGGTATCTGTGCCCCACCTTTCCCTTTGTATAGCGGTTGGATGACACCTGTCGCCCAGGCTTCCGGATAATCTCCTCCATTAAAAAGTTTGTTGAACGCAGTTTTCAAAACGTCTAATAATTTATTGGATGATATCATATTTTTCAAGAATTCCCCTGGTATTCCATCAATTCCAGGTGCTTTACCATTCTTTAAACATTTAATGGAAGAAACCACTTCATTTTTCGAAATATCCTGATCCAGTAATTGAATATGAATTGGGTCAGGGATCTCAACTATATTTCCTTGATTATATCTTAACCTCTCATTTCCCAGCACCCTATCAAAGTAACTTCTCCATTCCCCGGGCGTTATTCTTGTCCGATTTATGGACTTTACTTTGAGTTCCTTTAACGCTTTCCATATGTCCGCAATGTTCCCACTTTCAGTCGCGACTCTCATTTCTTCGGATTTCTTATTTTGCCATGCTATTTTTGTTTCTGCCAATAATTCTTTATACTCCTTTCTCTCTTGCGCATAATTTTTTCTGCTTTCATCTGTGCTTTCTTTTCTAAAATTTTAAAAGACTACTTTCGACAAATTTCTTCTTCTTTCTACATGCATTATTGTACCACCCTTTGTCCTTCTGGTTCATTGCGTATTTAACCTTTAATTTTTCCCCTGCTTTTTGAAAACATTCTGTCAAAGTTTTAATAATTTCCTCCCCGCTAAGATCATTTAATTGCAGATCCTGTATTAGCGTTTCCAAACTCCTGATAAATTCTTCTCTCAGATCCTCGATCCACCTGAAACGGATAATTGGCCGCAATATTGTTGCCACCTCATCATTAACTGTCTCACTAATACCTTTCATATTTAAAATAAGTTTGTTTGGGAAGTGGTGTGATTCGATTCTGGAAACTATACAGAAATTACTTAGGACTGGAATCATGTCTTGTGTGCATATTGAATAATCGATTACGCTGCTTCCATTTTTATTAATAAATGTCAGTTCTCCATTTTTATCTTCCCATATTTCCCATTCAGAATTTCAAGTTCAAATGCATCGCAAAAAGCTAACAATTGGTTTCCTTCTGGATTTAAAATCTTATCTTTGCTTCTCCTACCCTCACCTCGTGTTTCATTATCATCCGATTTTATAGTGATATTTTCTCTCCAATCCTACAGTTAAAGTCCCCTAAAATTATTATTCCCGCTTCCGGAAACCTATCTTTTATTTCTGCCAACGAGTCAGACAATTCAACGAAAAAAATTGGATTGGCATACCTGGAATTTAGTGGTTGGCGGTAAATAGACAACAGACACATTTCTGCTCTTTCTGTATGGTAATATATACAAATTGCCTCTTTTAAAGTAATATTTACCTTTTTAATATATGGGTCTAAGTTAGCTCTATATAAAATGGCAACACCGCCTGGATATCTACCTCTCTTTCCTCTCTTTTGATTACCCTTAAAATAACCTTTCATATAACATAGATTTACGCATTCATTAGCTTTTAACCATGTTTCTCCTAGAGCTAATATATCAAAAGTCTCAATAAACTCTACACATCTGTCCATTGAAAGTTTTTGTTTTAACCCTTCGATATTCCATGAACCGACTGTCAAAAACCCTATTGTGTTCCCTTGTCATTAGTCTTACCTGTATTTTTCGAACTTCCCCCTCTCAATAGTTCCTTTTCTGCGGGTAGATTCAGAAGTCTTAGTGATTTTCTTGTTGGAGTTCTTGTGTCCGCCGGTCGTTCACCTCTTAGAGGTGGGGTATGCTGTTTGCGTTCGGCCGTTTTTTGCTGTATGTTTATTGGATTCCTGGGAGTTATTAAGGTAGTGGTCCCTCTCTCTTTCTCTCGTGTAGAATTTCTCCTCCTTGCTGTAAGGAGACCACCTGCTGTTGAAGCGTCCCCTGTATGTTTTGGGGACTCGCTGTCAATGACCTCTTCAAATTCATTTTCAGAGTTGTCCATATTTTGTAGTTGTTCCCTGCTCCAGATTCGTTTATTTATAATCAATTTATTAAATTGCATGATTGCGTGGCAGCCCTGCCTCCTCGCCTCGAGCATGTGTCGCTTAAGAAAGTCTCTTTCGCGGCGCACCTTCTCACTAAAGTCTTCGGCAATATTGATACCGGTCCCTTTAAGATATTTACTGTCTCTAAGGATCCAACATTTTATTTTGTAGTGTGATAATTTGCATACAATCGGTCTCTTTCCACTATTCCAACGACCTACTCTGTGGGCTCTTTCAATATCACTGTCCACCATATATATATATATATATATATATAGAAGTCACGGCCACGCGTTGCTGTGGCTAAGGTATACGTTAAATTATGTTGTAGTAAACTAAGTGAGAAATCCAAATCAGAAAATTTATGTTTTACACAATTTTTTTAGTTCTGGTACGTTAACTACATCCGGTATAAATATGGGTGGTGGTTTATGTGGAAATCGTTTTTTTGATTGAGATGAATTTATGTTGTCTGCATTCTCAGTATCATCCATAAGTGTATCATAAGGATTATATACATTTATTGAAGGCATATTTTGAGGAGGCTTCCTGATTTCATTATACTTTCGTTTTTTTCTACGAACTTGTTGGCAGTTTGGATTATCATCATCATCAAGAAGTCTCTGTATAGTGATATCTTCTTGTGATATATTATAGTCATCTTGTTTTTTCATTTAATTGAGGCATGGAGATTGTTTCTGTAATATTAGGCATATTATTATAACTAACAGACTTACTTACAGTTCTGTTAATTCCGTTTCTTAGGACCTTCAAATATTTATAAATTGGCATTCTTCTTAATTGTAAGATTTATGTCACATATGCTATACCAATTTGAGGAAATTCACTTGATATCTTATCATTCATGGTCTCTAGAATTGATTCGCCATATTGTTCAATGTTCCTTCTCGGTCCAGTTAAATTTAAATTAAGTTGCTGTCTTTCAGCCAGATTACTTAAAACTAATACACACGAAATTAATATTATTATCAATATATTGAAAATAAAATAAACACTGAACACACTTAAATTATGAAATAATCAATATTTGTAATTCAATTGAAATTTTCGGTTGCAACAAAAAGCACAGCCACCTGGTTAAATAATAAACCAATTACTTACACCGTCATCTGTTAGAATCGTATGGAACTCACAGATAATTATAACTCTTTGTTAAATAATAAACAAATAATTTGCAATTAAAAATAATGCATCTATAAATTTAGTTATAAACAACCGTAGGTCTCAAGTTGGATCAAACAGCACACAGTGTGTAAAATTTTATAAAAATCGGTTCAGTAGTTTAGGATTCCATCGCGGACAAACAACGTGACACGTAATGTTTATATATTAAGATCTTCATTCTTGAATATATCGCACTCTTTTTTTGTAACATGAATGCCAATTTTCTCCTAATATACAAGAAAAAGCTAGATCGCAATGGTCCTGCTGTGCCACAGAATCAGGGAGAACTCACAAATACATGCACTGAAGAATGTGACAGAATTTTACAAATATCTATTGGGAGGTTGATTCCAAGCTTACTAAACACTGTGCAGTTCTGGCTTCTGTAACCGCTTTTGAGGGGCCTATGGTGTATGGTGCAGTAAGAGGGGAGAGCAAGTTGCAGGTACTGCTGTAACTATCCTCAGTTTTGAAAACATAATAGTTACTACATGTTGAATTTTCTTATCTACTAGGTCATTCAATGAATAGTTTGTATGTCTAATACATTTGAAGTGTTCATTACAGAATAGCGTCGTTTTTGTTAAAAAAAATATTTAATTATGATTATTTTTATCATTAATAAGATTTTTTTTGCAAGACTACTAGTTCCCTCCCCACTCGGCAATGTTCCCTCCTGCCACGCGCCTTTGGTTTCAGCAAGACGGCTACAGTTACCAGAACTGGACTATGCGTGTAAATGAAGTTATTTAAGCACCAAATGGAGGATACTCTGGGTGCCCACTGTTGAATTGGCCATGTATCCTGCATTTACAATAGCAGGATACCAAAGGACCGATAAAAAGAAAAACGAAGATATAAGAACAGAACTTAATATATTTAATCTCTGTGAAAGAATAACATATTATTCTCTTCAGCACGTAGTACGAATGAATGAACAGCGCATACCAAGAAGAATGTATAATTATAAACCAAAAGGGAGAAGAATTTTGGGAAGACCATTGAAGAGATGGAAGGACCAATTCGACCTATAATGAGATCGGAACAGGCCATTGGGCCTAATCTTTGTTGTTGTTGTTGATGATGATGATGAACCTGTATTTACACTGTGTTTTCTGTATCTATCAATAAATTTCGTAGTCTAACCCTCTGATACAAAAGTTACATTGAATGTCTATTTTGGTTTTAAACAATATTTAAATCTACAAAGACTGATTGTCAAAAATATATTTTTTCAATTTTGTTTTGTTATTTTGGTTTAAACATGTGTTCCTCTCATTTTTGGCTGTGTAGATTTTACATCGTAAAAAATGTGGCTGTGTAAGAGCTAAAACACGTTTGTTAAAACCTAATGAAATTACAAATGTTATAAAGTTAAGAAGAATCATATAATATTACCATTATTTATTATTAAGCCTTATATTTAAGAAATTTGAAAAATAACTAGTTAATAACTTATCAGTTTATTATAAGGTATTAATTATAAATGGATATTTAATTTTATTAATTTTGTTCATAAAACTATAAAACAATAGCATATTGCGATACGAGTCTTGTAAGTGAGTTCAACGAAAACTAGGAAGAGTTTGAAAAAAATAGACGAAATAGTCTTTTCAATTTTAGAATTTTTGTAAAAACATTTAATACAATAGTACTGCATACTATTTTTTGCTCGACAAATATTTGTATAAACTTGATTATATTAGGGTAATTTATATTTTAACTTAAATCCGTGTTTCTAGTTTTAATGATAGAAATTCAAATTGAATTGTGAATACATGTTATCGGGACCGTAAATAACGTAGTTCCCGTAAGCAAAATATCTTAGTATACTTTACAATTAATAAAAATCCCCGATAGCAAAGTAGCACTGGTATAAAGCATTACCATTTCTAAATTCCATTGTTATAGAGGAATTAGCTGCCAAGCGAGACCCAGTGAGTACTAGAATGCAGCACACTGGACGGTGCTAAGTCGCTGTCACACTCAGCAGAAGCAGCTTTGTTACGATACTTAAGAACATTTGGTAAGTATCAAAAATTGTTAATGTCGTGCAAAAAATAATTGTAGTACTTAAGAATTGTCTGTCTATATTAAGTTAGTAAATATTTGTTAATATAAGAGAGGTTAAAGGAAATGTCTTTATTAATAAAACATGTATTACGAATACAAAATTCCAAAGTAACATAAACAAAAAGTTTTTCTATAATTTTGCAACCTAAAATTCTTTTTAAGAACTCATTTTTATTGTAGTACGTGGAATAATCTGCTGTTATAATCACAACAAAAAGTATTACTGAACTAGTGAAATATTTTAATGCAAATTTTCGGTGGTGCAGTGATGTTTTACTGTTTTGAATAAATTACTAATACTGGCAATATCTTCAAATATAATTCTAATAACAATATCTTTTGCCGATTTAACCAAGGCATATGATAGTATTCCTAAAAAAATATTATGGGAAACTTTAGACAATTCTAACATTACAAAAAAAATTAATAGAAGCTATAAAAGCATTATACAAAGGATCTATTTCGAAAATAAAACTTGGAAATCATATAACAGAGGGATTTACTATTACAAAAGGTTTAAGGCGGGTTGCAGTTTATCTCCAACTCTATTAAAAATTTATCTCGAAAGAGTACTAAGATACTGGAGGAATAAAATGTCAAAAAATGGGCATACCAATCCAAAATACATATGTATATTCACTAAATTTTGCAGATGACCAGGTATTAATAGGACAACACCGCGATGACATAGATTATATGGCTAAAAAACTAAAAGAAGAATATGAAAAATGGGAATCTTATATAAACATTGAGAAAACTAAATATATCTCTGTATAAGAGAAGACATGGAAAATATAAATTTCAACAATCGAGAAGAACTAAAACCTAGTATTGAATGCACTTATTAGGAACAAAATTAGACCATTCAGGCGATAACACAATGGAAATTAAAAATAGAATCGCTCAAACAAAACAAGCAGTAAATGCTTTAAACTATGTTTGGTGGAGCAAGAATATTACAAAAAAATAGAAAATTACACATATATCAAACCATAATACAGAGCATTTTAACATATGGTGCTGACGTCTGGCAAATTCCTGCCAGGGAAACGAAAAGAATTTTAAGTACAGAAATGGATGTTTTAAGAAGATCAGCCGAAAAATCTAGAATGGATAGAATACAAAATAAATAAATAAGGGAAATTATGGGTGTACAAGAGTAGCCGAACATCACAGGCATTATAGAAAAGAAGAAAATATTACAGTGGTATGGCCATGTCAAAAGAATGCCAGAGCAAAGATTGCCTAAAATTCTTAAGGAATGGATCCCAGTGGAAAGGAGGAACAGAGGAAGGCCGAAGAAAACTTGGATAGAAGAGGTACAAGCAGCTATGAATGTCAGAGGGTTGGAGGAAGATCAATGGATGGACAGAGAGGAATGGCGTTTAGTTTCCGGAAGACGGCGGCAGCTGCCATGATACCGGATGATCATGATGTCAAAAGGATATATCATCATCGTCGTCATCATTATGATCATAGTCGTAAGGCTAACCGTCCTGCCTAAAACGAGTCGAATTTTCTTTCCAGTCAGATTTCATCAGGATCTGAGTATTTGAAAGATATTAACTGAAATATTCCAACATTTTCGACCATGAAACATTATCAGATAAATAGAGAAACGTGGAAGGAGATCAATCTGTGAACAACGGGAAATAAGTCTCTTCAAGTTTAAAACACGATTTTAAAATAAAAACAGTTGGTTTGGTTATGTAATACACTACCTTCATTTCACATTACGTTTGCTTTGTAATGAAGTTTGTAGCGCTTCACGCCTTCACGATGACGTATGTAAGCCAGAAACAAATTGTTGACCATCAGGAACTTGACAACTGACAAATTCCTCTGTATCGCTTCTTACTCGGCAAGGCGTTGCTCTTATAGTAAATGTTCTCTCGACAAGAAACATAATCGATATGCTCGTCGTTTCACATCGATAACTTTCAATTTTTATTCATACTTTTATAACATGTTCTAAGGGCATATCAAATTGATTATAAAGAGTGGAAAATAATTCTACAAGAAACTTTCAAAGGATTTTTTGTGATCATCGTGCAAAAAATATTCGGAATCAAATGTACGATTTAAAATTTTGTACTTTTTCCATCAAAACTATCAGTTCATAACCTTCAACTAAAACAAAACACTGAGACACGACATTAATAATAATAATAATATTAATAATAATAATAAAAATAATAATAATAATAATCGTCACTGCAAGGATTAGGCAATTGCCCGTTCCGACTTCATAATGCATCAGCCCAACGTTTTCTAAGTCTTCTGATATCACTTTTTCCTCTTGCTTGATAATTTCTTGATAACAATGTACATCTCACCTTACTCATTCCATGCATGTGATCAATCGACTTTTGCCTATAATTCGTGACTTTATCCAATAAAGCTGCACTTTTAACTCTTCTCTCACATCCTCATTTCTAATTCTATTAAGTTTTGTACATCCTTTTACTTGTCTGAGAAACCTTACCTCCGCCATCTATATTATATATGTCTGTTAATAATAATAATAATAATAATAATAATAATAATAATAATAATAATAATAATAATAATAATAATAATAAAATAATAATGATTATTATTATTATTATTATTGTATGGGGCACGCCGTAGCGTAGTGGTTAAGGCACTGAGCTACAAGCCGGAGGGTCGAGGGTACAAGTCCCGTTAGGGTCAGGATTTTAAACTCACCCAAACCCTCTGGCGGCACTATGGCCCTGGGGTCGACTCAGTCTCTAACGGAAATGAGTACCAGACGCTTATTCTGGGGGTAAAGGCGGCCGTTACGCATGGCTGACAACCCGGCTGACATAAAGTGCCGATTGTCTAGAAAAAGTGGGAGCCCTAACCTCCTACTACCCCAAGGGTCTCCGGGCCTGTTGTGGGATCACTTTACTTTACTATTATTATTGTATTATTATTTATTTATTTATATACAGCATTTTAATGTTTACACATCTTTCTGTGCCTAAAGTTTTATTTTTCTTCTCCACTCGTCTCTCCATCCAATTCTTGTCCTCCAGTTCTCTTGCTCTCATTCCAGTTCTTATTTCCTGCATCCACGAGTTTCGAGGTCTTCTTCTCCTCCTTCTTCCAGGTGGACACCATTCCAATGTTTTCCTGGGTAATCTATCTTCTTGCATTCGTCGTACGTGCCCATACCAGTTTAATTGCTTATACCGTATCTAATCTATTATTGAATAACCAATATTCATTTTTTCTCTTATGACAGTATTTCTTATTTTGACTAATTTTGAACATCTTGCTACTCTCCTCAAGAAATCAATTATTATTATTTGTTTATTTATTTATTTATTCTTACATAATTAAGGCTATAAAGACTTCTGTTCCAGTCAACTAGCGTAAATATAACTTACTAGAGAATTGCATCAATTTGCAAAATTGGACGCCTGAATTGTTGCCGAAAACTCAATAGTCTGGAAGGCTCTTGGCCTAGCGGTCGTCTGCTGCCCACATATGCATATGTTTTAATCACAGAGATGTCCGTGATGAGCATCAGAATTTCTGCCTCCAGCCGTTATAGCTAGTTTTATCAACTTGGAGCCGCTACTTATTATAGCTAACCAAATTCGTCACGATGCTGGCTGGAACAGTTCCCTTACTGCCCGAAATTAAATGAGGAAATGCCTTCTCCCATGTGGACACGAACCAGCTAAACTCTCATAGTTCTCTACCAAGGCATTCGTGCATTAAACCGATTTATACATAGTACAGCAATTTTAAGTTCGTGGATTCGGCACGTAGAGTCGCTGCTTTACACTACATGTCACATGATGTTACCAATCAGTCTTCTCTAGTTCCAGTAAGACGTAATTGCGTGTGTACAGAATAAGTGCGATCATTACTTGTTCCGCAGTTGAATGCGTGCGAGTGGTACAACATATGAATATCGCTGTTTGAGCACCAGACAAAATGAAGTTCTACCAAAAATTAACTGAATCACTGAATTCAACTACTTAAAACATTGAAATGATTATCCAAGTGTATGGAGAAAAAGCCATGGCCGGCGTTGACTAACTAACCTCACTGACATTATGGAACCCGTAGGTTCATGGCCGCGCGGACAGAAGCTCTCCACTCAACCCTATCCTGAGCTAATGTTCTGCAATCATCCCCTATATAACCTACTTTCCTTAAATCATGGTTAATATTATTCTCCCGCCTCTTTCTTGGTTTACCAACTGGGCGTTTTCCCTCTGGTTTTCCTACAAGAAGCTTCCATGCTCCTATTTTATTCCCCATTTGTTCCACATGCCCTGCCCATCGCAGTCTCTATGAGACTTAACTGTTCTTATTACATCCTGGTTTCCAATTATTATCATGTAGCTCACTTTTATGTAGTCTTCTCAATTCCCTTTCCATCTCTCTTTGTTTCAAAAATTCGTTTGATAACTTTATTCTCAAATACTCGTAAACGTTTTTCCTCCCTTAATTCAAAAGTCCACATGGCCGGCGCTGAAATAATTAATTGTTAAGGAGAGAGGATGCTATTTTTGGTAAAAAAATGAGCAATTTAAAAAAAAATAACGTTTTGGTCTAAAATAGTCTGTGATATGTGTGGAATACATTTTGCATAACATTTTATGCATATTTATATCCTTATCAGACGTTGAGGAGCCATTTTTAAAGTGCCTGCGCTCTGGATTTTAAATCACACGCCCCCTTTTGATTGTTTCCCGTAACTTCATTTTTTTTTTTGCTACATTGCTAGACAAAAATTGATATATCGTCTGAACTATTATAGATACATGAAATTTTGAACACACACTCTTGTGAAAATGAGAAAACGTTACCCTGTAACAGAAATTAGGTATTTGATTTTATTTAAAAATATATCTGTTTTCAGAAAAGGAAATAAAAAAGTGTTGTTAAAATTTAATTGTTAAGTTTTACAACTTTAGGGACACACATCAAAATTATGTTACAGAGGCTTTGTAGATCATGCTTTTACTAATAACATGTAACAAATTCTGTGAAGTTATCTTCAAAATTGGCTTAGATATATCGGTTTTAGTAAACCCCTGCACTGGGTACATTTTTTTGAAAATTTGGGCCTCCCAATTTTTTTTCAATTTTTTTTATTTTTGGTTAAGTTAGTGTAGCCATGAACTCTTAACATACAAACAATAAATAATTTACACCAAATAAGAAAAAAGTTTTAAAAAATGCCATCCTCTCTCCTTAAATTGAAACACATATTTCCTACAATGGAGATGCATTTTAGAGAATGACTTACAAACTATTCTGCCAACAACAGTCCGAACTGAATCGAGGATCCAAGAAGTTGCAACGTTGGTGCATCCACTGGACTCATTAGATAGACAACCTCTCAGTAGCTGTAGGGGGCCATTGGCAAGTAATACAAAATTGTATCTGACTGAACATGTCGATTGATAGTCAACACAGTGTACCATCCATTGTTACGCACGACCAATTTGAGATCGGATTACCATTTGCGGTGGCCTGACAGTAGTACTAACGAATATAGGATACTTCTCAACTGGATCATTACAGAACACGAAATATAGTGTCTTCTTTTTTATCTTGAATTGTCACTGCAATCAGCCCCCTGGAATTTGCAAGCTAAAGCAGGATATTTAAGTTGAAATCTTAAATTAAAATAAATAAATAATTTAATACTCCACAATATTAAATGCATAACATTTAAAATTGAATATAATCTAAATATTTCTTATAAATTTGTTTAATAAAAATAGCATCCCAATAATTACCCTTAAAACTTGTGTTTAATCATTCTTGAGTAAATTTATAAAATTTTAATTTATTAAACTCTAGATAAATCTAAATAATTTAATTTTGCATTATTTAAATATATAAAGTAAACCATATTTTAATTGGTAGTCATAGAAATTAAAATATTCATGTAACCAATTAGGATTAATCTAGTATTATGTATAGTAACCGACCAATAAGAATAACATACGAAATCATGTGATTTAATATTATTACAACAATTTTAATATGACGATTTTATAATTCCTTCGATACCGTATAACTAGACCTGGTAGGTTGTTAGGGTTCTTCGGTCGTTCTGAAATTGGGTTGATTAGAATAATAAAAACATACGTGAAATTTTTAGGAAGAATAAGAAAATACCACGATGAAGATTATTCAACCAGTAAAACAAATCTAATTGGAAGAATAGAATACTACTGAAAATAAATCAGATTTATTTAATGAAGATAATTATTTTATTTCGGAAGGAAGAATTATACTAGATATCTCAATCCCCTGAAGCGAGTCAAATGTACTTACCCGTGTTATCCTACACATACCTTTGAACCAGATATCCTTTTCAGTATCAAACATATCGACGAAGCCGGCGCGGCGCAGAAAGTAAAGAACTTCAAAAATGTATGAATTAGGTGGGTATCTCATGACACCACGATGTGATACGTCTCACTACATCCTTCTCTAAATGTCTCCTCAACGTGAGACCTAAATACACTGCTCAAAAAAATTAGGGGATATTGTAGAATTACCTATTAAGACTATGTTTTTGGAATAGTATTAGATGCAATCACTTTCTATTACTCCAGGATAATGTAAACAAGAGTTTGAAGTTGTTACGTAACCTCGGTACCACACCAGAGGGCAGTGTCTGTACTGTTGATGTGAAAGGGTGGTGTGGAGGTGAATGTTTTGTTGCTGTTTTTAAATCCAGTCCAGTTTTCAGTTAGTGAATGGCTTGCCTTAGGGACAGTAATGGCTCGACAACGTGATTTACCTGAAACAATGGCTTGGAGGGTCATAGTAAGGATGGAAGCTGGACAGACACAACAAGAGGTGGCACAAGCCATTGGGGTGTCTCAAAGCGTGATTTCCAGACTTTGGAATCGTTTTCAAAGAACAGATACTGTTCACAGAAGAGCCGGACAAGTCGACCACGGGCAACAACAGCAAGGGATGACCGTTACCTCATGTTAACAGCCCGTCGGAATAGACAGCAGAATGCAACTCAACTGCGAAATACACTTCAAACAGCAACAGGACGCAGGGTGTCAACTCAAACTGTCCGTAATCGACTGCATGGAAGTGGTCTCTATGCCCGTAGGCCCATGGTGTGTACCAGGTTAACTCCACAACACCGTAGAGATCGCATAAACTGGGCGGAGGAACATCGTGGGTGGAGGCATGCCGAATGGAGATCAGTTCTTTTTTCTGGTGAGTCGCGATTCAACGTGGAATGTGATAGTCGGCGTGTATTCATCTGGAGGGAAAAAGGGACACGAAACAGTCCAGATTTTGTACGTGAAGATCCCCATATGGTGGCGGTGGATTGATGCTGTGGGCAAGAGTCAGTAGTGGTGGACGTATCGGACCTCTACGTCATCCAAGGTGGTACTTTGACTGCGGTAAGGTATAGAGATGAGATTATCCGACCTTTTGTCGTGCGTTATGCTGGTGCCATAGGTGATTATTTTCTTTTGTGGACGATAATGCACGACCCCACAGACCTGGCTTGGTGGACGACATGCTGGAAGTGGAGGGTATCAAGCGTATGCAATGGCCAGCTTCCTCCCCGGACTTAAATCCGATTGAGCATATGTGGGATGCATTAGGTAGGCGCATTGCAGGCAGACCAGCACCTCCCACAACTGTTCCAGAGCTGCACATTGCTCTTATGGAAGAGTGGCCACGTATCTCCCAAGATCTCATTGCTAACCTCATTGCATTAATGCCACACAGGTGTGAGGCAGTGCTGGCCGTTCGAGGAGACCATACACCATACTAAAGAAACATTTTCACCTATGTTAATGCTGCTTTGTTTGTTTGCTATATTCCTAATCAGGATCTCTTTGACATCTGGTGTGGTACAGAGGTTACGTAATGACATCAAACTCTTGTTTACATTCTTCTGGAGTAATAGAAAGTGATTGCATCTAATACTGTTCCTAAAAACATAGTCTTAATAGGTTATTGTACAATATCCCCTAATATTTTTGAGCAGTGTATAAATCCTCCCACAAAGCATAGCCATAAAGAAGTCATAGAGCGAGTTAAGTAGGTACGTAAGTAAAGGTAAATGCTATAGAATGGGGCTCAAATATGCTTCGATTCCGGACGAGTTTGAAATCGCGAAGCCCAGAAAAAATGCTAATATGATAACCATTGTGAGCGATTTTTAGATAATTTGTTCTTACGATAAATGTTCTCGGATACCTTATTAGTTATTACTGATTAATTTTATATTTATAACAATCTATTATATATTAAATAAATGTGTCATCTGTTTATATTAATGAATTGAAACGGAAGAACAGAATGAAATGTTACTTCGAACTTCTAAAAATTATTGTAGAGACAGATATATAACAAAATATTTTTAAACGAGACAAGTGACGAAATAAAAGTCCGTTACGGAGAAATTACCAAACACTAGATGATTTCCTCAGCATATCGTGTTTAATGTCCGATTTTGCTGGTTTACGGAGTACATATTTAGTCAACAACAATATAATAGAACAAGTTAACAACTTTATTTATCTTCAACATTCATAAAATTCATGACAAAATTCCGTTGAGGTAGTAGTCACAAAATTAAAAATTATAATATAAAATTATAAAATAGTTACCTGAAAGGTCCGACTTCTCAACTTAAAAATTATTAATTATCTGTAGCGCTTTCGGGACTAGTCCCATTATCACCAGAAGTAACATAATATGGGTTCTTGATCACTGATTCGTCCCGCGCCGTAGCCGAGCGGTTAAGGTAGGAAGCCTTGGTGCAGAGCTACGGGACTTGCGCTGGTTCGAGTCTCCATGGGGAAGAAATTTTCTCGTGGTATTTCGGCCAGTATGGGACCGGTCCCCACCCACCCAGCATCGTGAGGCAATTGGGTAGCTACAATAAGTAGCGGCTCCAGGTTGAGGAACCAGCTATAACGGCTGGGGGACTCGACATGCTAACCACATGCCACCCCTACACTGGCTGTTGATCATCTACCTCTGTGATTGACACATGTGGATGTGAAGGGCCAGCAGCCGGCTGGTAAAAGGGCAGCCGCTGAAAAGTGGAAAGACCCTCAAGCGGAATCGGATTACTGATTCAATACTGGTGTTCCACTGAAAATCTGACACGTACTGGGTGCGTTTTCATTTAACAGATGGTTGTTGTTAACTGCCTTCAAAATTTCCATCTCCTCGAGTGCGTTTATCTTAGCTGGATTATCTTCCCTGTGCCATATTGTTAGGGTGTTTTCAATATCTAACATATGATGTCCAGCATGGATAACGTGTCTTGCATAGATTGAGTTTCCATCTTCGTAAATAAAGTCTCGAAAATATTCTTTAATATTAATATTAAAACTTCTGCTTGTTCTTCCGATATAAAATGTGTTAAATATCTACACTATTGAAATTATTTTCTTCGATGTTATTGTTTATTATGTTATTTAATTTGTTATTAGTTCTGTATGCTATTATTATGTTTCTGTCTGCTTTCTTTATTGCTTTGATGTTTCTTTTCCTGTGTATGTAAGTGATATTCATGTGTTTTTTGTTGTTATCAGATTCTCTTTCAAGTTTAGTTACGTTAAATATATTGTTCTTTCTTGTTTTATTTATTTCCGAGTTTATTTATAATTTGTTCACTTTAGCCGTTGGTTTTTGTCATATATTTAATGTAGTTAAATTCTTGAATATAATTTAATCTGCTTAATGAAGTTTTAACATACTATTGATTAAGGTGTTAAATGTGCTTATTTTTGTTGAAAAGTGTGTATAGAATTTTTGTTTAAGGCAAGGGCATTGCTTGCAGGTTTCTGGTAAATGCCGATTTCTAGTTTACTGTTGTATAGATTTCTTGTTATAGATAAATCTAAGTATTTATACTAATATTAACTTCTATTTCCTCGGTGAAAGTTATTTTTTCGTGCAAGTTATTTAAGTCTTGTAATTTTTTTTTCTATTTTCACTCTCACGGAGGCCTTGTACATGAATATATTAATGAACGATCTTAATGACGATCTGGTAATTATACAGAAGTCAGAGGATGATTTACAAAGAGCCATTTACATGTTGAATCAATTAGGACTCTATTATAATCTCAAAGTCTCAACTTCAAAAACTAAAATTATGGCTTTTCAGGGCAAAGTGCCAGTCAGAACAAAACTAGTGATCAATAATGGAATAATAGAACATATAGCACACTTTAACTATCTTGGTTCAGATAAAACATATAACTACGATTGGGATATACACAATAAATTAAACCGATATCGAATGATGTGTGGCACCATAAGAAGAACCCTCCGAAAGACTCGAAGAGAAACTCAGCTCAGGTTTTATAAAATTATGGCTGTTCCTGTTCTTTTATATGGATCTGAATCTTGGGTACTTACAAAAAAAGATACCTCACACATTCAAGCCACTAAAATGAAATTTTTAAGATCTGTAAAAGGATGTACACGCATGGATAGATTACACAATGAATCAATAAGAAATGAACTCCAGATATTTTCAATAGTTGATAAACTAGAAGAGCACAAATACCAATGGAAAGAACATTTAGACAAAATGGACAATACAAGATTACCCAAAAAGATCAACACCTACAAACCACATGGGAAAAGATCTTCGGGACGGCCAAGGAAACGATGGACTTGAGACTGGAACAGGTCACATTGACCTAATCCTGGAAAGGAAGAAGAAGAAGAAGCCTTTCGAAAATAATGTTTCATATTCTGCGTTTTAACTGAACTGGACAGGCCTCCACATTAGAATAACTTGGAAGTTTAATAATTTAGTTGAGGACGACTGACTTACCAGGTAAACATTATATAAGTAGGATTAATTACAAAAAAGTCAATATTTTCATAGGTACAGTATCAACAGTTATATTTATTCGGAGTTCACTGAAGTAAATTATAAAAATATGAACAACTTGATTCTGCTAATGCTTATAAAAGAAAACGAGGTACACTATCTGTAAAAACTTGGGGAGATTTTAGGGTTACATTAGAAAAGAGAATGGGTTGAATTCTTGAAAACTGATTGTATCAAATGAAACACATTTTGTAGAATGAGGTATACTGGTTTCATTTATTTAAAGACCGCATTGCAAATAGAACAGAGTGAAGTTAGATTGAGAGTTTACCTGCCCTTTGTAACCCAACATCTATCTGTGGCTGAAATACGTTGACTGGTTAAAACTACTCCACTAAACAAACTTTACACCAGAAGAAAAAAGAGCTTCGTATTTATTACAAAACTCTTACTCTAAAACCAATCTTAAATACAATTCAGAATAAACTAAATTCGTTAAGTAGTTTCAAAATTCCTAATTTAAGTTTATTTGTATTTCACTTCTTCTTCTTCTTCTTCTTCTTCTTCTTCTTTCATAGTTTAGGCAGAATGGTCTGTTCCGGCATCATTCAATCTCTTAATCTCTGACTTGGTCGCCCAGTTACTCGTTGTCTTCTTGGTGTATATGACAGAATTATTTCCAGTAATCTTCTATTGTCCATACTTTCCAAAATGTTCCTTGCATTTATACCTATATTCATAAATTTTCTATTTGTTAAGAATATATTTAATTTATTTGTAATTTCTTGATTTTTATTTTATCTAATTATGTATATCTCAAAAATGATTTGAAAGTATTATTTCTTTGAGAATTGATTATTAAAATTTGAATGGTAAAGGAAATAAAATCAAGTAAGTCAACGTATTGTCGAAATAGAGTGTGAGGTGCCATTAGATTTTCCATGGAAAGGACTACCTTTTGTAAGTGTGATACAGTAACTAGAACATGGGTTTATTTACCCGTAAATTTTGGCATATAAGTAAAGAAAGAGGTATGTTTTTAATTTTAAAAGTTTGATTTCTTGGTTTCACGGAAAAAAGTCTTGCCGTTTCTTTTTCCTTGTAATTTATAATTTATTTATTATATGTAATGATTCTTATGTAATATTCTATTTGCTATTAACATATCCATTCAACAATTCATAATATTTTATTAATATGTAGTTCTGTTTATATTTTAATTTGTCAACAACTTTAACGTTCGTTCCAAATGTTTAATGTTTATAATATTACTATAAATTTACTTTTGTCAATATTAATTAGAAAAGGACATTGGAGAAGATAATTCACAGAGAGAAAATATATTAGTCACAGAGTGCATTAGAAATTGATATGGGGATAGAAAAATTAAAAATATGTAAAGCGTTTCCTGAGTTCCTGTAAACCCAGCAGAACTACGTAATTATTCAGGATGGGAGGAAGATAATTAATAAATAAGACACATCGGTTACTAGTAATGATTTGGTAAAGAGGATTATCTGAGTGAATAGAAAGAATCTACTATCGTGTTAATATATATAAGAAAGATAAAACCTATTTCAACAAGAATAGGGCATTTCATTAAATTAAACTTCTTAAACTATTTAACTAATAGACCGATAATTTTGCTTCTTCCTATTGATAAAATTGCTTCTTCCTGTTCGAAATGAGTGATATCTCCGCAAATTAACTTCTTTGACAAGGATATCGATTCAAGATCAATATGCTACAGTAAGAAATATCAAAAGAAAACAACTTCAAAAATTACAAAAAAAAAAGTTAGTTGTATTGCTCTAAAAAAATTATTAAATGTTGTATAATAAATCAGCATTATTGTTAATCGTTATTTCTGATACAATCATCTGTTACTGATTTTCTCAAACACAAAGAGATTTAATAGTAAAGATATGCTATTTATAAGTACACGGCCGTCTCAGAAATCGCCCCGAAGAAAGATAGGAATATATAACTTCACATTTGGTAAATATTGAACATTATAATTATTTTTAGCTTCTGGTGCTGTATTATTCGCTAAATAGTCACTCCAAATCCAACGCGAGCTTGAATTTTTCATTAGACAAAATCACTCGCGACTTTGTCAGTCGTGATTTTTTTTCAGAAAAACACAACCTCTTGTTAGATTACTGTTGATAATTCCATCGAATATATTAGTATCCGGACTCGCTCTATATTGACTACAATAATAATGGATGATCATCAATGTTGATGCAGTGGAAATGTTTAAAATAAATAAGACTTTTAATATAGGCCTAAGGTATTTTCCATGAATAAATGTGAATATGATGGCATTATATGTCAACTTTATGCAGACTTCGTCCCGCGCCGTAGCCGAGTGATGACGGCAAGAAGCCTTGGCGCAGAGTTACGGGATTTGCTTGGTTGTTGTCTCCATGGAGGAAGACATTTTCTCATGGAATTTCGGCCAGTATGGGACCGGTGCCCACACAGCATAGATGGGCATTTTGATAGTTACAATAAGTAGGGCTCCAAGTTGAGAAAACCAACTATAACAGCTGTGGGACCCGACATGCTGACCACATGTCAACCTCTACACTAGTTGGATTATAGTCTACCTCTGTGATTAACACATGTATATGTGAAGCCAGCAGACGAGTGATAGGCCAAAGGCTTCTTGGGCCTGTCGCGCCATGGAGTTTATATGCAGATTTCAAGAAGGCAGAGATCCTGTAAAAAGAGATAATTGTATAGTATCCTGCTATAATTCGGAATTGCTAAAGAAATTGATTTATCGAATATGTCTAAATGGTAAAAGAGTAGGCTCCTGCTAGTGGATAATTTTAGATTGTTTTGAAGTTCACGTTGGGTTAAGCAATGAAGTGCACTAACTCCTCTGTTAATCAGTTTTGTACAAGAACATGCAATAAAATCTTTAGAATATAATAAAATCGTCTTATTTATACTTTTTACACTTTTTTAACTTTTATATACTGTTTTCAGAACCTGTTATACTTTTTCGACCATAATTTACACTTTGAAATTCGTTCAACAGCTTTTCAGATCACTGATCAATAGAGATGAAAGATCTTCCAATGACGCGACGCTGAGTAAGTCTGAACTACAGTAGAGTTGAACCTGAACTCTGAACAGCGGTTAGATGTAAACAAGAGAAGCATTCAGACTTATAGGCAAAGTATACTTCGGTGGATATAAAGTTGCGCACTGACAGTTCGGAACATTTGGAGTGAAATATAACTAATGTAAATTGGTTATTCTAAACTGTTGCTGCAACCAGACGGTACAGAAAGCTTTTCTAACCCCCTTCCCTATGACGTCATGTGCAATGGTTACATCAACCCCTAAGCTGACATCGTTTTTACGAAGGAATTGTTGCATTCCTACTGATTCCCGGGAAGACATCCAATTATGTAAATAAAATTGTCATCTTATGATAAAAATTCTGTCCCTACAGGCAGTGTCATTGTAAGTTCGGGAAGCGTGTCACATGTAAAAATACCTTCAAAAGGAAAGATTAAACTAAGCCTAAAGCCTGGTTTACAAGTAATGATTTGTCGTCAGTCTTGCATGATCAAATAAGATTAAAACAAAACTCGTGCGGCTACACTACTCAAACTTGTACTCAGTCTTTGGGTCATAACATCATGGAGGAAGAACTATTAGTGTCGATAATTGCACAATGTGCCCAAAAATTGAAGAAAACGACGAAGTCTGCACGTCGTTCTAGGTGGTCCCGAGAGTGGTTACTGAAGAGAGAAGCATTTTCCCGTGTGAATCTTCACCGAGAACTGCAGCAGGAACCAGAATTTTGGCGGAATTACTTACGTATGGTCATAGATTCTGACTATAATTTGTTAACGCGTGTAACTCCAGAAATAGAAAAAACAAGACACTGCCATGAGAAGGCTATCAGCCCACACGAGAGACTGACCGCAAGGTTACGGTTTTTAGCTACTGGCAGGATATATACAGTTCTATGAATACCGTGAAAAATGCATGAGACCAGTGATGTAAATTTGATGTCTTCTTTCCGTCACTATACACAGTAAAAAACTAGTTAAATTCTCCAGTATCGCGGATAAAAGACTGGCAGAAGAGCGAAGTTTGTCCGGTTAGACTGACATGCATCTACATGCACCAACTTGTTCGCCGTCTTGCTTGTACACAAAGCCCAGCCCATCAGTATTTTTGCTAGTTTGTCAAACCTCATTCAGTTCATGCAAACGTCCAATTTGCCGAATACACGCAACGATTTATTTGAGACACTTGGCACGATCATGCAACACTGACGACAAAACTTTACGTGTAGACCAGGCTTTAGCGAGAGAGGTGGAAAACTAAAGAAGTTTTGCTTCTAATCAAACGTCTAGTTATAGTTTTAGAATATCGATTAAGTATTTTTTATTATTTCACTGAAATGTGTGAAGCGTGAACAGTTTTTTTTCAGCATTGTTTCTAGTTACTATAACATGGAAGTTGGTAAATTGCAAAAGAAAAAGGAACACAATGAATCACGGAGAGAACAAACTACAGAAACTGTCGTTCACATAGCTAATTTATAAACTCGTGCCTACAAGCAAGGTATGTAGTAAACAAAACACAGTGGACATTTGTAGGAATCTTGTTTATTATTTGATGTCCATTTGTTTCCTTACAATGTGCTTTCGTATTTCAAGACACACGAATTTCAAAAAGCTCTAGAGGGAAGGAGAGAGACAGTGTGGAACTCGACGAGAGAGTTGAGTAATTAGGAATAAAGCTTGGAACTATACTACAATTGTTTGCGTTGAGCTAATGAGGAATACCACAGCGAACCACCAAACTTGCTAACGGAATTGTAAACTCTACAAGATTACCACTGTTGCTTACTTCTACTGTTGCTTATGCTGTACCATTTGCCGAAAGGTGGTTATTTCAAAGTTTATTTTATTTAGAAATTATAAAATTTCAAAAGGAATATGTAATTCATAAAACATTGTTAAAACTTTATTTAATAGTACAGCAAAACTATCTTTAATGGTACAGCAGTTATTTACTCGGGGATTCTTTACAACATGTGACGCGAAAAATTTTTCTAAATTCCAATCATACACCATGCGTATGCGTCAAAAAACGCGAAGTGGTTTACACTATGGAGTCATGGGTTGCAGCCAACATATACACGATATTTAACGAACCTAGAAGCTAACCTAACGCAATTTAAGTACTCTAACATCTGGAAGACCAAGCTAAAAGCTAACCTATCGCAATTTAAGCACTCTAACCTGCGAAAGAATGCAACGCCCAAAAATAAATAGTATTTTCTGAAGTATATGTGTGTAATTAATTAGTAAGTACTCAATGTTGGCTGCACTGGAACAGGACTTTGTTTTTGCTTACAACATTCCTTAAATACAATATGACTGTCACGTCTTCATGCTACGTATGTAGTTAAATATGATAGAAAAATATATTTAAATAACGTTAGAAAAAAATTAAAAAATCATTGTAAATGGTAGGAAATAATTTGAAAAATGGAACACTAAGAATAAAAATTGATAGGAGTTAATGAAATAATTAAAATAGTTGCGTCATTTGTTGTAAAGAATGCCTATTTGATATCCTCTTTTCTCTCTTTGGTTGAAGTTTTTCATTTTCTGGATTTACAAAGATTGTTCTTTATTCCTTACACTTAATTCCATATTTAGATTGGGCGCGCAGACTGACCTGAACACCGCGATTTGAAAGACCATTTGCAGTATCGCAATTTATAATGGATGAATGGAATAAAAGTCTACTGTACAGTGTTATGTAGGTTGTAGGTCATCTGCCGGATCCGACACACCAGCTTATTCTCTCATGACTCATCCCGCCATTTTTGGACCAAGCCCGTGGTCGCGAGGAGGAACTATAACACTCCCGTGGCTTCTTCTGATATTTTTTATTACTCAGGCTCAGAGTCACGAGCCAACACCCTGGTGGGTACTACACTATATTCCCGAAATCAATAGTTTCATCACGTCCACCACAAAGGTCTTGAGATAGAGTCCTTCCTTGTCACGCAGTGGGCCAGGGTTCGATCCCCGGTCGGGACAAGTTTTCTGAGCGAGGATTCGTTCGGGGGTTCCTCGCCTGTAAGACTAATGTCAGGAAATGTAATCGCTCAAACGGGCCCCGAACATCATCTGGCTCTCATTACCATATTCGGCTCATTAGATTAAGTTTAGGATGAGGGCCTCTCCTGGTGCATAATACAATCATCATCACTCATAATATCATTGGGACAGAGTAACCAATCTTCCAGACGTCCCAGCCTCAGAAGTGTGTCACAATACGCCAATGCCAGGAGAGAATACCGGAAATATCAAAATAGACGAACTGGTGGCATTGAATAACAATAACAACAACAATAATAGTAATAATTTTGTATTCATATACAAATTTTTAATGTTTATACGTATTTTTGTCCCTAAAGTTTTATTTTTCTTCTCCACTCGTCTCTATCCATCCACTCCATTTCCTCCGGTCCTCTTGTTCTTATTCCCGTTCTTATTTCTTGCATCCACGAGTTTCGAGGTCTTCCTTTCTTTCTTCTTCCAGGTAGACACCATCCCAATGTTTCTGGGTAAGCTTTCTTCTTGCATTCGTAATAATAATAATAATAATAATAATAATAATAATAATAATAATAATAATAAAATAGTTTGCACACCAAACAAATTACAAATTTTATTTCGTTCCAATGTCAACATTATATTGTTTAGCCTGTATATATCTATTATGTATCAATAATCATGTAGATGATTCATAATTTTTATTATATGTATAATTTAACCCTGATATAGTGGAAGAGGAGACCTTACGGTCATAACTCCCATCAGGTAAAATAAATAAAATAAACAAATAAACTATTTTCCTTAACATGAAATGAGGTGAATGGTGATATAAATTGAATGAATGAGAAATGGAATGACACAATGGAGGGAGAGAAGGGAGAATGGAGAGTGTTGGTCAGATGAAATTCGGTAAACGGATGAACTCCGAGAATTTCCGGTATGGCCTAACACCAATACCGCTATGGAACCGCCAGGATTCGAACTTGGTATCCCAACATGGGCAGCCGCGCGCTCTAGCCACGCGTTATACCGAGAGGGGCTATCATACTCAAATTTCCAGTACTGAATAACAAAACTTTTTAGTCAAAAGAGATCCTGCGATACCTCTGCCTTTATGTAGTCAACTGTTATACTATGCCCTGTCCGCTCTTAAAGTGATCCTCGTTAAACAAAATCATGTGACCTGCTCGCTTTTCATTGGTTATGAACACCCGACGTACGTTGTATAAGCAATATCCTTCCACCATTCGCGCCACAATTACTGTCACTTTTAACAGGGAGATAACACAGCAACGGAAGACTCGATACTTTCAGCCATTTTACTTCATGAGAATCGAATGAAGCATGACTCAAATGCATCACCCATATGTAAACTAATTTCAGTTGTAATTATTGATTAGGTATATTTTAGAATATTTTATGTTTTGAATATTATTATTTTCAATGACGCAGAATAACAAGTATATTCAGAGGACACATTTTTTATTTAATGAGGGGAACTACTTTATCGCGTACTTATTGCTTCTACAACGTACATCGGTGTCCATAACCAATGAAAAGCGAGCAGGTCACATGGTTTTGTTTTGCCGAGGATCACGTTAAGAGCGGACATGGTATAGTCTCTCCAATATATACTGAAAAGATAATCTGGTAATTATTTTCCCAGGAATTAGGAAGCAGAACAGCTTTAAAATGTTACAAAAACCTCTATAACGAACATTCCAGCTCGACCAAGAATGGAAGCGGTTGGGATGTTTCGCTTGACCACATGACATGACATCCTCGCTAAACATCTCCATCGGTTTGTTATCCTGTTGTCTCCAAACAGCAAGCTGTGTGCCCTAGATGTGCAAATGGAGCGAGCACATCCCGTCAATCCTACAGTGGACTACAACACTCAATTGTGATCAAATATTATTTGGAAGCAATTAAATCAATTATTAGTCAATGATATGCTCGTAATTATATACAGAGTGTATAAAAATTAATAGTGCAAACTGAAACGGTTGAAAGTATACGGCAATAGAAGCAAAACGTTCCAGCAAACATGGGTCCGCAGACAAACGGTGTGCGAGATTTATTATTGCGAATATATGGTTACGAGCCGCCTCTGACGTCCTGCGTTATTAACAAAATATCGAAACTCACTGCTATATTGAAACCATAGTGAAAGGACGACACTTTGAACATCTCATTTAAGAGGTACGAGGGTACAGTATTAGTGTACATCATGTGAAGTATTAATTGTATTTGTTAATAGATTAAGTCACGAGTAAAATTCAGGCAATTTAGAAAGGCAATTAAGCGAAAAGTCTTATATTTAAATTAATTTTTACTAATTAGAACAATGTTTCTTATAGAAGTCAGTGGCGGCTTGTAAACAGAAATTTGCAATTATTTTGCACTGGCTCATTTGCGGATCCATGTTTACTGGAACTTTTTTTTTGTTGCTTTTATTATCGTATACATTCATCTGCTTCAGTTTGGGCTGTTACTTTTGATACACCGTGTATTCCTTATATATATATATATATATATATATAAGAAATAGATTAATCCATTATATTTTATTACTTTCTTTGTATTTGTTTAATTTTTTATATACAGCAGATTAGAGCTATTATTCCTTTGTGTATATTATTCTTTCATTAGTTTAATTTTAATTGTATTTAATTGTATTGTATTATTAAATATTATTTTCATTATTGTTCAGTTTGACACATAATTATTATTGTATGTTTTGTAATTTTTGTATTTATATGTAACACATGTTTGTAAATGTAACATATGTTTATCCTTGTGAGTGGTCTTAACTCTATCTATCTAAATAAATAAATAAATAAATAAATATATATATGCATGGTTTTTATAGATATAAGGAGTAGGCTATATATAATTGTCTTTATCCGTACAACCACACTGGTCAAGAGTGCTCCTTTGCGGGAGTTACTATACCAAATATTTAGTTTCGCTTATTTCCCTACAGATGTTATCAAGTGACAAATGTTTAGCCCATCACTTAAAAGTAAGATTAAATAGGTCAGTAAAATATTCCTTGGATGGGAAAGGCCAATTTAAGTTTACATAGAGTCTCTAATTGAGACATGAGATTATTTTAAGCACCGGAAAAGTCTTCAGGTTCGAGACTCACTGCTTAATCCCTCCCGAAGGGCATATACAATGGATTAATCCATCTTAAAACATACGTCTATTCTCGTCTGGTTTGAAGCCGCGACCCTCGGCGGGTCTAGAGGCAAGGATCTTCACTCCAATATCATCGAGGATAATGAATAAGTAAAAACAATAAAGAAAGCAATTTATGTAATTCCTATATTTTTAACACAATTTAACATGGTATGTGTAGAGGTCAGGAAAACTCGTAATATTTTCTAGTTAATTCGAGTATTTTCGTAAATAACGCACATTCTACTTCTTCATATCCTTCCTTTACCTCACGGTGTTATAAAAATAAATTTAGCTCTACCAACGTACAAGAACGGAAATATAAAATATGTATTTAATACAAAATCTCGCAGATACAAAAACCTTGTTTTAAAATGTAGCTTGCAATTTACCCTGTAAATGAGCGCAATTGTCTCGTGAATGTCTGTTTTATTGGCTCGCTGAATGTCATGGAAGTTTAAATTTGCATTCCTTCATGGACATGAGACCTGAACATTAACAGTTTTAATCTAATATAACTGGGTTATTTCTTTTCCACATCGTTTCACTTTGTTTGTTATGATACTAATTTAGATATGGTAACGAATAATATTTTTACGAGTCTGAGAATCCCAGAACATAAACATACATATATGTAAGGATATAAATAAATAAAATGCGTCCGTGTAAACTTTTTAAAAATATTAATGAAACTTCGAAATATTTTGCACAATACATAAGTTACACAACAAATTTATTTATATAACATATCATCATATCACAACGTTAACAGAAATAAATTCTGGAATATAATGAAAGAGAAAGGAGTACCTCAGCACCTAATAAGTGTAATAAAAAAGTTATCTGTAGAAAATAAAATAACATTAGAAACTGGAGGCAAAAATAAAAAGAATATAAAGCAACAATAAATAGAGGTGTAAGACAGGGATGTCCACTTTCATCCTCCCGTTTTAATATTTATATTGACGATATCATATATAATTGGCAGATAAATTTGGACTCACATTTCAAAATAAGAAATAAGGTGTTAGATACCTTACTTTTTGCAGACGACCAAGTTCTAATATCTAGTTCAGAAGATGGTCTACAGAAATCGCTCTTTCAGTTAAATAACATTATACAGAAATATAATTTCAAAATATCAATAAGTGAAACTAAAATCCTAGCTTTTAAGGGATCAGATACCGTAAGAGCCAAAATAATTCTGGAGGGGAAACCCATTGAACTAGTGAACCATTTTAAATACCTGGGTTATGAAATCTCCTATTTTAAAAATGAAGATCTATTTAACAAACTTAATCAATTTAATTATATATGTGGAACAATCAAAAGGATATTTAAAAGCACAAGAATAGAAACAAAACTAAAATTTTATAAAGTAGTGGCAGTCCTTACTATTGTATGGTAGTGAATTTTGGGTTTTATCTAAAAGAGAAGAGAAGATCATAGAAGCAGCTGAAATGAGATTTCTGAGATGTGTGATTGGTTGCAAACTTCTAGATAAGAGAAGAAGTGAAGATATTAGAAATGAGCTAAATATCGTTAAACTCTTAGATAGAATAATAGAAAAATGGAAAGAACATGTTCAAAGAATGGAAGATGATCGCATTCCCAAAATTATACTTAAATACGAACCAAAAGGACGCAGGAATATTGGTAGACCGAAGAAGAGATGGATCCAACTTTTGAATGATAACACTGGGGAACAGTGATTTTGGTGCCTTAATGTTTTCACCTATTTATGGGTATATTTGGGTCACTGATTCCAAAGATGATTTCAGTTTCGTCCTATCAGCTCTAGTTTTTGAGATAGAGTTTATTCAAATTATATACCAGTTCAAAAATACTGGTCCACATATACAACTATATTACTCGCATACAATTAAATACAAAAGAACAAATACTTTCTTTTTCATGAAACAACTGTATCTATATAACTACCATAATTTATTTACACATTAGTCTCGTTAGAATCATTAATTTTCCTCCATCAGGTCGCAGAATCCCCGTTTCTGTGATTTCCTCCGATGCAATGATCTTGGACATTCTCGGTGGATGCTCCAACAGTAGTCCGCCATCATATGTATATCCCACCGTCCACGATACCTTTCTTCCATTGTACTTAATTCCTGGTGAAAACGCTCACCCTGTTCCTCACTTACATCTCCAAGATTGTCTGGAAATCGATCCAAATGACTGTGTAGGTAGTGTAATTTGATGCTCATGTTACAACCTAGTGCACAAAAAGCAGTGAGCATATTCTCCACTAGTTCATCACTATTAGGAGACTTATAGTTTCCAAGGAAATTCTTCACTACCATACAGAACGAAGACCATGCGGCTGCTTCAGTATCATTCATTGAGTCTTGAAATTGATGGTCATTAATAAGTTGGCGGATTTGTGGTCCATCCAATATACCTGCTTTTATTTTTTCCTTACTCAGTGCAGGAAATTTTGTACATATGTAGCCAAAACATGTTCCATCTCTATTCAACGCCTTGATGAACTGTTTCATTAAACCAAGTTTAATATGCAGTGGTGGCAAGATGATGTTGTTTCTGTCAACCAAAGGTTCTGCAACGATGTTTTTTTTTCTCCAACGGTCATGCTTTCTCTAAGAGGCCAATGCCTTCTCACCCAATGTTGATCTTTGGCTCTAGAGTCCCATAAACATATAAAGCATGGGTATTTGGTGTACCCACCTTGTTGTCCTAGAAGAAAATTCACCATCTTGAGATCGACACACATTACCCATTGGTGGATCACGGTAAGAGATCTCTCTCTAGCACTGGAGCTATTGATTGTATGTTTCTTTTCACACGCATAGAAACTGAGTGAACCACTGGCATTGACCTGTATCATGTTCCCATTATGCAAAAGAACACATTTTAGGGCCTGCGTTTTGGAGCTAGTCTATAAATCGGACCGCCATTCACTTGGTGTGTATTTTCTTACACCCCGCTTCATTAACAGTCCTTCAACATTCATACAAAAAACAAACAATTGATTTTCTACTGTGAAGAATGGCACGAAATTCCTGTTTCTCGTTTGCGATAGAACCTAGTGACCGTTGTTCCCGGTAACAGACTTGTTTCTTTCGTCTTCTTTTTCTCTGCCAGCCTGGACGCTAACAACTCAAGATGACTTCTTTGGAAGACTTAGATCCCTTATGAGGTCGTTCAGTTCCGCTTGACTAAAACCGGATGAAACTGATGAAGGTCCTGGGAAATCGCTGTCATTTCCCTCAGAATAGCTTTCAGTTGAATCATCCTCTTCTCTGGTGACTCTGGAAGACTGGTAAAAATTGGAACAGGTATCTCCTCTGAATGTGGAACAGGGCGTCTTGCGGAGCGTAGATTGGGATATACCCATCTATTCCGGTTTTTGCTATTGATGCCCTTTACATTGACTGAACAAAAATAGCAGTCATCACTATGGTTAATTTGTTCTCGCCAGATCATGGTTCCCCAAATTTCAAGCATTTCCGTTTCCCATTTGTCCATTGTCGTAGATGCTCTGTGCACGTTTTACATACAATGTGAGGTGCCCAAGGCTTATCTTGATCTCCCAGTTGTACTTTGAAATAGGCCAAATAAGCTCTTCTTACAAAGTCAGTTATAGGTTTTCTTTGTTGAGTGAATGTGTACTCCCCACAGATGAAACAAAACACATCAGGATTATTCACACATTTTCTTCGTGTTGAAGCCATGTCAGTCTAGAAAAAGGATAAACAATTGTCAAATTAGTAAAATTACATATGCAAACGGCAACAACAACATGAATATAACTTGGATTAAATCAATTAGTATTATGCAAACAATCGATTTACAATGGTGGTACATAAGAGCAGTATCATCAATATCTTGCAAACTAGAGCTGCTGCAACAAAATGGATGACATTTTTGGAATCAGCAGTGCCGAAATACCCAGAATCAGGTGAAAAATTTCAGGCACCAAGAAAAAAATATTTTTTTGTTCCCCAGTGTAATATATGAGACCGGAACAAGCCACATGGGCTTAATCCGTGATTGTTGATGATGATGATGATGACATATCATCATCATCCATGCAAATGCACGTATTAGACCGTGTGGCTTGTTACGGTCTCAAAGAAGAATTTTCCATCCAGCACTTTTTTGGACGTCCCAGCGATCTTTTGCCTTGGGGCAGAAACGAAACACGGTTTTTCGAATTCTATGAGATGGCATTCGTAGAATATCGGCTTTCCAGTTGTTCTGATAGTTTTGTATATGGTGGAGAATGGGTTCTACGTCCAACTCTTCCATTATTTCCTTATTTCTTTTAAGGACCCATTTTGTATAGCCTGCCATATGGCGCATAAATCGCATCTCATTTGCTATTAATCTACTTTCACATCTTCTTCGTATTGCCCATGCTTCACTACCATGTCTATATTTCAGGTCTTGCGAAAACAAAGGAAACAATGAAAAGAAAACTGAAGTGATGACGTTTTGTGGGAAATACCCTATACCAAGCAAAATTGTTTTGGACGATGGTATTTTAGTGGGAAATATCCTATAACCCTATACCTAGAAAAATTGTTTTGGACGATGAAATTTTAGAACAAGTAAATGAGTTTAAATTATTTGAGCTATAATTTAACATTTCAAGATGAAGCTGATATATCAAAAATACATATGCAAGGATATAAATAAATAAAATGCTTTCGTGTATACTTTTTAAAATATTAATGAAGCTTCGAAATATTTTGAACAATTCGTAAGTTACTTAAGACATTTATTTACATAACATATCATCAAAATCCATGCAAGTACATGTATTAGGCCATGGGGCCTGTTACGGTCTCAAAGAGGTATTTTTCATCCATAGCTTTTTTGAACGTCTCAACGATCTTTTGCCTTCAGGATAGTAATGAAGTTTATCTTTAGGATCTGTGTGATATGGAATTTGTTGAAGATGGGCTTTCAAGTTGCTCTGGTAATATTGTGTACAATGTGGGAATGGGTTCTACACCAAACTCTTCCATAATTTCCTCATTTTATATGGTCCCACGTTTGTGTAGCTTGCAGTACGGTGCATAAATCACATGCCATTATGTTGTTATTTGGCATTCATCTCTTCTTCATATTGTCCATGCTTCACTACCATGTATTAAAACTGGTATTGCCAAGAACGTAATAAAGTCGTAGACTTGTGTTCTTTTATACTAAAGATAGTTTCATAATACTGTTAATTATCCCCGTGATTTTTGTGAAATTTGTGATTTTCTTTTGCTATTTCAGCTTTATCTTGAAATGTTAAATTGAAGAGCTTGGAGCAATAACATGATAAGCCACATAATGTTGTTTCTGAGATATAAGGATTTTAATGTTTTCAAAAATTATAAATACTAATTGTGCAGTATTGTTGTTAATACATTGTGTGTCTATATGTTTTAACTAATTACGTGCGCACTTACAAAGGATTTATAAGGATATTTCAATGCATTTATTTGCTATCATTGTAAAAAATGACATTTCGTAACAGAATGTGGCATATCATGTTACTGCCTTAAGCCTTTCATGTATATATATGATACTTTTTATTTGCTTACGCCATTCTAACTATCAATCTCCAATAAATTAGGAGGATAAAAATATAGTTATTTATATATCTTCCCATCGCCCCAACAAAATAATCATAAAAAAGGTAATAACCCAACCTATTAAATTAATAAAATTATTAAAGTCTATAGGGTCTTCCCGTCCCTTAAAATTATTTAAACTTTCTTACTTAATAATTAAATTCAATCCTATTAAAACATGACTATTTATTTCGTCCCATATATACTGTATATACAATCGGTCCCGTTGAATCACTTCCATAAGGAAATGTACATATCTCGACACTCAGTGAATTTAGAAATACGTTTCTCATCTTGTCTTACAAATAAACTCTCCAAGTTTTAATAAATGTTCACATGTGTGCTTCTAGTCGCCCGAATAATATCTAATATCAAGACGGTATTCTGTCTCCCTCCATATGTTCCGCAGCATTACAGATGTGACAGATGCACAAGCGTCTCTCATCCACCCTCGTAGGTCAGCTAAGTCCAGTACAGGAGTTCGACAATGTCTTTGACGTATCCCCAAAGAATGAAATCTAAGCGGATCCATTCTGGTGATCTTGGAGACATTCAATGAGATTGTATACAAATTGCGTGTTGAGGTAGTCTTGAACTTCATTGGCGTAATGTGAGGGAGCTCCATCTTGCTGGAAGAAGAGATCATCCGGTATTTGTGAACTACATAATTCTCCAGCATATCTATGTATCGTGTCCCAATCAGTATGCTTTCAGCAAAGAAGAAAGGTCCGATCACAGTAACACAAGCCAAAGCACATCACACATTTACTTTGGGGCTGTAACGTTCATATTCCATTAAAGCACGATGGTTTTCTTCTCCCCATGTTTCTACATTTATGGCAGTGTATCTTAATACACGCGTGAAAAATTGCTTCGTTTGAGAATACGACGTGGTTGAGGAAACGACTGTCATCTTCAATGCGGGGTAACATTGCCTTAGTGAACTTGGTCCATCTGGGTTTATCATTTCACTGCAGCTATTGTAGATGTTGGATGTTGTATGCTCTAAGTCTCAATCTTTTAAGGACAATGTAGTGAACACTTCACTTCGGTATATATTGGCCCATCAAATTTATTTCCTTGGGCTGCGCTGAAATGCTTGCCTAATATCTTAAACTTTAGCTACGAACACTGCATTTTTGCCGCTTCCCGTCTTTCTTAACCCAAAGCCAGTTTCCAAGAGCTGATTATATTATTTCACAATGGTATGATGCTCTGGAGCATTTACACCTTATTCCTGCCTAAATCTTCATTGCACTGCATTAACCTACCTAACCAACAATAACATTTCACTTTCTGCTGTACCTTAAATTTCGCCATTTTAACTCTATGTTGTCATACCCCGGCTAGAGTCATAATTTTCATTGTTAACAAATTTGGAGTTTCTACATAAGACAAGATGAGAGACGTTTCTAAATTTACTGAGTTACGACATATTTATATTTATTTGTTTGTCATTAAACGGACAAGCTGTATATGGTTAATGATCCCACTACGGACCTTATGTGTAGTAGGAGGTTAAGGTTTCCACTTTTCTGACAGCCGGATAGTTAGTCCTGAGTTAAGGCCTCCTTTACCTCGATACGAAGCGTCAGGTGCTCATTTCATTTAGAGACTGAAACAACCCCAGGTCCATTGATCCAACAGAAACACACACACACACACACACACACACATATATTGTATGTGTGTGTGTGTATGTATGTATGTATATGTATATTGCGCCGTGCTGGCCTTGATTTTCCTTCTAGGTTATTTAGCCGTAAATTAAGCACAATGCATTTATCAAAAATTTTACTAGACACTTTATTTAATTCTTCAATTATCAATAAACTTCTATGCGCAGATACAAATCACTAATATTCTTCTATTATTCGTTATCTCAATTAGAACAATCTTTCACTCACTGATAAATAAATTTACCACAAATTACGTCACACTGTTCACCACAAGACTCGCTATCGCAGACTGACTGCGGTCTCCTGTCTCTGTCCTTTTTATAAGGTGGCGATAAAATCTTTGGAAACAGCTTCCAGATACTTCGACGCCTTTCTCAAAGAAGAAGGAAGGAGATGTTGGTGGAAACGTCCGGCAACACACTCCAGACAAATTTGGCGGTTGTGCGGGTAATCTAACTCGCCATGGACGACTCGCCCGCGCAATTCAAACGTCGCTTAGCGTGACACGTAACAATATATACATACATGCCCTATATGCGCGCGCGCGTGTGTGTGAATGTGTGCGTGCGTGCATATGTGTCATCGCTCTAGCAGTCCGAATTTGCTTTCATAACAGAACTCGGTGTATATATATATATATATATATATATATATATATATATATATAAATTTAAAAAACGAAAGATCCAGTTCGGTATCAGCAAGTTAAAACCAACAGAAGTGGGCATCGACCGGAAGTGAATATGAAAAAATCGCTCTGTTTGCAGCAATTTTCAAATTTGTTGCAACAAAACTAGGTATATGTTACTGAAATAATTCTAGGAAGATATTCTCTAAAAATCAGCGAAATCGTTTTGACTGTTTGAGGGGAACAGGAAGTGTCGTGGGCGAACTATGCTAGTAAAAATGAAGCTTTATTATTAACAAATAGTATTTTACGAAAAAAAAACTTGAGTTAACAGTTGTGTCATGATTTTAGTTCTAAATATATAATAACATATTTAATTAATTAGCTTGTTTGAGATACAGTATATCCTTGTGCAGAATTATCTGTTACCATATTTTGATTATTGTAACATTATTATGTTCTAAAGTTTAAACCTGCTCTACCGACAGGTCATATCCGGACGCCATAGGAGACCTAAAAGTAGTATCTAAAACGGGAGAGGTTAATACTTTAAATTGAGAAATTAAATTTCTCATGCCATATTATTTATATGCGTTGGACTGGAGTGAAAAAAATCATGCATAACCATAATTTATTTTGTGTATTTAGTATAATTTCATACATATTTACTTACTTTTGACTGATCCATTTTTCTACTATTGATTAAGAATATTAAATAAATTAAACCACTGTAGCTTATTGTACATAGTGCCAAATAAAGAATAAGAATAAATCTAATAATGTGGTAATTATTTGCACAGACAGATTATTTTGAACAATTTGTTCGCTGAATTATGTATGAATAGTAAACTGAACGATTTCCATATGAGCGATAAGATGTGTTTATATATGTATATATTATATATATGTATATATGTGTGTGTGTGTGTGTGTGTGTGTGTGTGTGTGTGTGTGTGTGTGTGTGAATGTGTGAAACTTTTACCTTTGGACTCTTACCTATTTAATTATTCACTAGAGCGTTTATGTCCTTTTGGTTTTCATTTACACTCTATTTCTGGGCATCTCTCATGACTCCAACAATAATCTGCAACCATAGATGAGTTCCTCTTACCCTGATACCTTCTTTTCTAAAATGCCTTCGTGGAAACATCAATAAAATTTCCCTCTATCACAAAATTAATTCTTGTTTTTCAAGAGAATGAGACCTCACTAAATATTTTAAACATCATAGTTGTTTATTTCACATCACAATGAATAGGAATTAACTATTGTTAACTCGGATAGATTTTGAGTGTAGACCAGTGTTATTCGCCATTTTTAAGTCGGCTCCTTATATATTAGCTTCATACATGTTAGGGTGTTTGTCAAACAAGACCTGTTGGAAGCGATCTTCATTATAGTTCTGTAAACACGAAACTAATCCAATTTTAAACTATGAACCGTACAAAATATTGGACATATAACAAGCATAATTTCACTTCATTCACTTCAATGGAAAAAAAAGGGAAAAATGTACATTAATTAAATCGAAGAAATTTTACATCTGATAACTATATCTTTTTCGTCCGGCACTTTGGGTACCGATCCTCAAATAGATTGGGTTAATAGATGAAAAAACAGAGGGAAAACGCCTAGTTGGTAGACCAAGAATGAGGTGGGAGAATAACATTAACTATGATTTGAGGGAAGTAGATTATACAGGGGATGATTGGAAAACATTAGCTCAGGATAGGGATGTATGGAGAGTTCATGTCCGTGCGGCCATAAACCTACGGGTTCGATAGTGAAATTGAGTTAGTTTGTTACTTCATAGATAAAAAAGCTACTAACCCAGGAAATCCTAAATATAAAAAGTTTCTTTAACGCTAGGGGCTCTGATGGTACTTATCTCCGAGTAGATTATATTATATATCTCCTCAACAACCTGTTTTTTATTCGCCTAAGATACCTTTAATATGAACAGGCAAAAATAATATATTAAGAAACGAATTCAATATTGGATTTCAAGGAGAATGTTTTAAGTTTCAATCTGTTAATCTTTTACGTAAATCTTAAAATTCTTAATAAATTTCTTGTAAAAATTATATTAAATAAATAAATAGATATTTCTTTTACTATCTACATTACTAAAGACCTGTTTCATATTGCATTACATATAGAACTCTCAATACTTTTTTGTTTTGAAAAATAATAATGCAAAAGATCATCTAGCCTTCTCAATAATATAAGCTACGAGATTTGAATGTCGCGGTTCAACAATAGCATTACGGTTACGTGGTTACGGCATGATTAAATTTCAAAATTTGTTTTGCTATAAAAATAATTACAATTTCGCGTTCTTTTATTTAAGGAAAATTAGGATTAACATAAACATGATAAAAATATTTTGTTTTAGAACCAATTGGGTTGTTAATTCAAAACATCGTCTATTAAATTTCGCTAAAATACAAGGTAAGTTAGTTGCATTTAAAATATAAAACAAAGTAAGCATTAGAACAGTCGTGTCCAACTTTTTCTTGGGGAGGGGTACTGCCGTAAAGGCGAATTGCTTTGCGAATCACATAATTCGATTTTTTTACCGTATTAGATAGGATCTAAGAAAACAAATATATATATATAATCGTAATATATATATATTGTTACTTTTCTTAAAATATTAATCATATATTAGTCAAGTTACTTTGAATTTTTTCATGTATAATCTAATTCTAAAATCTAAATTGAACAATATAAACAAAGTATTATTAACCCCTTTCATGTTTAATATAAATTTTAGGTCAACATTTCAATAAAATTGTTATATTAAAGGCAATTAATTAATTTTTAACTGTCAGTGCGACACTCGGCACTGCTTCTCACGAACAATGTATCCAATATCTGATTTGATTGATATATAGGCCTAGCAACTCGAAACGAACTCTCCAGATGACTGTCGGTGATTCGCGTTCTCGTTGCGCACTTCACATGTTTCATGCCGGAGAACATTTGAAGTGATGCGAAACGAAGTGCATGTCTATTAATGCCCGGATATTTTTCTCTGGGAAAGTAGTCGCGATAGAATTGCACTAAGGGGAAATTGTTAAACATATTCTTTAGGTCTGACGGACATTGAAAATCAACGCTCTCCTCGGGGACCTCGTCCATATTAATGGAGAAAGAAGAACAAAACAGATTGAAACTTATAACATTCTCCTTGAAGTCTTGAAATGTAATGTAGAATTCGTTTCTTAATTCTGATATAATTTCTGCGTACTTTTCAGAATTTAGATTATTACACTTTTGTAGAGCTGGGAAATGCACAAAGAAGTGTATTTAGAAATGGAGATAGACAACCGCAGTTTTGTATATACATTGTATGTAGTATACATAAGAGGGCAGTGGTTTTAATTCCCACACGCGTGTTTATAACATGTAATATTACAGTATAGTTATTTAAGTTGGTGTCCCCGAATCTGGAAGTTGAAATTTCAATCATGGTCACCATTGCTGTAAGTACGATAAAACGACTATCGCGCGCAAAAAAAGCTTTGTATCGTTTCTTCGGCCAGAATAAGCAGCTTGATTGTTACAGGATATAGTGGTAGATATGCTAGAGAAGTTCAAACAGTTAGGATGCAAGGTAAGCTTAAAGTATATTTTCTAATATCGCACCTAGACAGTTTTCAGAACAATTTGGCCGACCCAACAAGAACATCGTTATAAATGCCGCTGGGGAATAAACATGACGTCTGACTACTGCTGGGGTATCAAACATGAAGGAGAAGTGGCATACAAACAGAAAGGAATTAAACGATCATTCATAGACAAACGTCAAAGGAAGTACCTCCGTATAGTAAGTGTCCACAACACCATATTTGCATTCTAATATCATAAAATTTATCTCACGTTACTTTCTTATCATTTTATTTGTTCAATTTTGCATCCAGCTCTCATGTTTCATTGGCTATAGATTAGGACGATTATGATGATTGTGCTAAAACCTGACGTGCTGTAGAGAAACAGGCTTCCGTTTCGTGATCAGCGGAATCGACTTAGTAAGAAAATCACATTTTCATGCAAACCTCAGACAAAAAAGTAAAAAAATTGTCGATTGTGTAATTATTTATTGTAGCCTACTTGAATATCTAACCTGGGCTTAGTAATAAGACTAATACTGTATTATAAATGTATCTAACCCCTTTTAAAAGAGAAAGAGAGAGAGAGAGAGAGAGAGAGAGAGAGAGGAGAGAGAGAGAGGAGAGAGAGAGGGGGAGAGAGAGAGAGAGAGAGAGAGAGAGAGAGAGAGAGAGAGAGAGAGAGAGAGAGAAGGGATTAAATAATTAACTATGCCAGGTAAAATGTGTATATTATTATTATTATTTTCTTCTTCTTCTTCTTCACTTCGTGGTTTAGGCAAGAGTTGCCTGTTCCGTCTTCACTAATATATCTAAGACCATCTCTTCCGAGGACGTCCGACATCTCTTCTTCCTCTTGGAAAATAATGGAAGATTCTATTTGGTAATCTACTTTCTTCCATTCTTTCTACATGTTCTTTCCACTGTATCTTGTTGTTAAATATCTTTTCTTTTATGGAATAGATCTGCAGTTCTTCACGGATATCCTCGTTTCTTATCTGGTCCATTCTAGTGCAGCATTTTACTCTTCTTAAAAAATTCATCTCGGCTGCTTGGATTTTACTTTCTTGTTTGGTAGTGGTAATCCAAGATTCACTCCCATACAAAAAAAAAGGACAGGGACAGCCATTGTTTTATAAAATTTTAATTTTGTTTGTTTATGGGCTTTATTATTCAATGTTCTATTTATTCTACCACAAATAGCTTGAAACTGATGTGTTCTGTATTCAATATCTTTATCTTACCCATAACTGATGTCACATCCTAAATATTTAAAGTGGGATACTTGTTCAATAATTTGGTCTCTAATTACTATCTTTGCACGCAGAGTATTTCTTCCAGAAAATGCTATTACTTTTGTTTTACTTACTGAAATTTCAAAATTATAATCGCTACATATTGCATTTAGTTTGTAAGCAGCCAATTGTAACAGATCTTCATCATGGTGTAGTAAGACTAAATCATCGACGAAAATTAAGTTATTAATACTTGAGTTATTGTTCAGTCTAAGGCCTTTGTCCATTATAATTTTCCATTGTTTCTTAATGTCGTGGATATATATATTAAAAAGAGTGGGCGATAGACTACACCCTTGTCTAACTCCTTGATTTATTAAAATAGTATTATTATATTATTATTATTATTATTATTAAACATTATCAGTATTATTATTGTTAATTATTATTTTTAGTTTGATCCTTCCGGGAAATTCTCGTATAAGACTTGAAAGCATAATAATAGTCCCTTCGATTGGTTGCCGGCCAAAGGAAGGCAAGACCAGTGATGGAGCTGCCATCTTATAGCCTCTGGTCTTTTTTTTTTGGATCCCCAAAGCTGTTTATAATTATATACCAAGAGGACGAAGATCACTGGGCCGTCCTATGAAACGCTGGAGGGAAAATTTTCTATAGGATCGTACAGGCCTTGGCCTAATACTTGGAAGGAAGAAGAAGAAGAATTATTTTTTTATTAAACATTATCGTCATAATTATTATTATGGCATGTGTGCTTAAATGATCCCGAGAGCTAAACAGGCGGTAGCATTGCTGCCGATAGGGTTACCCATGCCGAACTAGTCGAAGGTGATAAGCCGTCGAGAAAAGTACCTTGGTCGAAAGAGTGATGATCTTTCACCGTTAATATTACAACCGTCAAGAATTGCGGACGTGGGTTCAACTGGGGAAAAATTTTCCGGAGGTCAAATAGTCCCCCATTCGTTCTCCAGGCGGGGACTACTTCAAGGAACCCATGCCAAAGGCTCAAACATAGGGACATGTTCCTAGGAACTTGGGAGGTGGGAGAATAACATTAACTATGATTTGAGGGAAGTAGATTATATAGGGAATGATTGGAAAACATTGCCTCAGGATAGGGATGTATGGAGAACTTTTGTCCGCACAGGCATGTACCTACGGGTTCGATAGTGCCAGTGAGTTAGTTAGTTAGTTAGTTAGTAATTGTTAATCAGTATTATTATTGTTGTTATTATTAAACATTATTATATTATTAATCATTTCATTGTTGTTGGATTGATATTTTTAGGGTTAAAAATTAAACCTACAACATGTATAATGAGAATTAAGTCTTCTTACTTCATTTGTCTTGGTTCAACTACAAACAGTTGAATAATACACTATAATTACTGTGTTCCACCAAAAAATGGTGGTATGGGTCAATCAATCCGGACCTGGAAAACGACTTACAATTCCCATGACTTTCATTGCGGAATAGAATTTCGAGGTACAGAGCTCAGGACAGTAATTGCTTGAATAAAGAAATAATTTCATTAAAATATATAAATAAATTAGTGGATAGAATTAGAATGTAGATATAATAATAATAATAATAATAATAATAATAATAATAATAATAATAATAATAATGTTTTATTTACTCTGGGCTTTGTCCTCCACTCAACCAGCACAAATACAAATAAATATTTGCCAAATGTAGATATACACTATACTAACTATAAAGAGTTAAAACACATTAAATGTTGCAATGTAAATTTCATGCAGAAACATCATTTTATACGATAACAATAATAATAATACAATAATAATACAATAATAATAATAATAAGTCTATATATAATAAATTATACGAGAAACACCAATTAATATATCTACCTTACACTGGGTAATGATGCAGTCTAGGTTAGAGCAAATATAGAAGCGCAGTAAAGAATGGAGTATATAAGTTAGCAAGTGAAAGAGGAAAGGAAAAGAGACAGCATTTTAAATGGTTTGTCTAGTTGTTCTCATATTCTTGTATGAAATTATATAAACAATTACAATTAAAAATAATACATTTTCTCAATAATAGTAATAACTTAATCGAATATATAATATAAAATACCAAACATAAACAAATCCTTAGAAGCTTAATGATAAAAGAAGAAAAATTCGTATCATATAATATCCTTCGTTGACAAGTAAATAATTACTACATAATTTAATTCAATTTGTAAATATCCATTTACTTTGGCATCGGACTTGAAGCACTAAAAACTGTAATTGTATGTGCATAAAATAACATCAAAATTTAATTTAAAAAAAAGAGATATTTGGTTTTTTAGGCACTATAACCAAGTTTCAAACTTGTACATTAAACTGGAATTGTGCTCTGATATAAAAAAACACACACAAAAAAATAAGTTTAAGAAATGGAGGGAGACAACTGTATCATATAAACAAATCTGCACAAATTGAAAATGTTGAAAAAAGTTAAATAGCCTATAGCCCACTTTTAAGTTTTGGATCCAACTAATGTTCATAATATTATCTGCACTGTACATTAATAGCTTCTCATTCTCCAAAGTTAATCCTCTTTTACAGCAGGAAACATTTTGAAAGCAGCAAAATACTTTTCTACTTAAATTATGTTAGAGGAGCCATTTTTATTAACTATAGCAGAAAAATCAGTACCATGGAACATTCACAGATCACTCTTGAAACTTCATACAACAATGAAACACCTACATTTTTTATATTTAGTACAATATCCAACTTGCAATGGAACTGTCAACAATTCTATGCCGAAACCCACTTTTAAATGTCTCCCAGGGAAACGTTGTGTGATGTATCAAGGCCGTGTCCAAAAAAATATTCCGTTTTAATTGCAAGGCACAGAAACCGAAGCTAGAATCCAGCAGTGGCAACCCACTATATCATAAGATAAAAATTTAAAATATGTACCTTTTATGGCAGGTGCCGTCGTCCTCAACTATGTTAAAATATTATATTTAGAATACTATATGGAGGCGTTTCGGAAGTTAACTTCCATAATCAACATCAGATAATATTTTAAATATATGCATGAAAAAATCACTTTCACCGAAGAAATAGAAGTTGACAACAGCATATAAACTACTTAGATTTGTCTATAACCAGAAATCTACACAACAATAAACTAGAAATCGGTATCTACCGGAAACCCACAAACAATGCTCTGGCCATAAACAAAAATTCTACACACCCCTTTCAACAGAAAATTAGTACATTTAATAGCTTAGTCAGTAGAATGTTGAAACTCCCATTAAGCAAAGACAATTATATCCAAGAACTCAACTACATTAAGTATATGGCAAAAACCAATGGCTATAATGAAGAATTCATAGATAAGCTCGTAAAAAAACAAAAAAGGAAGAACAACATAACCAACATAACTAAACTAGAAAAAGAATCTGACAACAACAAGAAAACATGGATAACACTTACATACACAGGAAAAGAAACGACAAAATTAGCCAATGCACTAAAGAAAGCCGATAAAAACGTAAAAATAGCATACAGAACCAATAACAAATTAAACAACATAATAAACAATAACATTGAAGAAAATAACATTTTCAACAGCAAAGGAGTTTATAAAACTGACATGTAAGGACTGCAACAAATTTTATATAGGAAGGACAAACAGGAGTTTTAACATCAGATTCAAAGAACATTTTCGAGACTTCATTCACGCAGAAGGTAAATCAAGCTATGCAAAACACGTTATCCATGAAGGACATCGCATGTTAAATATTGAAAACACCCTAACAGTAATGCACAGAGAAAATAATCCAGCGAAGATAAACGTACTCGAAGAGATGGAAATCATGAAAGCAGCTCACAACGACAGCCTGATAAACGAAAAACGAACCTAATACATGTAACCCCCTCTACCAGATCTTCAGTGAAACACCAGTTTTGAATCCTGCCGATGATGGGACAAGTCCCGAAAGCGCTACAGTTAAATGATAATTAAGTTGAGGAGACGGACCTTTCAGGTGAATATTCTATAATTTTATATTAATTTTAAATATAACATTTTAACATAGTTGAGGACGACAGTACCTGCCAAAAAAAGGTATATATTTTAAGTTTTTATCTTATGATTATTCACCTCAACGGAATTTGAATTAATGTTATCAGTATGGAACCCACTATATGCAGCAGATGGACTCCCTACATGAATAAGAGTGCAGAGAGCGGGGGGAGGGGGGTATGAGCGTGCGGTGTGTATATGTGTGGGGGGTGTGTGGGTGTATGTGTGTGTTTTTTTTCTAATTTGTTTTCTAGCATTTTCTTTTTTAATATTAATGTAAGGAATATGGATGAATGTAGATATGTATTATTGTGATGTAGTGAAGACATAGATTTTACTTATATGTAGCCTGTTATTGTTTTTTGATACAGGTGTATTTGTAGGTATTTGTTTATATTATTAGTTTTATTTTTTATTCATGGAAAAATAATGCACGTACGGCCAAGCAGGCCCGTCCGCAATGTAAATGCATATGTATTTTCTTTATTCTGAAAAAAAAGGCAATAAATTCCTCATTCTATTCTAATAAGAGTGTAGTTAAGCGATGCGGGATGCGGTGTGGATGACAGATTGCGAGGGTTATCCAATTTACCAATTCATGAGTTGTATTACTTGCCAATAGTTTAAATAAGACATTTGGCGCTGTGTTTTAAAGCCTTGCGGTTAAAAACGGTATATAATTTTTAGACATGGGCTTGGTACATCAAAATCCTTCTCTGGAAGAAATTTCAAGGTGGCTTTCGGCATGCAATGTTTGACAGTTCCCTTGATAATACCAGTAGTGAAAGCGCGCCACAGGACTTAGTTTTTGCTAAATTCTTGGCTACAGTCCATATTTTTTTCCTTGTCGTTGAATTTCTGTTCATTTATTTTGCTGTGCCATGTTTTGCGATTTTGGGTCTTTCTCTTTCCACTTTTCCTGGGGAATCTCTGTGGATTCCATTTAGCCAACTACACTCAATTTGACATAGTCTCTGTCTAATTCTTTTTTTTGAGAGTGTTTTCCATCTATTACCAATTTACGAGTTTTAATATCTTTCCGAATTTCATGTAACGATATCCAACTCCATATATTCCCAAAACCGTAATGTATTCTTTCTCTAGGTAAGGATCCTTACGAAATCATGCGTAGACCGAAGCTCGAGATATTTTAACTGCACAAAAATATATTTTCCATGTGTGTGTCCTACAAGGCTTTAATAAGCCTGATAATTACATTTAGTCTGTTAAAAATGATGGCTCAGTGTATAACAACAGAGAGATTATGTCCAAATCTAACGCTAATTCCACAAAACGAATTTACATAAATATAGCCATCCACATCTACTTGGAGTATTTCTAGATAGAATGAAAACACAAAAAAAAAAGATTAATTCTAAAGTTTTAATTGTCATTAGAACTATGCAATTCTGTGATCAATTGCAGCTCTTCATGCATCTATATCCTGAGATAATATTTTTAATAAATTCCTCCGTAATTTACTTCATTCAGATATTATTATCTCACACATTCTTTGCCTTCCTACTGAATGTTTTCCACTTGGTGTTTCCTACAATAAGTTTCCATTCCTCTCGTCAATTTTTAAAATGTCCCAAATGTCCTGCCCATAAGAGTCTACGAAACTTTACTCCACATATGATAACAGGTTTTCTATCAAGATCATGGAGTTCACTGGTATGTAGTTTCCTCCATTCACCTGTCTATATGTCTCTATTTGGCCAATAAATCTTCCCATGCACTTTATTCACAAATACGCACTTTTCATATGTATTGAAATAAGAGAGCTGCGTCGCATTCTTTTTTATATGCAACTTGAAAAATCACCATTTTATATTTAATAATTTAACATTTTAAGAGAATTTAAATCAGAAGACTCTCCGTCACGTATAATACAGCCTATACCATGCGATTCCAGGGCTGATCTTATGATATATGTGTGTGTGTGTGTGTGTGTGTGTGTGTGTGGTGTGTGTGTGTGTGTGTGTGTGTGTGTGTGTGAGAGAGAGTGTGTCTGTGTGTGTGTGTGTGTGTGTGTGTGTGTGTGTGTGTAGGAAGAAGAAACTATAGAAATATCACAACTGTGAAAATGTTAATTTTAGCTACTAATCAGTTATAAACTTTTATTTTTCTAGCAAACTACATTTGAAAATAAATTTGATGCAATGAAGAAAAACAAGGCAACACTGATGGTGCTGAGATTGAGAACAATAGTACTTGGAAATTATCCAAATAATTCCAGCGCTACTAGTGTGTAAAATAAATTATATGAGGAGGGAAAACTGTAGAGAATATGATTGGGTAAGAATATGGTAGCCTGGAAGGATGTGTCAAAATGGATTATTTCATTACTCAATACATAAAAGGATTGCGTGAATTTATGGTGAAAACAGGTCATTTTATATCACTTTAAATATAAAATAATTTAATATATATATATTTACATGCAGAATCGTTGCTCAAGAAAACACAACGTCTAACAAAATCGCATACAGGTTGTTTGTATATTTAATTGAAAATTTTTGAAAAAAATATTACATGAGAATTAATTATGTGTGCAGCTACCAATTTCCGCTAGTTTTCTGTCACTTGAAATCGATTACCTTTGAGAAGAGTGTTAGGCGCTTCAAACAATATACATAGTACACATTCATTCTCTCTTTGCCATACTGTGATAATTAAAAATGATAGGTTTTCTAGAAATGCAATTTAGATATGTAAATAAAAAATCATGATTCCACATAAGCAGATATTATTTGGCGTAAAATTTGATGAAGTTATAGTTAAATATATGTGCCAATTCTTGGTTCACGAAAGATGCACATTTTGTACATTAGAGTTTTGTGGATCAAGGTAGTGCATTAGTTTTCATTTTTTCTGGATATCTGAGTGTTGCTCTGACGTGATGCCTTTCTTGTTTTTCAGTATTAAAGTGAACCTGACGGATTAATTCAAGAAACAAGAATGACAAGTGTTGTGCTAGGTGCGTACGTCTCAGTGGGATCCCATGGCGGTCCTGGATTGGGTGAGCATCGACGGCCCTGGATTGGGTGAGCACCGGTGACCCTGGACTGGGCGACCACCGGCGACCCAGGACTGGGGCTGCACCGGCGAACCTCGACTGAGGAGAACCGGTGACCCTGGACTGGGGATCACCGGCGGCCTGGACTGGGGAGCACCAGCGCGCTCTCTGACATAGTCACATGTACACTAACGGCAAGTTACCGGCACGGCGGGTGGGGCTACCAAGTAATCTACGGTAAGGATTGAACGTTCCAGCCTTCTTGGAATATGACTTTCTCCCCACTTATTTCAAAGTTATAAGAATTCAAAAGAGAGTGAGATTACCTCACTCTCTATAGTCAAATATTAGGAAAAACTACAGTGAGCCTCATTAAGAAAAAAGAAAATTATCTATTTTATTTCTTTATTCGTTTTATTCTTACTTTGTTTTTTATTGCATTTATTTAATAGTTTCTTTTCATTTTAATATTTACTTATTACTTTAATCTTTATTTGTTCATTTTATTGGCTTTGAAAATTTTGCATTAATAAAATAAAATTAAAAGAAACAAATCAAAATTCCAGATGTGTGCAAGTTCCATTAAATGTAAATACCAACCTCTAAAAAGAGTAAACAATTTTAAAATCATAAAAAATCATTGGATAAAATAAATGTCAACCTTTCATCATCAGCAATCCTTACTGTAGTGCTACGTGTCGTTGACTTGTTGGTCGTGTGCGTGTGGCTGTGGCGGGGGGTGCGTCGGTGCTCGTTCAGTCCGGCTGAGCTCCGACGCACTTACCAGGGACAGGGAGCATTTACAGTGGTCAAACACCAGCTTCGGTTGGTAAGTAGACCCAAAGTCCTTGGGGGTACACCAGTGCAAACCTGAGTTCTACAGGGACATTAAATATAAATTCTGGAACCACGGAATGTTGTCGCGGACCACGCGAATCGCTTCGAGGAATGAATGTGGGTATGAGTGGGCAACTTTTAGTTGTTAAGTACCATTATTATAGATACGCCTTTAACCATGTTTTGGTAATGTTATCTAATTTTAGACCACTGGGTTTTTTTAGTCTACATTTCAAAATTGTAATAGTCCCTAAATATTTAATTTTTGTATGATTTTGTTATAATTATTATTGTTTTTGTGCTTCCGGTCCTCCACGCCTTTAACTATAATTTCAGTCGGTTCGCTCACGGTAGCAAATGAGAACTCAGGGTTTTTTTACAATGTTTATGCAATTATAAATAAATTTAAACTTATTACTCCAGTTTATTTTGCACTATAATTTACAGGGAATTACATCGTTTTATATCTCACTGATATTTAGAGTGCAGTCGATGAGTTTATTTAAGTCCACGTGTGTTTAATATCACTTAAATTTTTAATTACTAAATTTCTTGGATTTTAAAATACTTCAGATTTTCTAAATTAATAAAGGTCGGGGGCGGTCTTGATATCACGATTTGAAGAGCTGATTAAAATATATAAGCGTAAGGAAGTTTTCACATGCGTCCTCGCCTTATAAGGACGATGATTCCTCCCATAAAGGCATCTTCCCCACCCAAATGCACATGTTATTCAGTATAGCTTAGAGGGGTTAGGTACCATTCGTTTGGGGTTACTATGTTGGTAATAAACACCTATCTATGCACGTTTCTACGCTTTCCAGTTATTACAAATATATTGATAGTTTTCTACGTATCGCTCGCTTCTTTCTTGGGAATTTACTCAGTCATTATTTATTGTTTTAATTACATTTTAGTATTTTGGGTCTATTAATTCCTACAACAAATTCCATGTTTCGTTAATGTTATCTAATTCTAGACTATTGTGATTTGTTTAGTCAACATTTTAAGATTGTAACAGGCCCTAAGTATTTAATTTCTCTATGATTTCATCGTAATTATTATTGTTTTTGTCCCTACTGTCCTCCAGGCTTTTGACTATAATTCCATGTTCGTTAATGTTATCTAATTTCAGACCATTGTGCTCTGTTCAGTCTTCATTTTAAAATTGTAATAGGTCCTAAGTATTTAATTTTTATTTATACGTTTGTTAAATATTTTTCACTGAGGGTAGTTAATAATAATTATTACAACAGAGCTAATCATTTTGCCAGTCAAAAAATTAATTTAGTAAGTCGACGTTCCAATGTCCTTGTATAAGATCATTTTGAAGACATGGTTGTTTATAACACATAGTTACCATCACCAGAACTTTTTTTTGCAGATTTAAATGAACAAATTTAAAATTTCAATTTATGATTTACTCGTTTTTAACAAGGAATCATATGTTTGACACAATTCATTTAAATATTTTTATTTATTTAATGTTATTTTTTATATTGGCCATTTTTGGTATTAACCTTTTGGTAGTTATTTTCTTTGTATAAAATTTTTGTCATCCCATTTCATTTTATGATTTTGATTAATTCTATGTTCACTGATTACTGAAAGTTCTGCACCTGGTGTACTGATGTTCTTTTTATGTTCGTCGATTATTTTTGTTATAAATCTTTTTGTTTGGCCTAACATAAGTATTTCCACAATCACGACACTGAATTCTGTATACAATATCCGTCAATTTGTTACTATCAGTTTTATCTTTGCCATTTTTTAATTAAATTTCCTTCAATTTTGTTAGGAACACTATGAGCAAAAACAAATTTTTAACGATTAGTTCTTGTTGTAATTATTATTATTGAATTTTTGTATGATTTTATAATAATAATTATTATTGTTAATGACATTTTTATTATTATTATTATTGTTATTATTATTCCAATATCATGAAATGTAGTGTTGTTATAATATGTAATTATAATTTAGGTTGAAAGCAAGAGTGAATGTTCGAAATGGCGACCGCAGGTTACGTGCATGAAGGTAATATTTATATTAACTTTATAAATTTACTATGTAATTTATAATATCTTAGAGTATCTGGTTCAAATTAATGTCATTTCATATTTCCTAGAATTTGGGATTGATTGAATGCATTATTTGAATTGAAGATTCGTTGATTCTCTTGTGCTGAAAATCATGCTGCACATTTTTTACTTCAGCCACAAGACTCTTTTGTACGAACCGTTGGGTTAATACAAGGATGGGAATCTACCTTAACTACAACTTAATCCAATTTTACGCCAAAAAATGTTTACTTATGTGGGATGTGATTTTTTATTTACATTTCTAAATTGCATTTCTACAAAACCTCTCATTTTGAACAATTTATGTGAAACAATATCGACTTATGTGGAGTGATTTTTATTTACATCTCTACATTACATTTCCAGAAAACCTCCATTTTAAAATATCACATACACAGCAGAGGTACCATGTGTTAAGCTAATTACCAACGTGAAGATGAATGTGGTGTACTACATTTGAATGGAGAATCCTATTCAGTGTAAATTTATGTCTAGTGACAAAACATAAAATGACAGCTATACTCAGAAATTTGTCACAGTGTAATAGTTTTTCTTCCTTCAAGAAATGTTCCATTGAATATAAAAAAAATATATATGTGATTATGCTTTAAGTTGTTTTATATTTAGCAATGGTTATATACGTACATAAACTGCTGTGTAAGATTTAATGATTGTTTAAATATTAAGTTTGTATTCTGTTGAGACAATATTTGGAAACGTAATTTTTCGAAGTGAATTTTATACCAAGATTCTTTTTTTTTCCGTATTTCTTATGCATAATACCTTTCTTCGGAATTATTAAAAATATTAATTTTTTATTCTTTGTTTACAGAAGATAATTATTTAGCTAAAAATATACATAAAAGATTAATTTATCGAACACTATGAAGTTGGCAAACATTTGGTGTGGAAACAAGATAGCGAATGAAGAACTCTTGATATTTGTGACCATAACAGTAAATCATACTTCTTGCTTTGTCGAGTAAATGGATATGAGTGACTGGGCCATCCTAATTCTCGAGGGGAGATAAATATCGGAATCATCGAGTATTACTGGAGCATTTCAATTTCATTAATTTTATTAACTTGAATATTCTTATCGATAAATTTACAATATAGCGAAACATCTTAGAGATATTTATATAATGTTCAATTATATTTCAGAAGAAAATGATGTGGAACAACATGAAACTAATTTTCATTTGTAAAAATAACGGAGAAAAACTTTGTATGTACTGTCCATGGAATATGCATCTTAATTCCTACATTGTGCCATATAGAAAGATTCTATTTACGAACTACTATTGACACAAATAATAACTAACTAGCACTGTTGAGGCTGTAGGTTCGTGGCCATGCTGACATAAACTCTCCATACATCTTTATCCTAAGCTAATGTTTCCTAATAATATATTTATAATTTAATGTAATAATGGTTACATTATTCTCTAAAGCGAAGGAGTATTGAGCCGGACAGGCCATGGAGCCTATATCGTGAAGATGAAGATGATATTATTCTCTCATCTCATTCTAGGCCCGCATACTGAGGTTTTTCCAAGTCTCATGTCCTCTTTCATTCCCTATTTGTGCCACATGTCCAGCCCATTTTAGTCTACGAGCCTTAACTCTTCTTATTGCATCTGGTTTCCTATAAAGGTCATGTAGCTCACTAATACGCAGTCTTCTCCATTTGCCTCTCTGTTCATCTCTCGTTGGTCCAAAAATGTTCCTATCAACTTTATTCTCACATACTCATAACACTGAGCAACAAGAAAGAAACTGTTTTTTTGTCTCAGAAAGAAACAATTTGTGATTCTGATAGTATTTTTTCTCCTGAATTCAAATATGATATCGGTTTTTCTCCATAATGCAAAGTTTCCGAGAGACAGGTTTTTATAATTTCAAACACTTTAATATTTTATACATTCGTAACTACACAATATTCGAATATTCGGACTCACCTAGAAAGTAAGAAATGACGATGTTCTGCTATATTTCGCCTGTAGAGCATCCTTCTTGATGGTCCAACAATAAACGGCCAGCATATTAGGATTCCATTTGCCTTCATATATTTTTTCCACAGCTGTAATCTCTTGATGAAAGTGTTCCCCGTGCTCATCGCTCACTGCGTCAAGATTGTCAGGGAAGAAATCTAGTTTATTAAAAAATAATTATCTAAATCCATTAATTGAAATTGAAATAAAAAAAATGTGGGTGATGGAGAAATTCCGAATACATATTTGACAACACGATAAAAAACTGCATTAAGTACAACTACTGGTACTCATGAGACAAACATCATGTTGACCAATATACTCTTTTCGCCTCCTTTAAAGTAAGAATCTATGTTTCGCATACATTTAATATAAATTGGAGAATAACAGTTATATATTTTTTCATTTTAATCTAGTGCCCAACTCTTATGTAATATCCTAACATTCCATGTTCCTAGAAACGTCCCTGTGTTTGAGACTTCACCATGCGTTCCCTGTACTTTTAAAGTGAAAGACAAAGCTACCTGTTAGTGTGCTCACCTACGACATTAATACTAATGCGTTATATTAAGCATGAGTTTAAAGATTTAAAAATAGCTACGCCTGTAAACTCCAAAGACAAAACTCTTATTACTAATCGGAACTGTCTGAAAACAGAAAGAGCAATATCCTTTTTTTTCTTTTTCAAATCATATTCGAGATAAGTGCAAAGAGTATCATGAATATCGTGAATACAGAAATCTCTTGAAAATCCTGGAGAAGTAGGTAAATAATATTTACAATAAACCTCATAGTGATATTTCTTATAGTTCAGTTAGTAATCAATATTTAAATTTATTGCAGTCTGTAGGCCTACATGTTAATTTGTAGATGCCTATACTGTTGAATTTTGTTTTCGATAATGTTATTTGTTAATTCTACATTGGGAAAACTAACAGAAACTTGAATATCAGATTCAAAGAACATTTCAGAGATTTTATTTATAACGGAGGAAAATCAAATTACGCAAAACATGTAATTAAGGCTGGACACCATATGGTAAAACTCTATATGATTGATTTATAAACAAACTTATTAAGTCTGTTGATTTCGCGCAGACGTCTGCGCATTACAGTCTATTGAATGCAATACATTGAAATTACCTAAAACAAACCCTGAATGTGGTAAATATAATTGTTATAATAACGACATTAACAATGATTTAATTAAAATGTCAAAATAATATGTTGTATTTAATAATATTCATAAATCATTTTAATACACGTATCACGAAAAAAGTGCATAATTGAGGATGCGAACCTGGGACCTTCATTGACAGAAACAGTAACTGTTATGCTTTGCCGCTGACCTAACAGGAGACGTAGGAGTGTCTTTAGTTCATGCCACATAACACAGTAGCTCAGGGACTGCACAATTATGACTAGTTTCCTAGTTTGAACCCAGCGCTGTGCCGAGTAGGACTTAGAAGAAATGTGCGTTCAAGAGACGACTCTTTTTTTTTGTCTGAGGGTGTGCATATTAATAACGAAGAAAAATCAAGTTTTTCCAAACACTTACTACAAACGGGACATTAGTTCGACAAAATCGATAATACTATGTCAGTACCACACAGAGAGTGTAACAACAGGATCAGCATCCTTAAGATATAGGAATTCTAAAAGAAGCAAGGAATACAGACCTACTTAATGAGAACACACCCGCAGACCTGAACCTGTTGTAGAACATATACAACAAAATCGGTACCAGTTAAAATGCAGAAAATAAAACATTGTTCTTGAAAGGTCTCCATATTGGAATAACTTGATGAAGTTTAATAATTTATTTGAGGAAGACTGACTGACTTACCAGGTATCAATTTTATATTTAATATCTTATTACATAACCTCAACGGTGCTATAATATGCATATTAAAAGTGATGCTTCTTTAAGAAGTATATGCTTTTTTTTTGTTGACATATTTCACTTTTGATAGGGGTGCTATGTACAAATTTTAGCTGTTGAGGTGAACGCCGACTGCAAAAGCTTTGAAATATTCTGAATTATTTATATAATAATATGGTACTCCGATGGATTTTTGGGCTCTTTTTTTTAATTTTTCAGGCGACAGCAAGAATTGGGTCCTGCTTTGTATGGTGAAGAAGGATCCATAAGCATTGGAAAGTGGAATTTCCACACACATTTATACCTCCATTCTCGAATTTTCTAGTAAAGAAGAGTCACGGTTGATTCCATATTATTTCTACCCTCGGATATATGAGAAGGTGAAAGAGTCAGACGAATGGAATCGAGTCCAAAGCGCGAACGAGTTAATATAATGTAATGTAGGTGTGAAGACAAGAAGATTTTCTAAGTGAAACTGTTGGAGTGTGTAAAGAACTGATTAATAAAATTAATTGGAAGCAAATTATTTCCAGAATATTTCTTCGAAACAAAACTTGGTATATGCCACACATATAAAACGAAGAAAGTATTATTCGAGAAACTTCTCAAAATTGAGAATACGGATTATCCTGAAATCCGATATCTAAAAATCGTTCTAACGATATTCCCTCGTCCAGCACAGGGCATCTTCAGTGGCGAGTTCTTCTAGGTGATGTTCTCTGCGCTGGCCGAGTTCCTGACCAGACAACATCTCCTAGAAGAAGTCACCACTGAAGATGCCCTCCATAGCAGAGGGAACAGGATCTGGGAAAAAACAGCAGTTAGGCACCACGATGTTATAACCCAAAATATTCTAATACCATGTATTTGTTTTAGTTGGTCGCGGTGGTCTAGTGATTTATTCCTTGCCTCTAGTTCCCAGAGTCGCGGTTTCAAACCCCGCCGGACTTTTAGGATGGAAAAATCTAAGGGAAAGTTCCTAGGAGAGGGACTTTAAGCCGTTGGTCCGAGTCTGAAGTTTTCAAACTCATAAATGAACCTCAAGCCTACGTTTGTGACTCTGAGCAAAATTTAATCGACCTCCCTCAAGCAAGTAATAATTTACTTCCCTACAAGATGTATTACTGAGCCAATATACTGACTACATGTTACTTACTGAGACCCCTAGGAAAATGGACGTAACTAAATTAAACTCCACGCTAAGGGCGCATCCATGTCTCCGCGAGGAACTTATGGGGTACATATATAATTTCGTCCACCGCTGTGGTCTCGAGGGTAGCGTGCTGCCTTATCGCGCAGCGGCCCGGTTTCGATTCCCGATCGGGACAGGTTCCTGGGTGAGGTTTTTTTTCGGTTTTTTCCCTCACCTCTAAGACAAATGACAGGAAGCTTTCGGGCCCAACGGTCCCCGAAAATCGTCCGGCCATCATTATGATCATCATCATTTCCTCGGTGTGAAAAACAACAGGAAGCTACCACACCTATAATTCCCTAGTAAAGCTGCAAAGCATAGCATGAAAATGCTATGATTGCAGTGAACGATCTGCCCTCGGGCAGTATTACTATAGAACAGAATATAATATAATTACCTAAACAGCAACTTTTATCAGATGCTTCACAAAGCTTGCGTTAGTTTTATTATCAACATCCGCCGTTATGATCAAATTTCCGAACATTTTTAAAACTCTCTTGGCTGCGTTTTAGCGACTTTTTTCATGCTTACGTCTCTTATTTACATGGCGTCCAAATTTGAGAAGTTATCTTCCCACCACAATTTTGACCCTAGGTCACAAGATAACAGTCTCTAAACAACCCTTTCTCCACTGCAATTTTTATTCTACTTTTTTCACGAGTAGCCTCTGTCCGCTCTTGGAATATTATTATGGGTTGCCGCACACTTAAACTATTAAGTCACGCATATACAATTAATTGTTTTTTAAATTAGTAATTTTTCTCCACAATTAAATTTATTCAGTGTCAATAAAAGCTTTATTTTTATATATCTTATATATTTCATATTTAATTTTTAAATGAAGAATAAATCAACCGTTATATTCTAGATAGTAATTTTAGTGTAGATATACCGTTTAATAGTTTATGTATATTGTAATTTAATTACAAGACTAATAACGTAACTATTTGAAGGCTTAAAACCTTAACACATTCAGATAAAATGAAGCTATTATGTTTATTATTGTTATTATTATTATTATTACAATTATTATTAAAACAATAAAATATTTTGGAGTAATTCTTAATATTCTCAAATAATATAAGCCTATATTAGAAATATAATTAAATTTACCGTAATCAAAATTGAAGTATGGATATTTTCATGTTATCACTTACAGTAATTTCATACATAACTATTGTAAAGGCCTGTGTAATTTACTTCTATCGATTTTATGTTTTAAACGTATCTGTTCAAATTAACAACAAAGGTTCTGAAAACACATGCATGTCGCTATGCGTTATGTATTTTCTTTTTGTTTTGTAAATTAATTAGAATGTTATCACCTACAACTTTAAACCTATATAACTACTAATTTGTCAATAATTCTTAGAGTTAATTAAGTAACTGTTTTGTCTTGTTATTTGCAACTATTATCTTTCTTATTCACAGTTTAACCTCTCTTTTCTAGTTACGTTTGCGTACTCATGACCATCCGGGCCTTACAATGACGCAATCTGAGGGGGTTTAAATTTTGAATTATATAATACGTTTTTGATCATAAAAAACATGGACGGGTTTCTCGATTGAGGGAGGATCAGATAAATGCGAGACAACATGAACGTTTAAGATAAAATAAAACTATTTTAATTTTTTTAAAATTGTACCTTATATAACACAGTCGTCCTCAACTATAATAATGTGTTATAATCTTCGTTATATTATTAAAATTCAAAGCTTTTCAAAGTCATGCGTCATCTTCAGGAACTTTCTTGATATTGAAATTATTTTATATATTTTATACAGGGGACTTTGTTTACTAGGTGTATTTTCATTTAATACATTTTTATTCTCTGCTACTTTAATGATTTCAATTTCTCCCAAAATATTAATCATCAAAGAAGCAGAGAATAAAAATTTATTAAATGAAAATACACCTAGCAACCAAAGCCTCGGTATAAAATACATATGTCCGATTGAGGGTCTTTCCACTTTTCAGCGGTTGCCCTTTTACCAGCCGGCTGCTGGCCCTTCACATCCACATGTGTCAATCACAGAGGTAGATGATCAACAACCAGTGTAGGGGTGACATGCGGTTAGCATGTCGAGTCCCCCAGCCGTTAGAGCTGGTTCCTCAACCTGGAGCCGCTACTTATTGTAGCTACCCAATTGCCTCACGATGCTGGGTGGGCACCGGTCCCATACTGGCCGAAATACCATGAGAAAATTTCTTCCCCCATGGAGACTCGAACCAGCGCAAGTCCCGTAGCTCTGCGCCAAGGCTTCCTACCTTAACCGCTCGGCTACGGCGCGGGACAAAATATGTAAATACATATGTAACTAGCTAATACCCGGCGCGCACTGCTACGCCTAAATAAATGATAATGTGTTTTTACGTTTAGTTGAATAAATAAAAGGAAAAATAATTATATAGGCCCCTATCATTATTTTTAGATACCCGGTGCTGATTACCCGGCATTGCCCGGGAACTACGTATCCCGATTTATTTGGCATAAATAAGCTGAAAGATAAAATTCGTTATTTCGAGTTAACCGTGCTGCTGCTTTGCTTGCCCAGGAATCTACTTATCCCGATCTTCTTGTCTTTAATGTAAGACAACAATGGTTATTGTGAGATATCCATAAAATATAAACGTATGCTGTCGCGGACTTTTTTGTAGTTTCTTTTAGATATACAATTCTGTGTCCATTAATTTGGTGCATTTGTTATGGTGTAGGCAGCTTAAGCCATTTTAGCGTACAAACAGCCACTTTTGTTTTACTTTTTCACTATAAAGGGTGATTGTTAAGGCTGAAGGGCTTGAGCATTAAAACTCTCTTATAACATATAACCTTCCCGGGATAATCCTAAACATTTTGCAAAAAGCCCCATTACAATCGGATGAACGGTACGACAGTGCATGTTTGTCCGGGAATCTACTTATCCCGATCTTCTTGGCATCAATGAAAGACAAAAATGGTTATTGTGAGTTATCCGTAAAAGACAAACTTATGCTGTCGCGGACTTATGCTGTCGCGGACTTATGCTGTCGCGGACTTTTTTGTACAATGTTTTGAGATATTCAATTCTGTGTACATTAATTTGGTGCATTCGTTATGGTTTAGGCAGCGTAAGCCATTTAAGCGTCAAAAAAGGATTTTTTCACTTTCTCACAACAAAGGGTGATTTTTAAGAGTGTGGGAGTTGAATATCACAACTCTCTTATATCCTATGTTCATCCCGGGTATCTCCTGAACGTTTTGCAAAAAACCCATAACAATCGAGTAAATGGTATGGCAGCGCATGAAATACGAACAAACAAACAAACAAATAAACATTAATTTTTATATATTAGACTTCAATATCAAGAAGGTTCATGAAACTGAAGCATGACTTGGAAAAGCTTTGAATTTCAACAATACAACGACAATTATAACAAACTATTTTAGTTAAGGACGACTGTGTTATATATAAGTTACAAAACATGCTTATAATTAAAATAATTTTAACCTCAACGGTGTTCAAACATGAATATTAAAAGTATAGTTACACTAAGTTATTCATTCACACGTTCATACCAAAATAAGGCGAATGTGATAGGAACATTATGACTGCCAGATGGAGTTCAAAGTCATAAAGGCGAGATAAAACCTCAGAGAAAACCTTACTCAGGAAGGCGGTGCCCTCTGCATACCAAGCAATGCATAGTGATTCTGAATGTAAAAAAACCGACACAAATCGAAATTTTTACTTTTCATTAGAGGGGAAAAACCTGAACAGTCATTTAAACAAATAAATGGGGCACCAATCTGTCAAATAAATTATTCCCAATACCAATTAATTATTATACCTAATTTTCGGTTCGCGAAGTTATGCATCATAAACACGGAATTGTTATGCCAGTTTTTGGACATACTATTAACACTTTTTGTGATAATTATTTTAATGCCTCTCCCTATAATTGTGTTAAATAGACTTATACATCTTTCTAATGCACAGATAAAGATCCCACATCTGAATTATAATAAAGTTAATACCTTTTTATTTCGGACTTGATAAAACAAAAGTTATCTTGAGTTATAACGCTTTCGCCGCCATTTCCCACATGATTTCTAAAGCAAATTGTAATTTAAAGTGTTGATAAAGTAGCACGGGTGAAAACTTTTGCTACAGTTTGCTACTTTAGATTTACGCAGCACATTAATGAACTCATGTTGTGCACATAATGCATGATCTTGCCGCTCGTGAGCATGTGTGTGCTTGCATTTAGGACGGGAATTCTGTCGCTACAATAGCTGACAGCTGATTGCAGTAATCAATGCTCGTGAAATAAGGCAGTTCTTTAAGCTTGCTAATATCTCAACTTTCACACATATTATCCAGTTTGTTTGATTTGCGGTGGTATCTTATGGAATTCTACAAATCTAGAAGGGAACCGTACGAAGTTCTCCGTGAAAAATTAGGTGAAGGTCGCAATAATCAAATCAAACGTTTGTTTCAATTTGTATTAAATTCTATAAACATTGACAGTATCTCTAAATATTATGTGAAAAAAATTTGCATAGAGGTGATGCTATTCTGCAACAAAATACTTCACAAAAGTGAAAAGCATGAAGTGTTTTTTAGTTCCTAGTTCATCTACCCCTGCAGCTCTAAAAAGCAAAGAAAATGCCCTCATGTCAGTTTTGAAGATATTAGCGATAAAAGTAAAAAGCGAAAGAACTGTAGAATTTCGACATGAAAACCCGTTCAAAGAACTTCCTTTTGGAACTAAGGTACATTTAAAGGAGTATGGAGAGGAAAAGGCATCGGAACTAGTAAATGAAGCGGTCTTAAACAACTCCAACAAGAGCAGGAAAAACCCCTTCGAGTTTCAAAATCATCAAAAATCAAAACTCCAAGTAAAACCTTACAATGAAAGTGAAATTATTTAATTAATTACTGAAGCTAATTTAAGCCAAAGTCAGTATAGGATTATAAGAGCACAAGCAAAAGGAAGTCATTCTAATATCGATGAGTCATTTAATAGTATCCTTAAGTAAAAAATGTTGTTATCCTAGTCAGGATTTTTAGTGAATCTTTTGCAGATGTGCAGTTACAGAATTTGTTGAATCATACAACCTTGCGTATAGTTGCATTAAAATATCCAGTTCATATATTATCATTATTTTTATTATTATTATTATTAATTATTTCGTTCATTTGTCCCTGTAATGGTGCATCAGGCATGGTCGGTCTACACCTCTATCATTCACAGGCTTCTACATAGGCTGTAGGGGCTCATCTCATCTCTCTACCCGACCCTGAGTTGGACACGAGTTGAGAATATTTATTTTTATTTATTGATTATTATCATTATTTTCTAACTGCATAAGTCTATTTGTGACTAGATTAATCTATTTTTCAAAGCATCTCCCCAAATAAATTGTGTTAAATCAGTCATAACGAATACTTTGCATACAACAACTAATTAAAGACCCTCGCATCAAGTATGCACACCCAGATATTTCTTTTACTCTTAAAATTGTTAATCGTACACACGTGGAATGATTTGGAGCCCAAATAGTGAATTCCAGATTTTTGCCGATTTTTTCGCATTCTGGATCAGTGTGCAATGACGTGATTCCGAGACCTTAATGGTGGACATAATGTTAATAACACCTAGCTTACATAATTCCTATTATTTTATTCACATTTATATATATTCCGTAGTCTACTTTAAAATTACTGTTTATCACGATCAATTATTATACAAATAGAAATGAGATACATAAAGAAATTAAACATAGGCTCAATTCTGTAAATGTATGCTATTATGCATTACAGGGACACTTGTCATCCCAACTCCTTTCAAAAAACGTTAAATTGAAAATACATATTTTTTAATGCCCCAGTTTGTCCTTTTGGACATCTCTGGCAATGGCGTAACTGTAACCCACTACTGAGGTAGGGGGCCTGGAAGGCAGGGTTACGTTGCCTCGAAGATATGATGGGGGATGATGATAGTGGTGCGCCAAGAGAGTCCCTAATCCTAAGCTTAACCTAAGATGAATATGAATGAATGACGATTGCGACTGCCATATGATTTTCGGGGACCGTTTGGGCCTTAACGTTTTCTGACATTCGTCTTACAGGTGAGGAAAAACCCCTATAAAAACCTCACCCAGAAAACTGTCCCAATCGCGGATCGAACCCGGGCCCGCTGCGTGACAAGGCAGCACGCTACCTCGAGACCACAGCGATGGACTAAACTGAACATATATAAAACTGTTATTCTCCCAGTTATATTGTATGGATGAGAAACATGAACACTTACTGTGAAGAAGAAAGGAGATTACGAGTATTTGAGAATAAAGTTCCTAGGAAAATTTTGGACCAATGATAAATAAACAGAGAGGTGAATGGAGAAGACTACTTAAGAGTGAGCAACATGGTCCTTATAAGAAGTCAGATACGGTAAAATAAGAAAAGTTAATTCTCGTAGCGTACGATGGGCAGGGCATGTGGCACGAATGGGGAATGAAAGAGTTGTATGGAAGCTCCTTGCAGGATAACTTGAAGGAAAACGCGCAGTTGGTAGACCAATATTGTGGTGGGAGAATAGCATTAACCATGATTTGAGGGAAGAATTTTATACAGAGGATAGTTGGGATACATTAACTCAGGATAGGGATCTATGGAGGGCTTATACCCACGCGTCCATGAACCTAGAGTTCGATGGTGCCAGTGAGTTAGTTGTTAGTTAGTTATTTATATTATTAGTTATTAATATATTATTATTATTATTATTATTACTATTATTATTATTACTATTATTATTATTACTATTATTATTATTACTATTATTATTATTACTATTGTTATTGTTATTAATATTATTATTATTATTATTATTATTATTATTATTATTATTATTATTATTATTATTATTATTATTATTATTATTATTAAATGTTGTCAATAGAGAGAGGAAGTGATATAAGTGCATTTATTTCAAGTACGTATTCCCTGTGTGGAATACAAAAAAAGTTTCAGTAACATTTTGGAGCCAAAAAGATAATTTTCTTAGAAAACAATATTCCTCTACAAACTTTAAATGCGGCCTAACTCTATTAATATTTATCGTATAGTTAATACTAATAAAATTCATTGTTAAAACCGTTGAAGTGGAGAGACATAAACTAAAATAAGTTAAAATATACTTTCTTAGGTATAGTTGAGGACGACGGATCTTACCTAAGAAGGTATATTTTAACTTATTTTAGTTTATTTATTGTACAGGTCTAATATTTCCTTAGATAGTTAAAGCTTTTACATTTGGTGCACTAAAATTTATAGTTTTCGTGCAAATTAAGTGAAAACTTGTGACTTTTGGAATAAAAAAATATAGTGAAAACATAGTGAAATGCAGATAACAGGTGCCTTTGCAATCTTTGATCCCAACACAGTTGTTTATGTTTCGTTGCATGAATTACGTGACTCTTACATGCGCTGTTGCCATATTCTGAAAGTTTGCTCATAACTATTTCATGAACCGTGAGAGTAATCACAGAATGAAACAGAGAATGTGTGTATTTTATTGTAATTTAATACATCCTTGAAATATTGCACTTATATCACTTCTCCTCTGTATACTCACCGTTTATTAAGCATAGTTCGTAAATACGAGTATTAATTGTATCTTTCTACAATTGCATAACAGCCCAATGTTGATCCTTAGCCTCTACGTTTTAGGAGATACTAGACGTATTTAATTTATTTACGCTTATTTCCCTAAATATATCATGAATGATGCGGTATGCGGTCAAAATACCTACCCAATGAGAGATCTAGTAGGTAACTAAAGCATTATACTCGGTCCAACGTATCTGTGCCCCTATAGCGCTGGCATCGTTCTTAGAAAAGTATACGTCAATACTCACGCCATTTCACCGCATCCCCCTCCCACTACGTCAAACAACAGCCATCGAGTAGGGATGTTGCCAAACTTCTCCCACTGTCACGACTCTTGAATATTGAATAATGCAAGCTTGGAGTCGAATTGACAATACTGGAGTGCAAGTGCAAGAGAGAGATAGGAATGCAGAGAGGGAAATGATTTGCCAAGCCAGAAAAGGAAGTAGGATTTAGTTCGCATATCTTACGGGGGCACAGATCTGTTGGACAGACAATACTGGGATGAAGAAGGTCCGTATGTTTTGCTTAGAGGCCTCTTTATTCAGGTTCTTTTACGAGCCTGAAAATATTTAGACTCAGGACACATGGATTAAAGTCCTTGTCAGAGGACTTGTTCCTTGGATTTTTCTAACCTGAAAAATCCATAGACCCCGGCCGGGTTTGACGTGCGACCCTAGGAACCAGAGGCAAGGAACATAACCACTAGTCCACAATGACCGACTATACACGCATTATATGTCTTGTACTCTAATAGGCCTAATTGTTATTGGTTGAATGGCCTTTGCTCTTCAAATATAAATAAATAAAGTTTTGTTTTACGAAATAATACACGCACAATATGAAATACAGCTGCTGTTAAAAGTTACCATGATTATGGTAATAACACGTTTAATGGATAGATATGCATCAGATATAAATGCGGTGTCTTTCTCTAGTGATACATGTTATATATAAATCACATTATGAAATTTACCATAATCAAAACTGATTTATCGACAATTTAATGAAATGTTTTGATAATGTTATCAATTACAGTAATATCCTGTTGCAAAGGACCTATATAATTTTCTTATATCGATTTTCTATTTGAAATTATCTGTACAAATGAACACCATGGGTTCCGAGAATATACAAGCATAGAAACCTTCTAACTTTTAAGTATTTTATTTTGTTTCTATTCCAAATTAATTAAATTACCTTTATTACCTACAAGGTTTACCCAAGTAACTACTAATTTATGAAGAATTACGAAAGTTAATAAAATAATATTTCCTTAATATTTGTAACTATTTTTTAAAAAGAAAATCGGTTTAAATTATACTTACCTATGAAGAAAAAATTCGTCTCAACGACCTTAACACGTTACAGAAACTCACCTGAAAGAAAAATAATAGTTTTAAACACTATACTTATTTGGTAACTACAAGTATATTAAATTTAATTTGTCACAAACGATTTTACAATTTTTCAGAAAAAATTAAACAGACATGTCCAAATAACTTTATAAGGCCTAAACATTCTTCCTTTGTTTCTAAATAATTAAAAAATCCAACAAGAAATTTCAAAATCATATCGAATATTATTTGAATGGTCTACACGTAACGTTTTGTCGCCAGTCTTGCATTATCAAATAAGACTGACACAAAAATCGTGCAGCTACACTACTCAAACTTGTACTCACTCTTGTACACAAAGCTCTAGTCCATCAGTATTTTGCGAGTTTGTCAAACCTCATTCAGTTCAAACTCCCAATTTGCTGAACACATGCAACGTTTTGTTTGACAAATGATCAGGCAAAACTGATGACAAAACTTTACGTGTAGACCAGACCTAAAGACGAATCCGTTGATCACATTTTCTAGGAGCCAAAAACTAATGGATTAGTTTTGACTGCCAAGTACAAGAGATGGGAGATGCAGGTTATATGATAAATAAAATATTGGCCGGGAACATTCATTCCTCGTATTGTAAGGAATCTATATATTGTCTTTTCGGAAAAATATTTCACTCGATTTCTTATTATTGATTTCGTACATCTCAATGATGGATAAATCAATAATAAAAACTTGGAAAAAGCCTTACTGGCTGTAATGTATAATTCCCAAATATGTCTTCTTAATAAAGGAGCCGCCATTTGCAAGATAGAAGCATGACTTCACAGCATTTGGTGGACGGGAGTTACAATGTATATAGAGAAAGATTTGCGTTTAGATCGGTACTTGCTCAGGTAGCTCAGTTGCTAGAGCACTTGGTCTAGAGAACCAAGGGTCCCGGGTTCAAGTCCCGGTCTGAGCGTGTAATTTTTCTCTTCAAATATGATTTATCCATCATTGAGATGTACGAAATCAATAATAAAAACTTGGAAAAAGCCGTACTGGCTGTAATGTATAATTCCCAAATATGTCTTCTTAATAAAGGAGCCGCCATTTGCAAGATAGAAGCATGGCTTCACAGCATTTGGTGGACGGGAATTACAATGTATATAGAGAAAGATTTGCGTTTAGATCGGTACTTGCTCAGGTAGCTCAGTTGGTAGAGCACTTGGTCTAGAGAACCAAGGGTCCCGGGTTCAAGTCCCGGTCTGAGCGTATAATTTTTCTCTTCAAATATTTCACTCGATGTTTGATTGTTCGTATTCATATTTAATCGAATACATAATATAAAGTTATGGTAATAACTCTTATGTTAGTTAACAATGAAATAAATAATAGATAAAAATATAACAACCTCATCTTAAATATACTAGAACACAAACAACGGCATCATAAAACTGTTACATGTTTCGGAGTCATTACAGTAGTTATTTTATTTATGAAAATAATTCCTCAATTTTTTAAAGGAGTATTCTTTCTATGAAATCATGACTCAGAGATTGTATATAAGTACGTATACATTATTTTTGGTCTGGACATCTTACCTCAATATTAATGTTGATTTGTTCTTGGACATGTTTGAAAACAGAATTGTTTTCAAACATGTCCAAGAACAAATCAACATTAATATTGAGGTAAGATGTCCAGACCAAAAATAATATAATTAAAATAACCTCAAAATATAACTTCCTAAAATTAAATATTACGTTACATTATTTTATTACTTCGCAATACATAACTAAGTAAATAAGCGAATATTCTTCCTATGAAATCAGGACTCAGAGATTGTATATAAGTACCTACACATTATTTTATTATTTCACAATACATAACTAAGTAAATCACTTGAACTATGGAAACTGGATGTTCATAAGCTCTTCATTCATCACAATCCTGTGACAGTGTTTTTCAATCATCCACTGTATACTTCATCTCCCTCAAACCATGGTTACTGTAATATTACCACCTCTCTCGTGGCTTACCTACTGGGTGTTTTCCCTCTGGTCTTCCTACGCCCCTCTTCCATTCCCCATTCGTGCCACATGCCCTGCTCATCATTATCTACGACTATTTAACTCATGCCCCAAACGGGAGTCAATGACCAATCACTTTTCAATGATTTTAGATTTACAACCAATCACAGTCGTGTTTCGCCTATAATTTACCAACTAAAGTTTATCATAATAAAGAAAGCACCTCCTTTTTAACATTCTGAATAGGTCATAGCATTATTTTGCAGTGATTGACCCTCCAAGAAATACGGCTACCAGATTGTATGTATAGTGCATGAATCTCAACACGTAGCGCATGCGGGAGTTAATATAAAAATATTTGTAGCAATTGATTATACCACCAAAGAAAACACTGTTTGCTCTTCCTTAAATGTACTTTTTTCCCAGGTAATAACACTCCGGAAAAATATAATTGTCATAGGACATCAGAAATGAATTGATATACAGTTTGATGTGTTTCATTTTTTCTCCACTAGAATGCATTCTTACAATATTGTGTTCCTTTGGCAATAAATAATATGATCTAGTTGCAGTGATAAACAAAAGAAGCAGATGAAGTGTACCAATCGTTTCTCATTTGTTATCAAACATCGCCGTTTACATTACATATATAAATATTTTAAAATAACTATATTTAAATAATGATTTGTGAGTAAACAGGTTAATTTTATTCGTTAAATAGTCCTAACAAATGCCACTCTTGATTTCCAAATTCTCTAGATAAATTCACTCCTCGCTTCGTGAGTCATGAATTTATCGATAATTTAGAAATCACTCGTGGCATTACTTGTGATAAATACTATAAAAACCGAAACACTATTATTGATACAATATATCTGTAGTAAATTCAAAGCCGTCGTAAGTTATGAAAGTTATATAGGAAATACTTTTATTATTGGTACTGAGTATCACCTTTTGACATGAATGCTCCATGAGAAAAAAAGGTGTGTATTATGTTTTCACTATGTAAAATAGTAGCAATTTAGAATTGAAAATAAATGACTCTTCCTTAATTATTTAATAAACGATTTCTCAGATATTAACTTACCGATTTTCTATCATTTAAACCACATTAGCTATGTCATAGAGGCTATTAAGGTTTTGATAAATTGATTTTATCCCCTTTACCTACTCGATTTCCTTTATGCACTATATAATCATAAGTTTCATTAAATTAACGGAGTTTAATCTCTCACCTTATAGGTATTTTTTTCATGTACCACACCACCCAGGCCTTATAGTGGCATGATCTGTTGAGAGGGATATTAAACTATGTGTCACACACATACTATTTTTGCCACACAAGGACAAAGAGGGCCTACCCGAATGAGTGATCAGCTCAATATTAGCGCCTCCTCCGAGACAACACAACATTAAAACAGAACACACCATTCGCAAACACATTCATACAAACATGACGGCGAATATGATAAAGATGATTATGAGGACAAGATGATGTTCGGGGACCTTTTGGGCCATAAATGTTCCTGATGTTTGTCTTAAGGGCGAGAGGAAAAAGAACCGAAAGAAAACATTACCCTTGAAACACCCCAACACATGATCGAACCTGGGCATGAAATATGATGAGTAATTCTTTAAAATATAAATTCTATAACTGTCGTACATGAGGGGCAAATATTGTATTGTATTAAAATGTATTTATTATTATTTTTATATTAAATAAATTGAAATTAACATCTAAATCCTAATATTTTTCATGCGTTTCTGTTGCATTATAAGTGCGTTTTAATCCTCCTTTAACAACACAAAAATCATCGATATCATTTAGCAAACATCTACTTTGCCCCAATCTTAATAATTGTGTTTCATGAAATTCTTAATTAGGTCTGAAGCCAGTACACTTCAAACTACATAACAATGAGCTACATGATATCCATAGGAAGTCAGATATAATTACAACAGTTAAGTTTCGTAGACTGCGATGGGCAGGACATGTGGCGCGTATGGGGGATGAAAGAGGTGCATGGAAGCTTCTTGTAGGATAACCAGAGGGATAACGCCCAGTTGGTAGACCAAGAATGAGGTGCGAGAATAACATTATCCATGATTTGACGGAAGTAGATTTATACAGGAAACGATTGGAAAACAATAGCTCGGGATAGGGATGTATGGAGAGTTTATGTCCGCGCGGCCACTCCATCCTACACTCATATTAATTTTTTTTAGAATTAAGCCTATGTTAAGGGATTTTGCCTTAAAGGTAAGCATCTGTCAGCCGGAAGGGTATTCATGTGTACTAGCGCTGATGTTAGAGAATAATTGATTTAATTGTAATATTATTATTGTGTTTTCTTTATGTAATTGTAATGTTATTGCTGTTTTTGTTGTTTATTTTTCTTTACACTAGTACCAATTATTACTTTATTGTAACGGACTGTCAACAGCACGTACGGCTTACTGCCCGTGCGACCCATATTTGTAAATAATATTGTAAATATCTTACTTTTTGTCTAATAAAGTCCTACTACTACTAATACTACTACTACAAAAAAATAATCAGAATAATTGTCCATAATATTGTTTCCATACTTCTTTGCTTCTAGCTCGCCTCGTCCATTGGTTTCTTATCCGCTATGCGAATGGAGCAGTCATCTAGCTCTTTTCTGTCCACGCGTTTGGTGTCGCACATGGTCACTCTGTAGGTACATTTGGTTCCATACATCCTAGACACGTGCCCATCCTACTTCCATTAGAGGCGGTATGTTTCTGGGTTCATGTTATGTTTCCTATCCTCTAGCGATATTTGTAATATCTTACGCTCTATCTTTCGCTGGCAATTTAGAATCATAAGTGTTGTTTTCCCAATTAGTGGGCAGGTTTGGTTGCCCTACAGTAAGTAGAACTCGTAGTAAGCATTTATCTAACACCTCTAATGTTAGACTCGTCTTCTGAGATGCGTCGGTCGGGATATGCTTCATACTCCAGAATTTATTCCAAGACAGCCAATTCTTCTACTGATATTCTCTGACTCAAGTATATAACTTTCTGATAATATTCTAACAGGGTTCCATTAGCATTTGTTGTTACCTCTGTATCGTTGTTCAACAACTGGGTCTTCGACGGACAATTTTCGACCAGGTTCAACACTCACTGTTTTTAGGTCTGAGAGCATCTGCTATAAATTCCTCTGCATTCTCGGAGACAATAGTCCCGGGCCGTAACTGAGTGGTTAAGGCAAGAAACCTTGGCGCAAAGCTACGGGACTTACGTTGGTTTGAGTCTCCATAGGGAAGAAATTTTCTTATGGAATTTCAGCGAGTATGGAACCGGTGCCCACCCAGCATAGAGAAGCATTTGGGTAGCTACGATAAGTAGCGACTCCAGGTTGCCAGGTTGTGAAGATCAGACATGCTGACCACATGTCACCCCTAGACTGGCTAGATGATCGCCTACCTCTATGATTAACACATGTGGATGTGAGTCCAGCATCCGGCTGATAGGCCAAGGGCTTTCTAGGCGTGTCGGGCTTGGAGTTTTTTTTTTCTCGCAGCTAAGACAAACCAGATTTTTAAAAATATTACGAAAATCCGTGTTAAAGTTTTAAGAATTGTAAAACACTACCTGATATCTGAGTCGTCCTCAATAATAATTTATTGGATGACTGAGATATCAGGTACTATTTTACAATTCTTAAACCTATAGCTAAGACAATGTCATCTGCATGTCATAAGGGTTTAGTTTTATTACTAAACTACAGTTAAGAAATGTAAATCAATTTAATAACTGATAACCCACGTCAGTTCTTTGCCTGAAATCTTTTGTTTTCTATATCAAATTATTAATTATATTCCTCTGTAAACTGGTAAATAATGTTCTTCGCTTTAAGTATTTTTCATTCTCTAAATTATAATATATGATAAATATGAAATCAGGATGTGTATTCTTATCAGGATATAGTAAATAACAGGATATAGTAAACATATTACATGCACTGATGATAGATGATAAGGATTGAAGTACTGCTGAGTTAGTATCATTTCAACCCATGCTTTAAAAATTGTTTACCTGCTCAAACACCAGATGAAATGTGCATGTTTGTCTGCAATTTGTGTTTTTGTATGGTCTATGATATTCCGAAACGTAACATACACCAGATCAAAGAGAATAGAAGTGTCAACATACAACATAGTAAAAACCATAATTAATTCTCTTGGGTACGTGAGATTAATATATTAAATCATTATATCACTTAAATGGCAGTACTGATTACAGCCAGAGAAAAGTTGGATGTCAAAATCCTAATTTGATTTGAAGCTTACACACACACACACGCGTATATATATATATATATATATATATATAATTAAATTTAGCTCTGAACATTTCACAGTTGTTCTGTAACTTACATCAAACCTACATCCCTGTATATATATATATATATATATATTATATATATATATATATGTCTTATAACTATATTTTTGACATTTGGCAATGAAGGCAAATATGATGTGAAAAGAAAAATGAATGCTTGAGTCGGGATTTGAACCCGAGTCTCTAAACTCTGTACGTTTAGCGCTCTAACCAACTGAGCTACCCAAGAATTCCAACACAAACATACATTTTTCTTATATATGTAGTATTCTCAATTCACACAAGAGGTAGTGGGAATTCGTTCCAACACCATCTAGTGGCCAACATAACAGTTAAGCAATTTTTAAAGAGAATATTTACTTTATAGCAGTAACGCTTGTATATTTAGATGTTATAACTATATTTTTGACATTTGGCAATGAAGGCAAATATGATATGAAAGGAAAAATGAATGTTTGAGTCGGGATTTGAACCCGAGTCTCTAAACTCTGTACGTTTAGCGCTCTAACCAACTGAGCTACCCAAGAATTCCAACACAAACATACGTTTTTCTTATATATGTAGTATTCTCAAATTCCCACTACCTCTTGTGTGTATTGAGAATACTACATATATAAGAAAAATGTATGTTTGTGTTGGAATTCTTGGGTAGCTTAGTTGGTTAGAGCGCTAAACGTACAGAGTTTAGAGACTCGGGTCAAATCCCGACTCAAGCATCCATTTTTCTTTTCATATATATATATATATATATATATATATATATAGATGTAAGTTACAGAATAACTGTGAAATGTCCAGAGCTAATTTTTTTAACAACACTTGGTAAATACATGTCTCAAAAATTTGGGGAGAAAAAACTCTATTGGAAGATTTTGGGGGGGGAGTGAAATGCAAAAATAATTGAAGACAACCAATATCAGTGTCTAATTTATATATTTCGTAACGCTCAGAAAAATAGTGAAATATCAGATACTGTTTAAGTCCCAATACATTGCCCCCCAAAGGCAATGGTATTGAGAAAGTGCGAAAATAAAGTGTCCATATTGGCATAAAAATAGAATTCATAATTTTTCAAGGTGTCGGTCGCGGTGGACTAGTGGTTATGCTCCTTGCCTCTGGTCCCGAGGGTCGCGGGTTCAACCCGGCCGGGGTCGATGGATTTTTTAGGACGGAAAAATCCAAGGAGCAAGTCCTCCGGGAGGGACTTTAAGCCGTGGTTCCCGAGTCTGAAGATTTTAAGGCTCGTAAAAAAATCTTTAAGCCTGAATGAAAAGGCCTCTAAGCAAAATTTACCGAATTTTTCCGTCCTAGTACTACCTTGGTTTCCTAGATGTCAGTATGAGGCGGAATGCTGACTACGGACCACTCAAAATGGCATCTATACGAAAACAAGTGTAACTAAATTAGTATGGTTCAAATTCTTCCCTGTAGGGGGAGAGCGCCTAAATCTCTGTAAAGGGAAAACATGGCCTTACAAAAAAAATCAAGTTATCTGAGCTGAATGGTGAGAAGATATTTGGGATAAATAAATGTCAAAGTAATGCCGGGTAATCTGCTAGTATTATAAACAAATTAGAATTCCTGTTAATATAAGTAATATTTTACTATGGATTTATTGATTATGTGTAAATTATATTTTTAACAAAGACCATTTTATTGTAAGAATGCAATATTCGCTTTAATGGGAATATAATGGGAATATCGTATTCTACTCATGTACATAGCGGGATATGTTAATACTTTCTATACATTATATACACACTCTCTTAGTTTAATGAACCAAATTTCACAGTTAATATCTCACTTTTAACAAATTGTACCAATGATAAACTTTACTCTCAAAACAATTATTTAGTTTTAAAATATTTGCAGACATAATTTTCACATTGAATTTTAAATGCTGGTAATTAAAAGTGTGCATTTTAAATCGGACGTACACTACAAAATTGCACATATACTAGTATTATTATCAGAATACTGATTTTGTGAGGCGGCTCCATGGCACGAGTGTTTACACACTCGCTCTCCATCTCCGATTCCCCAGTTAGTGTCTCGCGCAATCCATGTTGGCCTTAACTCTGCTAGGTAAAATAAAGCTATTTATTTATTTATGTTGGATTCATGATGGAACGTCAGGTTTTTTCTCTGGAGTTTTCTCGTTTTACCTGCCATAAACTTCATTCTACCATTTTTCCATATTCGTGCAATTCATTTCGTTTCATTTGATACTGCGAATTCGATCAGCAGGACACGTGGCACGAATAGGAAATTAAAGAGGTGAATGGAAGTTTCTTGTAGGAAAACCTGGGGGAAAATGACCAGTTGTTAGTCTAAGAATGAGGTGGGGAGAATAACATTATCCACGATTTGAGGGAAGTAGATTATACAGCGGATGATTGGAAAACATAAGCTGAGGATAGGCATGTATGGAGAGCTTATGTCCGCGCGGTCATGAACTTAAGGGTTAGACAGTGCCATTGTGTTAGTTAGAAGGTGCGACAGACATTGGCAGCCACTCCTCTATGATAGACCTCCAATAATAGCCTTTCATCTTATCTTATACTTCTACGTGGTATTACGACAGGCAGAAGTAGAGTGTTTTCATTCCACAAAATTAGTAGACCATAATTAATTTTGTTCGTTTTATACTTATGACCAGAAAGCAGAATCTATTCCACAATGTAGAAGGCTTAGCCCTACTTTTATTGATATAGACTATAAGAAAAGGTGTGCAAGGGGGGTTGGATAAGGTGTATCACATAGCTGCTTCCACACCTATCGGGCTATGAAGACACCTCTGTCATATAGAAAAATAGACGAAGTAAACAACATTTCATTTTATATTATCCGACACAGTGGAACATTGATATGCTTCGTTTGTGGATGATTTGCAAAATAATGCCGTGTCATCCCACGTACACTCGCTTCCCGTCAATCTGTGGCGTCGAGGAGAGCAGCTATTACCCTACGTAAAGCTGGGTAAGTGCTTCATTTGCTATTTCTTCCTGACTACATATGATTAGTATCTACGTCCGTGCAACGCAGCAACAGTACTGCTATGACTGAAAGCAAAAGTTATGCTGTGTCGTATAATAAAGAGGTTGAGTTATTGTAGAGCACAATAGGGTAATATTTGTGTTAAAACGTTTCATTATCCTGTAAGCAATGCATAACTACGTATATTTTAATTTTTGTATGCACCTCGCATTGCTTCCTAATGTTTATATTACAGAAACGTCGCCCAATAGGTATATAGAAATGTGATATACCCATCTCAGCCGCTCCCGATCGCTCTAGTGTGGTCAATACTAGACCAAGTAAGTCGGCGGCATTGTGGAACAAATTCAGCTCTCTACTTATGGACAAATACATTCATTTTTAACCCCATAACACGACAGTGAATGTTCAATTACTGTACGGAATATGGATGATGTCGCTTTACATCGCGTACTTATCGATCGCACAAAAATAATTTTTTTTTGAGCGATCGTAGGAGAAGCTTTAATTTCTATACTTTACGCGTGCTTTTAGTTATTAATTGCAACAGTTGAAGTTAATTTGTTTCGCTCAAGAATGAATAACAAACGTGACCTACTTTTATATTAACCTTTGCACTGCTACGAACGGGTATATCCGTTGGCAAAGAAAATGCTTGCCGTGCTATGGGTGTGTATATCCAATCTCAACTCCAAACGCCTGCTAGTTATATAATACGTATTGCATTGCTTTCAAACTAAGCAGGCATATACTGCCATCTCTTAGGAACCTAAATAAACTTTTTTCTATATTTCTCCCTGCATTGAGCAAGGAGGGTTTTAAAGGCTGGAAATATCTCAGCAGTGAAAAGGTTAATGCGAGTATACGTGTCCACAGTGTCCCAGCGGGTACTCTATCCCTTCGATCTGATGTCAACAAACAACGACGTCAACTCTACATGCACATAAATAAAATATGAGAGGGCTAAAATAATTCATGACATAACTCTTATCAAAAGTCTTAAGTTCTATTAGAATTATTTCTCGAGGCATTAAAACCTGCCAATAAATTCAGATAAAGGAGAATGTGGAATGTGAAGAAACCAAAGCATATTAAAAAAATGCATATTTATAGAAAAGAACAGATACATAAGTGCAACCCTTGAGCAGAAATAGATGACAACAAATCTGTGAAACAAATAATTAAACCATCATTTAACTTAATACACGGCTTTTCATTTTACAGCAGTTTGCACTTGATTCCAGCTTTCCAGAGATTCCTATCTTCCCATTGTCCTTCTACCATACCCCACTTCATCATGGCATCATATATTCCCTCATACCATGTTCTCCTACTTCTCCCCCTCTTCCTTCTGCCTGGTACCATCCAAGCAGAAAAAAATAAAGGACAAGAAACAAGCATATCTTAAATTTCTACAGAGCGGATCTACAGACGATAGTATTGAATATAAACGAAAATCAGCAATTGTTAAAAGAGAAATTAGAAAAATAAAGAGAGAGCAATGGGACAGATATGTGTCGAATTTAGAACATGATGTACACAGACACCAAGCTAGAGCATATAAAGTTATTAAACATTTAAATAGAAACGAAAAGGACACAATACGGTTAAATCCTATACCTCTTACACAACGGGAACAACATTATACATCGTTGTGGATAAACTTAGAAGAACAAATAATAGCCTTAAGAGAAAATGACCCAAATGTGGATAGTATTAGGTTTGAAGAGCTAATGTTAATGAAAAATTTTAAATACAAAAATCGCCTGGAGCAGATAATCTAAACATAGAATTATTCAAATGTGCATCGATTACATTTATTGTTAAGTGTCTTGAATTTATAAACCTTTGCTGAAAAACGGGTTCTGTTCCGGATGAATGGAAGGACACAATAACTGTTCCGATATTTAAAAAAGGAAACAGAAGAGGATGTACAAATTATAGAGGAATAAGTTTATTAAATTCAGCTTATAAGATATATGCAAAAATTTTATTATATAGAATAAATAAAATAGCTGAAACAATATTACGTGAGGAACAAAATGGATTTAGATGGGGTAGGTCAACTATAGATTGCGTTTTTACAATGGCCCAAGTGATAGAAAAAAAGAAAAGAAGTTAATTTACCCACGTATATAGCTTTTGTTGATTATACTAAAGCATTTGATAGTGTAAGTAGAAATAAATTATGGAACATACTAGAAATGAAAGGAATTCCTCAACACCTTATAAGAGCCATTCAGAATTTATATATTGAAACAAATTTTAAAATAGACTGCGGAGATAACATTAGTAAACAAAACATAGAAATAAACCAGGAAGTAAGACAAGGGTGTCCATTGTCACCAGCATTATTTAATTTATACTTGGACCATGTCATAAATGAATGGCAAGAACAAATTAATATAAATAGTGTATTGACAACTCTGCTTTTTGCAGACGATCATGTAATAATGACAGCATCAGAAAATGCTTTACAACAATTCCTTTATACTTTAAATAATATCTCTCTAAAATACAATTTAAGAATATCTACATCTAAAACAAAAATATTAGCTCTGAAAGGAAAATGTGCAATAAGAACAAAAATAATGATAAACAATGTAATTACAGACCAAGTTTAGAATTTTAATTATTTGGGATGTCATTTAGGCAATGACAGAAATTTAGATAAACACACTAAAATACAACGATTCAATTATCTATGTGGCACGTTAAACGCACTTTATTGAATAAGACTAGAAAATAAACTATTTTGAAATTTTACAAAGTATTGGTAGTTCCATCTATTATCTATGGATGTGAAACTTGGACATAAACAAAGGCAGATAGTAAAGAAATAGAGGCTGCTGAAATGAAGAAGTTGAGAGCAATAGCAGGATACCAAAGGACCGATAAAAAGAAAAACGAAGATGTAAGAACAGAACTTAATAATATTTAATCTCTGTGAAAGAATAAAATATTATCAAAATGCTTATCTTGAGTACGTATTACGAATGAATGAACAGCACATACCAAGAAGAATGTATAATTATAAACCAAAAGGGAGAAGAATGTTGAGACGACCATTGAAGAGATGGAAGGACCAATTCGACCTATATTGAGGTCGGAACAGGCCATTGGGCTTAATACTCGTTGTTGTTGATGATGATGAACTTTATTTTTATTACTTATATTTTTATCCTACGATATTTCATTGAGGCAAGCAATTGCAAATTTTCCTTTATTATTTCTATTCCTTATTTCCTCTTCATAACTTCTATTTTTATTAATTTTAATTCCAAAATATGTGATCTCACTACAATTTAATTTTGATTACCTTAAAACATGTTCACAGCTACATGATTTTTATGGGAAACTATATATAATAAGAACAGTAAGTCTCGAAGACTGTGATGGGCAGGACTTGTGCGACGAATGGGGAATGAAAGAGGTGCATGAAAACATCTTGTAGGAAAATGAGTTGGAAAACGCCCAGGTGGTTGATCAAGAATGAGGCGTGAGAATAAAATTAGTCAAGATTTGAAGGAAGTAGATTATACAGGGATGATTGGAAAACAATGGCTCAGGATAGGTATGTATGGAGAGATTATGTCCCTTCGGCCATAAACCTACTTCTTGAAGACCAGTGAGTTAGTTAGTTAGAGTTAGTTAAATATCTACATAATTTCACTTTACTTTAGTTTAAATATAGCCGCAAGATTCTTGAAGCATATATGACTAGAAAATGTGTATTTGATATATATATTACAAAATTACAAAGTAGAATACAAAGTGTAGAAATAAACTTCCTTAGAAGAACAAAAGGCTGCACAATAATGGATCGGTTAAAGAACGAAGATGTAAGAACAGAGTTAAATATATATCCATTAAATGATAAAATCAAAGGATATAGAGAAAAATTGTGTAGACATGTAGAATGAATGAACGTAACAATATTACCAAAAACAGTTTATTTACAAGCCGAGAGGTTCAAGGAATGTAGGAAGCCCAGTCAAAAGATGGACAGAACAACTGTGAGGCGGAAGAGGCATTTTGCCTAGCCCGTGATTGAAGAATAATATATATATATATATATACGGTATGATAAGAAAAATAAATGCCTGGACGGGATTCGAACCCGGATCTCTGAGTCTGTACCTCAGCGTGATATCCATTACACTACCAGGCGAATCCAATTCAAACACTTATTTTTCTTATACATATATATACATACTCCACCGCTGTGGTCTCGAGGTAGCGTGCTGCCTTGTCACGCAGCAGGCCCGGGTTCGATCCCCGATCGGGGCAGTTTTTCTGGGTGAGGTTTTTATCGGGGTTTTTCCTCACCTGTTAGACAAATGTCAGGAAAACTTTAAGGCCCAAACGGTCCCCGAAATCATATGGCCATCATCTTCCTTATCATCATCATCATCCTTCACCGGTGTGGAAAGCAACGGGAAGCTACCACACCTACAATTCCCTAGTAAAGCTGCAAGCATGGCATGAAAATGCTATGATTTCAGTGAAGGACCTGCCTTCGGACAGAATTACTATGGAGATATATATATATATATATATATATATATATACCTAAAACCATAAAAATATGCGGGTTTTCCCGCAGAGAATTTCCAGATATCTCTTTAAAAATAGAAAGGACGTTGTAACAAACAAAAACATCTTGGTAGATGTATTTTTTTCATATTCCTAGCTTTATTACTTATGCCTCAAACCAACAAGGACGCTTTATGAAATAAACCCGTAGTCCAATATACTTTATACCACAGAATCTCATTTTCATAAAATCTTCTAAAATTGAGTCTCTATAGAGATGGGAATCAGCTGTCTTCATAGAATCCTAATGTGATATCTTCATGAATTCTTATTTTGTTTAATATTCATATAGAGGGAAAAAAAGTTTGTCTATATGTTTTATTACAAATTGTGCTTTAAGAGTCATATGACAGGTGAAAAAGCTGCCGACAATTAATGAAAGTAGATATATAATAATAATAATAATAATAATAATAATAATAATAATAATAATAATAATAATAATAATAATAATAATATTATTATTATTATTATTTTCATTATTATTATTATTATTAATCATTATTATATATCATTTGACCTATACAATTCTTAAGAGCTGACCAATATAGTCGAATAGAACTTACAAAAAATGTAACATTATGTGAAATCTGGGCAAAATATTTTGAACAATTATGGTTCTACACAGCAAAGCCTCTATGGTAACAATTTTATAACATGTAAACTGCACAGATGACCTGAAAAACAGTTTTGAATAAATTGAAAAATAACAAACAGGTGAATATCTAATACATTGCTAATTATATAAAAATTCTGGCACACCATTTTTACAAATATTTTAAAAATTCTTAAATCTAATACAGAAAGGAAGATTTTTACCATTATTTTGTTCAAAATCAATTCTTACCTCTATATGTACAGGATGTTTAAAAACATCTGAAAATTTGGGCGTTTAGATGAACAGACCAGCTTAATTCTGGGTATAAAATTTATTCAAACATCTTTTAAAATAAACTGCATAATAATAATAATAATAATAATAATAATAATAATAATAATAATAATAATAATAATAATACTTTATTTATTCTGGAAGAGTTAAGGCCATAAGGCCCTCTCTTCCACTCAACCAGCACAAATACAAATAAATATTCGACAAATATAGATATACACTATACTAATTATAATAAGTTAAAGATACAATAAATGTAGCAATGTAAATGTCATGTACAAACAACATTTTATAGGGTAATAACAATAATGATACGATAATAATAATAATAATAATAATAATAATAATAATAATAATAATAATAATAATATAAATATGATACATTATACGGGAAACACCAATATATATATATATATATATATATATATATATATATATATATATATCTTACACTGGATAATAATGAAGTCGAGTTTAGAGCAAATATAAATTTAGATTTATTTTAAAAGATGCCAATGTCCGGCAGCCCCTTATTTCTTGTGGTAGGGAATTCCAGTTGCGAGAAGTGGAAATGGTATATGACATGGAGTGATGTCCTATGTAGCGGTATATTAAGTAGTAGTAGTAGGACTTTATTAGACAAAAAGTAAGATATTTACAATATTATTTACAAATATGGGTCGCACGGGCAGTAAGCCGTACGTGCTGTTGACAGTCCGTTACAATAAAGTAATAATTGGTACTAGTGTAAAGAAAAATAAACAAATACAGCAATAACATTACAATTAAATAAAGAAAACACAATAAAACTATTACCATTAAATAATAACACAATAGCATTATACACTAAAAAAACATTAACATTACAATTACATAAAGAAAACACAATAATATTACAATTAAGTAATAACACAATAGCAATAACATTACAATTACATAAAGAAAACACAATAATAATATTACAATTAAATAATAACACAATAGCATTATACACTAAAAAAACATTAACATTACAATTACATAAAGAAAACACATTAATATTACAATTAAATAATAACACAACAGCATTATACACTAATTAATTTATATATAATTGTTAATAATTAATGGTATTGCATTTTGATAACATATATTTATTCATGAATGAGTGTTGTCCTTATTTTTCGCGTTTTGTCCAGAAATTTACCGAGGTTTATCCAATTTTCTGGATTTACCAATAACTCGTAGCATGCCAATCTTTCCCGATTTGAATTTAGAAATCTTTCCGGTAATAACTGACGTCTCCAATATTCTAAATCATTACATTTTCCTAATATATGTATCTCATCTTCAAAGTTCCCGCACATTGGACATATTCGCATATCGTGATCGTCGCTAATTTTTAGAAATTTCCATGCCCCTAGCCTAAACCAAGCAAGCCCTGATCTCTCCTTAAATCCTAGGTTGAGTATATACGATTCTTTTCCCCAGACGTGTTTTAGGTCTCTTTGTAAACACAGTGAGCGTTTTCCTGTACATTCGGCGAAGGTATCTTGTTGGTTTACATCTAAGTACCTCCTCCTTATTTTTCTCCACACGTTCTTGCGATTTTCAGTCCCTTTTTCCCATATCCAGCCCATCCCAATCTTTTGGAGTTCTCTCCTAACCTCGTCTGCCCAAAATTTAACATCTATGTTTTTAATTTGGTGGTCGTAGCAAATTGCTCTAAGCATTGTTTGTTCACCTTGGATTACTCGCAACCAGTATTTGAGTACACGAATTTTACAGTTAATATCGTCCTGGAATGACCCGAATTCATATAAAATTCCACAGTTAGAAACGGCCTTACTAAGTCCTGTAATATACTTTAGAAAATGCGTATATACCTTATTTAGTATTTCCGTTCTTTGGAAACCCCAAATCTCACTACTATAGTGCATGACTGGCCTGACCATAGCTCCATACATTTTTTCTAATGTGCTGACTGGAATATCAGGCACTCGACCCAGAATACCGAGTACACTGTTAAGTTGTCCCCTCCCTTTAAATAATGCTATATCAATGTGTTTTTTCCACTTTCCGTTCATTTTCAACGTCGTACCAAGATATTCGAAATGTTTCACGTTTTGAAGAACTTGATCTCTGTATTTCCATTCCTCTGTTCTAACATAAACCGTCCCATTTTTAAATGTCATTGTTTTTGTCTTACTAGCATTTACAGTCAATCCCCAATTCCTACAGTATATTTCCAGTAGGTCAAGACCTCTTTGCAATCCCTTGATTGTCTTGGAACAGATAATTAAATCATCTGCATACAACAGGACTGGGATTCTAACATTTCCTATCTCCGGAGCCTCAATTTCTCCTTCTAGCATTACGTCTACAATATCATCAACGAATAGATTAAATAGCATTGGTGATAAAATGCAACCTTGTCTCACTCCCCGATTGGCTTCACTGCTCACTGTAATGTGCCCTTGGTCTACTTTTATACAAAATTTAACATATTTATAAATTGACATTAAAGCATGTATCATTTTATGAGACAATCCTTTCCGATTTAATTTTTCCCAAAGTGCGCTTCGGTCCACAGTATCAAATGCCATCTTAAAATCAATGAATGCACAAAATAATTTACCCCCCTTCCTTTTCAGATTGTCATCAATTAATGTTCTCAGAACAAATAGGTTGTCCACCGTGGAGTACCCTTCTCTAAAACCTGCCTGATATTTTGAGAGCCTATTGTTCTCTTTAGCCCATTGTCTGATTCGTTCGTAAAGTACTTTACAATATATTTTTCCGAACACTGACAAGAGACAAATTCCCCTATAACTTTCTGGTATCTGTGCCCCACCTTTCCCTTTGTATAGCGGTTGGATGACACCTGTCGCCCAGGCTTCCGGATAATCTCCTCCATTAAAAAGTTTGTTGAAACGCACGTTTTCAAAACGTCTAACTAATTTATTGGTGATTTATTTTTTTTGTCATTTATTTTTCAAGAATTCCCCTGGTATTCCATCAATTAAGGGTGCTTGACCATTCTTGTAAACAGTTAATGGAAGAAAAGAAATACTTCATTTTTCGAATATATCCTGATCCAGCTAGTGAAGAGGAATTATGGGCCAGGGATCTTAACCGATATTACTTTGATTATATCTTAACCTCTCATTTCCCAGCACCCTATCAAAGTAACTTCTCCATTCCCCGGGCGTTATTCTTGTCCGATTTGTGGACTTTACTTTGAGTTCCCTTATCGCTTTCCATATGTCCGCAATGTTCCCACTTTCAGTCGCGACTCTCATTTCTTCGGATTTCTTATTTTGCCATGCTAGTTTTGTTTCTGCCAATAAGTCTTATATTCCTTTCTCTCTTGCGCATAATTTTTTCTGCTTTCATCTGTGCTTTCTTTTCTAAACTTTAAAAGACTACATTCGACAAATTTCTTCTTCTTTCTACATGCATTATTGTACCACCCTTTGTCCTTCTGGTTCATTGCGTATTTAACCTTGAATTTTTCCCCTGCTTTTTGAAAACATTCTGTCAAAGTTTTAATAATTTCCTCCCCGCTAAGATCATTTAATTGCAGGTCCTGTATTAACGTTTCCAAACTCCTGTTAAATTCTTCTCTCAGATCCTCGATCCACCTGAAACGGATAATTGGCCGCAATATTGTTGCCATCTCATCATTAACTGTCTCACTAATACCTTTCATATTTAAAATAAGTTTGTTTGGGAAGTGGTTGTGATTCGATTCTGGAAACTATACAGAAATTACTTAGGACTGGAATCATGTCTTGTGTGCATATTGAATAATCGATACGCTACTTCCATTTTTATTAATAAATGTCAGTTCTCCATTTTTATCTTCCCCATATTTACTATTCAGAATTTCAAGTTCAAATGCATCGCAAAAAGCTAACAATTGGTTTCCTTCTGAATTTAAAATCTATCTTTGCTTCTCCTACCCTCACCTCGTGTTTCATTATCATCCGATTTTATAGTGATATTTTCCTCCCCAATCCTACAGTTAAAGTCCCTAAAATTATTATTCCCGCTTCCGTAAACCTATCTTTTATTTCTGCCAACGAGTCAGACAATTCAACGAAAAAATTTGGATTGGCATACCTGGAATTTAGTGGTTGGCGATAAATAGACAACAGACACATTTCTGCTCTTTCTGTATGGTAATATATACAAATTGCCTCTTTTAAAGTAATATTTACCTTTTTAATATATGGGTCTAAGTTAGCTTTATATAAAATGGCAACACCGCCTGGATATCTACCTCTCTTTCCTCTCTTTTGATTACCCTTAAAATAACCTTTCATATTACATAGATTTACGCATTCATTAGCTTTTAACCATGTTCTCCTAGGGCTAATATATCAAAAGTCTCAATAAACTCTACACATCTGTCCATTGAAAGTTTTTGCTTTAACCCTTCGATATTCCATGAACCGACTGTCAACAAACCCTATTGTGTTCCCTTGTCATTGTCTTACCTGTATTTTTCGAACTTCCCCCTCTCAATAGTTCCTTTTCTGCGGGTAGATTCTGAAGTCTTAGTGATTTTCTTGTTGGAGTTCTTGTGTCCGCCGGTCGTTCACTTCTTAGAGGTGGGGTATGCTGTTTGCGTTCGGCCGTTTTTTGCTGTATGTTTATTGGATTTCTGGGAGTTATTAAGGTAGTGGTCCCTCTCTCTTTCTCTCGTGTAGAATTTTCTCCCTCCTCTGCTGTAAGGAGACCACCTGCTGTTGAAGCGTCCCCTGTATGTTTTGGGGACTCGCTGTCAATGACCTCTTCAAATTCATTTTCAGAGTTGTCCATATTTTGTAGTTTTTCCCTGCTCCAGATTCGTCCATTTATAATCAATTTATTAAATTGTATGATTGCATGACAGCCCTGCCTCCTCGCCTCGAGCATATGTCGCTTAAGAAAGTCTCTTTCGCGGCGCACCTTCTCACTAAAGTCTTCGGCAATATTGATACCGGTCCCTTTAAGATATTTACTGTCTCTAAGGATCCAACATTTTATTTTGTAGTGTGATAATTTGCATACAATCGGTCTCTTTCCACTATTCCAACGACCTACTCTGTGGGCTCTTTCAATATCACTGTCCACCAAATCAATAGAGACTATGTTGTGATCTTGTGTTTAAGTTATGGTTTGAGGATAGATACTGGAAACGAGATGATAAATAATTGGGAATCGAGGTATGTAGGATCTTAAATAGGAGAATTAGACAGTGCGATTTTCTTCTCTCTTTTAGATGTAGCTATGACAATTCGTGGAATAATGGAGAAATGTGATCGTATTTTCGAACATTAAATATGAATCTGATACACATATTATAATAGTTTGTCCGACAATCCGTCACTTATGTCAGTTAGTAGAACGTCACAGTAGTCAAAATGCGGCATCACTAAAGTTTGGATTAAAATTCTCTTAAGAGTTGTAGGAAGAAAATGTTTAAGTCGCTTTAGGGAATGCATGTATGGAATGAAAATATTTTAAGGGAAGAATAAAATTTGTTTCCTTAAGGAAGGTCCTGTTTTAGTTCGTAGTTATTATTTATTTAACGACACTCTTTAACGCAACAGTTCTGCGTTGTACTTGAAATCTGGGCGTTGAAAGATACTACAAATTTTACTCGAAGTCCTCTTTTACCGGACTTAAAGTTCTTTTACGTGCCGCAAATCTATGACACAGGACATCTACTTCGATTTAAAAAAGTGCACAAGATTTTTACGGCCATAAAAATCGATCGAGGCCGACCGGGTTGAAACCGCAAATTTCGGAATTTCCACCTCACAATTAGACAACAGTGCGAAGAGGGAGAGGAAACCAAGTATTTGGCAAGTTCTTCTTCAACAGTCCCGCCACATCAAATTGAAATAATCTACTCATTTTAGGAACTTAAAAAAAACTTGCTATGAAATATTTAAGTACTTCAAAATAAAATGAATTCTGAAAAATTCTAAATATTTTCCGACTGAGGGTCTTTCCACTTTTCAGCGGTTGCCCTTTTACCAGCCGGCTGCTGGTCCTTCACATCCACATGTGTCAATCACAGAGGTAGATGATCAACAGCCAGTGAAGGGGTGACATGTTGTTAGCATGTCGAGTCCCCCAGCCGTTATAGCTGGTTCCTCAACGTGGAGCCGCTACTTATTGTAGCTACCCAATTGGCTCACGATGCTGGGTGGGCACCGGTCCCATACTGGCCGAAATACCATGAGAAAATTTCTTCCCCCATGGAGACTCGAACCAGCGCAAGTCCCGTAGCTCTGCGCCAAGGCTTCCTACCTTAACCCCTCGGCTACGGCGCGGGACTCTAAATATTTTAAGGACCGAAAATCCTGTGTTATAACTAGGCAGCGGATTTTTGTTTTGATATCAGGTAGATTAGTTGTCGATTAATATAGTCGGGAAGTTTCAGGGTTCAAACTGTATCCTTGATTGTTTACGTCAGGACACTATCAAAAGTATAGTTGAGTACATAGCAATGATAGATAACTAGGTATATGACATAAACAACGTTGAAAATGGAGCATCTGTATTTAGTAAGTTTATGGCTCGTCTGCGGGTATCTATTTGCAGTTTTAAATTGCTTATACAATCACGTGACGTAATAAATGCACAAGAAGAAACTACTCGATCCCCTCTACGTTCGGGAACCAAAATGCGCTGCCTGGGTTTAATATAAACAATAAAGTTATGTAAATCGAATATTCATAAATGGTAACAGATGCAAAGTATTTATTTTAACGTCCATCAAATGATTTTAATTATTTATATCCCAATATGAAAGAGCATAAAGAAACTTTTGCAGTAATAAAGTAAAATGATTATTCAATAATCTTATAAAGTTATATTTATGACAGTAGAATTTATTGATCGAGTTAATTGTAAATCTGTATTAAATCAAAACCACTGGCTTAATCAAAATTGCTCGGATGCTAGTATTGAATTGCGCGACTTGCTTTAATATTCATTTAGATATTAGAAAACAGAAAATTGCTGTAATTTAGTTATCCAGCAGAATCAGACCGATAACCGTTGTAATCAGGTTTGTAATTTCAAAATACATTCGAATAAAGCTACAATTTGTGTGGCAAACGTGACCATAAAGGTTAGAACGTTCGTACCGCTGACCGTCCACTGTTTTTCCATTATTCACTTCTTCCCCATAATTCGACCATTACTCACCAACATCCCCGACCAACACGGTCAATTCTGACCTGAATAATTCCCATCAACAACAAATCGCGAAAACATTTCCCGTTAACAAAATTGCAAACAGCTACAAATTAATAAGCACAGCCCAACTTGAAAATAGATGCGAAGCGGTAATGGTATTTTATCGTCCTCTATCAACAAACTGTTTTATCCATATCGCTGCAAATCCGTGGAATCGAATTCATTATTTCACAGTGCCATTATTTTTGCAACCCTCCAAGAAAGTGCGATCTATACAATACCAAATTATAATATAGTGACATGTTGACCACATGTCATCTCTTACACTACACTCCAATTCAACCCAGGAAGTTACAACAGACCTTAGGGTTATGCCAGTGTCCTCCTACCTACAGAGGGTAGATGTTGCCAAACTCATAATATATGTTTTTTAAGGAGAGGTTTTTTAAGGCAAGGCATAGCAGTACTTTTTCCAAATCTATGTACTATACATTAAAAAACAGTTTTTTTTACGGCATGCTAACTAGTTTTTAGTAATTATGAGAGTCGACACTTTCACACAGGATAGTACAGATCCGCAAGAGCTCAGTGACAAGTGGTAACTGTTTTTTTAAGAGGGGGTGGCTTGGACTCTGTACCTGCTGTGTTGCAATCTTAAGTTTTATATAAGGATTTGTCTCAAGAAAATACTGTTAAAATGGTAACCCAGTTCCCTATTCCAAACACACAGTAACTTCCTGGGACGAATCTGAGTGTATATGCAGGGTCTTCCAAATATGCCAGTGACACATGTGGATGTGATGTTAACAACCTGCTGGTAGGATAAGGGCCTTCTAAGCCTTTTGCACCAAGAATTTTAGTTTTTAGTTAATTTTGTGGTTTCATTTTTCTGTATATGTGTTATCCAGTTATTTTTATTATTAACAGAGTACCTAATACCCGGCGTACATTGCTATGCCTAAAAAATTAAAAACTGGGGGTTAATTAATTATATGTTACACACTGCGACGAACCAAATATGGTGATTGCTAGAGTAAATTTTTAATTTAAAATTTCAGATAAACCCCCACTTCTAGCAGCCGGATTTAGCTATTTTTTGGATAATACATACCTCGGTTTATTTCGATATGATATTTCGAATTTTGTTCTGACACTCGAAAATTGCGATCACTAGAGAGTTTTAAATGTTGGTTTCAGGAGAACTCCTACACCTAATGATTTTAAAACATAATAGATAACGGCTAACACTCGCCGCATCTGAAAACCTGTATATACAAATTTTCACGAAGATCGGTTAAACGGTTTAGAAGTAGGCCTATATGAAGAACAAACAGACAGACAAACAGATATACATTCGTTTATATATATATATATATATATACATATATATTTATTTATTTATTTTTCTTCTAACAAGGATGGAACCGGGCCGAAACACCTACAGAATTTTAAAAACGTTATAACCAAGTTGAGGTAACTTACCATAGCAGATATTCAATTTTACAGTTTTATATTATCTTGTTTTATTTTGTGACACCGTAATTTCATATATACAGCACCTATATAAAACCTCTGGATTCGAGTGCATGGGTTTCCCAACGGCGTAGTACTCCTATTACATTAAGATAATCGTCTTTCTTTATCACAGAAAACTTTCAATATAATGTCGTTGTACCGAAATATATTTATGACACATAGATGGTTCAGAGCACAGGTAGACCACGTCCAGAAAGTTAGAGAAACAAGTTGTTAAAATTATTAGTACGTAGTTAATTCTAGGGAGTATTTCATTACTTTGTAATTCAATTTTAGAATTAATCTTAAACTATGATCATTGAGATATGCAGTTAAAATAATATTGAAAGTAATTTTCTTCATGAAACGGATCAGTTTCTGGACTTTAACTACTTAAGTTCTGAAGCATGCATATGTTTCCAAATTTATTCCCACATGACAATTCATATTGCAAAAATACTAGAATTCCTCTTAAACTTGAAAAAAATATTTATAATATTAATCTAATTCTATGTCCTGTAACGTCTTACAATAATGGTTCGATTACTTCAGCCATGTATCTAAATTATAGCAAAACTTATGGTGTCTGTTCCCTCTAACTGTATATTTATACAATGAGGTAGTGATATGACTTTATTAGACAAAAAGTGAGATATATATATACAATGTTATTTACAAATATGGGTCGCACGGGTCGCTACAATAAAGTAATATTTGATAATAATATAAAGAAAAAAACAATAACATTACAATTACATAAAGAAAACACAAAATATTGCAATTACACAATAATACAATAACATTATACATTAAGTTATGTAGAATTATTAAGAATTAATGGTATTGCATATTGATAACATGTTTGTATTCATTAATGAGTATTGTTCTTATTTTCGAGTTTTGTCCAGAAATTTACCCAAGTTAATCCAATTTTCTGGATTTACCATTAACTCGTAGCATGCCAATCTTTCACGATTTGAATTTAGAAATATTTCCGGTAATAACTGACGCCTCCAATATTCTAAATCGTTACATTTTCCTAATATATGTATCTCGTTTTCAAAGCTCCCGCACATTGGAGATATTAGCATTTCGTGATCGTCGCTAATTTTTTGAAATTTCCATGCGCCTAGCCTAAACCAAGCAAACCCTGAGCTGTCTTTAAATCCTAGGTTGGGTATATAAGATTCTTTTCCCCAAAAATGGTTTTGGTCTCTTTGTAAAAACATTGAGCGTTTCCCCGTACATTCGGCGAAAATATCTTGTTGGTTTATATCTAAGTACCTCCTCCTTATTTTTCTCCACACATTCTTTCGATTTTCAGTCCCTTTTCCCCATACCCAAACCATCCCAATATTTTGGAGTTCTCCCCTAACCTCTTCTGCCCAGAATTTCACATATATGATTCTAATTTGACAGTATAAGGTTAAAAAAAATTTGAATGCTTATGTTCGTTTTGCGATGTAAAATCATACATCTTGTGCTTTAGGATCGTTTTATTTCATCTCCGTCCTTTGTGTCATTGTATATTTCCGTAATAACGATTTGCGACAACAACATAAATCATTCAAGTTTTGATAGCCTAATACATATGATAATCTTAAATTTGTAAACTAACAGAGGACATGTTCATCCAAGGACCATAAAATACCTTATTTATGCCAGGTCAACATTATTCTTTGACCAGTCATTCCGTTGGACTTGCAGTTACCATACTCTCCTCTGGTTCAAGGTTCGCGGATTCAAAACCTAGTGGGGTTAATAGAAATAAGAAGTTAAAAATCCTGAGTATAGATTCCTTTGGAAGGCATGTAAAGCCGTGGATCCCAAATCGTAGATCGTCAGTCATAGGTTTTTGGAACGTAAAATAAGCTGAAACTTGAAGAAAGAAGCTCTGAGGGAAAACATTCTGCTCTTACAAGTCCAAATTTGAATTACGACGCTAATGATATGAAACATCTCAGAACATCGCTTTATAAAGCAGTAATAATAAGTAACAAATTATTTGATAAGATACGTATGTTCCTTAGCCTATATCAAGACACTCGACAAAAATAATTTAAATGCGGCAAGTTAAGTCTGAACCCTCCAAGGTAGTGGTGGAGTGGCTCGCATGCTTAAACGACCTGAAGAGCTATGCCGACTGTAGCATTGACGCCGAAAGGGTTACCCATGTCGGACAGGTCGAAGGCGATAATCCAGACGAAAAACATACTTTGGTCGAAAGAGTGAGGATCTTTCACTTTAAAAATATAGCCGTCAAGAAATGCGAACATGGGTTCTATTGGGGTAAAAATTTCCGGAGGTTTTGTATGGAAGCTTCTTGTATGAAAAATGAAGTGAAAAGACCAAGAATGAGGTGGAAGAATTACATTAACTATGATTTGAGGGAAGTAGATTATACAGAGGACGATTGGAAACAATAGCTCAGGATAGGGATATGTGGGAGTGCAGTCATGAACCTACGATGTCGAGATTACTAGTCAGTTAGTTATCTCTGTGAGTACGCCTAATTGGCATCACTTTGTCGCTAATCTTAATTTTACATAACTTGGGAAAATTATTGACACTAATTGCATTAATACTAACATGTGACTTTAAAATAATGGGACAATGCTAGTATACAGTTAAAATATTTCAACGTCAGCATCATCATCTTCCTTGCAGGGATTAGGCAATCTTGCTTGTTCCTTCTTAACACTGTTATCTCTTCCGCGGACGCCCCACGTCCCTTTTTCCTTGAGGTTGAAAGTTACATGCTAATGCAGGGATTCTTTCTTTATTCATAGGATCCAGGTGGGCTCCACAATTGTCTTTATGTTCCTATATTTTCTCATTTAAGTTGTATACATTTAATTTGTCTCTTATATCTTCATTTCTTATCAGATCCATTTTTGTTTAATCTTTTTACTCTATGAAGGAATTTCATTTCAGCCGATTGAATCTTACTACTATCTCTTTGCAATATTCAACACTCGCTACCTAAAATTAATATCGGCTCAGCCATACCTTATAAAACTTTAATTTTGGTGTCTTTTCGAGTGTTTTGTGGAGAGTTCTATTTATTGTCCCACATACTGACCGAAATCTGTTCAATTTGGTTTCTAAGTCTGTGTCTCTATGATACTTTATATTGCATCCAAGATGATCAAAATTATATATTTGTTCTAATATTTTGTTTTCTATTATTATTTTGGTTTATAGGGTATTTTCCTCGATTGGCTATTACTTTTGATTTTTTTGCGGATATTTTCAAGTTATATTTGCTGTCAATTTGACTCAACTTATTTACTGAATGTTGTAAGTTGTCTTCATTATTCTGTATTATTGCGATATTGTTTGCATATAGCAATATATTTATTTTCTTATTTACACTAATTGGTATTCCTAGGGGTACTTCATTCTTCCATTTGTTAATTGCATCATCAATATAAATACGGAAAAGTATAGGTGACAGACTACAACCCTGTCTGACTCCCTGATTTGTTTTTATAGGTTTCGATTTTGATATACGTGCATTTATTGTTATTCTGTTGATCTGATAGAGACATTTAATCGTTTTAATACGATGTTCACGATAACCATGTTTGTACATTATTTTCCATAATCTATGTCTGGTTAAAATATTTTAAGAGTACAATTATAGAGCAAACGTTGTCCGTTCTCTTTTAAAAAGAAAAGACAAAACTTTTTAAAAAACAATTATAAAGAAAGCATTGTCTTTTTTATTTTTTTAAACAAAGCTTGTCATCTCAAATAATGTGCAAATTATACAAATCTATTTAAGCATGCAAAATTGTTATCAGAGTGAAATATTTACTTTAGGCATGTAGTGGCTACATATCTGTCATATTAAGTAACTGAATAAGAAATCCATTCAATCTGAACATTATAAGAATATAGTATGTGGTGCAAGTGGTACCAAGGGGAACCAGTTTGCACACAACAACATTAATTGTACGTTACAAGAAAAGTTTACAATTCACGTGCGTGTCGACTTGCACGCCAGGGTTCCAACTAACTACCTGACAAGCAAACAAAGACACTATACATCTTGCAGATTACGTCTGTCCCGTTTAATTAAACAACATCATTAATATTCACTATCAACTAATATCAAAAGGTACCGGTACTGGAAGTGACGTTTGGGAAAAATTCGTTAGCAAACTTATGTTTAACATACCTGTAACAAATAAATTAAGTTACTAATAAATACCAAAAGCGCAGTTTAGTCTAATTTGAGAATCTGGTACTTATGCCTATTACAAAAGGTTTCATTAATATGTGCTAATAATTAAACGAGATAAAACTATATAAATATAAACATAAGCTAACTTTGGTTTTAGAATAAACAATGTCATTTCGGAATAACAGTAACAAAACAGCACAAATATGATTTTTAGAAGAAAAAGAAATTAATTACTAATTATTGCTGCTGATTTGTGATAAAATATTGTATGACAAGCGATATACAAAGCAAAATGTTACTATTACTTAAACAGCGTTTTCCTGTTTCCGCAAAACACTTAAAATTATCGTCAGCCATTACCAAACACGTGGCTCTTGAAGCGTGGAGAGGGTCGTAGCATATTCTATGACACCATTTCTATGTGAAATATTAATGCAAAGAAAAATTTACATGCTCTCAGTTTTAGACTTTTCATTGTAGCAAGTTATGTGTTGTATCTTTATATAATTTTTCGGATTTACTTGTACAAAATGAATTGTAGATGCCCACTGTGTCGAAAGGCAAATTTCATTTTGAACAGATGTTGTTATAACTCAGAAGATGTAATTATAAATATAAAATATTTCCTCTAATTTTACATTTATGTCAACATTCCCCTAAAATGGAAGAGTAAACAATGACACAATGTAAATTTACCTCGTTATTTTAGTCAAATAAAATACCACACAACATTTTCTAAACAAAAGTTGTGTCGTTATAGTACCGATTAATTTAAATTGCATCTCACTTATGGGACATTCCATACGAAATCGGCAAAAAATTGTGAAAATTCAACTCACATCTTTAAAAGTTTACCTTTTTTTAACAGTGAAACTTTATGATATACTGAATATCTGAACCGAATTTCAAGTCTTCGTTTGGTGTAATTAAAGAGTAATAGAGCTGTCAATTTATCGTATTTGAATGCAGGCTTTCACGGCCGGTAATCATAATGTTGAGTGATTCCGGGTTATGTGGCCGTGGTCCATAGTTGGTGTTGATACCAGACGTTTCGCACTCAACTGCGGAGGGCATCTTCAGTGGCGAGTGCTTCTAGGCGTGTTTCCTGGTCGGAAGATCTACTTAGAGTGAGCGCTGTGGACGTAGAGGACGTTGTATTGATACTAGTGGTGGGTGCAGGGTGAGTGGGCGTGGCTCTTGCTGATTGGCTAATGGTCGTCTCCTTGTTGTCACTGGTGTTAATGCATTTATTTTCTAGTGTATGAAACCAGGCATTAGACAGTTTGATACCTTCCTCTTTTCTGTTAATATTTCCCTTATGCTTGTATATTTCTATAGCCTCTCGGTATAATCTAGGGAAATAGTAGGAAGTTGTGGCTAAAACTTGTGTATCGTCGAATAGAATCTGGTGTCCATTCATAATGGCATGTTCTGCTACAGCTGATTTATCCATTTCTCCTTGTCTGCAGTTTCTTTTATGTTCTGATAAACGGGTGGCTATACTTCTTTTCGTGGTCCGTTTATCAGAACATAAAAGAAACTGCAGACAAGGAGAAATGGATAAATCAGCTGTAGCAGAACATGCCATTATGAATGGACACCAGATTCTATTCGACGATACACAAGTTTTAGCCACAACTTCCTACTATTTCCCTAGATTATACCGAGAGGCTATAGAAATATACAAGCATAAGGGAAATATTAACAGAAAAGAGGAAGGTATCAAACTGTCTAAGGCCTGGTTTCATACACTAGAAAATAAATGCATCAACACCAGTGACAACAAGGAGACGACCATTAGCCAATCAGCAAGAGCCACGCCCACTCACCCTGCACCCACCACTAGTATCAATACAACGTCCTCTACGTCCACAGCGCTCACTCTAAGTAGATCTTCCGACCAGGAAACACGCCTAGAAGCACTCGCCACTGAAGATGCCCTCCGCAGTTGAGGGCGAAACGTCTGGTATCAACACCAACTATGGACCACGGCCACATAACCCGGAATCACTCAACATTATAATTTATCGTATTGTTTTAAATAGTCTCTTTTATAAAATACATTGCTCGCAGGATGGCTATTCCCTCAACTTGAAAAGATAGTCACATTATAGACGATTTTATGCTCTATCGCTCGAAAATTAGTATGTTAATATTTACGTTTTTCTGAAGGGCGTAAATGCAATTAATATGCAATTGACCTTCCTCACCAAAAATTTTATAAAATCAAAATATGCCACATTGTTACCTGAACACCAGTTATTTTTTTGTAATTAGTATTAAAGTGGAGTCTTGAATGGAAACTACCAAAAATAATTATTTTTCCTAAAATCTCCTATATGTAGACTGCCCGCAATACCTTTCGCGTGAGTGGAGATCGCTCACTCGTACAAACAATGACGGTGCTACTTGGTAATAGTCCTTTGCGCACTTACAAATATTTTTTATTTTTATTATCATCATTACATTATTTTATTATCATTATTACGATTATTACATTATCATCATCATCATCATCATCATCGTGGACGGTTAGTCTGCACGCCTCCGATTCCGAGGTTCGCGGGTTCAAACTCGATAGGAATCAATGGCGTTTTAAAGGCGTAAAAATTCGAAATGTAGCTTTCTCCAGAAGGAAGGAAATCCGTGAGTCCTGTGTCGTAAATTTACGGTACGTAGGAGAACCTCGCGCTTGAAATAAATTGCTACATAATAAATGTCATTAAATATAACAATCTTTATTGATATATTCAGTAGGCGGTTAATTTTGTGCTGATTTTGGCTAATGTATAGTTTAATTTAAATTACTAAGCACCTACGAATACAAGCTGGTAGGCCTATTAAAAATATTTTCTAGAGAGTAGTTTTGTAATGTGTTGTAATATTTTGTACTTGTAACCTACACCAATGTCTGATGTTGAATATTGTAAGTAATGTTAAGCTATCGATAATAATTTATAACATTTTTCATGCTGTTACAAGTAATATTTAAGAGGTATAAATATATTTTATTGGCTTGGTATCACTTACTGATCTTGCATCCCCTACTCATGACATATCTAAGATGATATTAAAATGCACGATAATATTATCATTTATTATAAGCTAAATTATTATAGCATTAAATTTAATGTCTAAACTTCCCATTATTCTCATTTTATAACACAAAATGTATACCTCTACGATTATTCTCTCATTCCAGAAACATTTAAGAAATTGTAAAATTAAATATTAACACATAATATTGTTAATAACTATTGTATACTAATATATGCATAATTAAAATTATATTTAACTTATAACTCACCATTTAGTCTTTGTAGATCTGCAAACTTGTGAGTTAAGAACAATAAGATATTTTTAATTTGACTGTGACACTTAAAATGACGAGATGCACTAAACACACACACACACACACTGATGTAAATCAACTGTCTAGTACGTAATCTGAACTTGAGAATTGTTGATGTAAAACAGATGTTTAAGGAAGACTTGCTGACACTACATTATTATTGTTTGGTAGGAAGTGGTACGAGTATTAAAACATTCGGTTTTATTTGGAAGTGATATCTCATAACAATACTATTTCGTCAAAGTTTTCAGGTTACAATACAATACACTGAACAAAAAGTTATTTTAAGTCTGAAATTAGTAATTATAACATAATAAAAATGTATACCAGTTTATTCAATTAATGATGAAAGAGTTTTTATTATATAATATTACATTTAATCTGTAATGAAAAATTTGTAACAAAATAAATAATTTGTTTTAAAAAAGGACAGAAGATTACGAGTATTTGAGAATAAAGTTCTTAGGAAAATTTTTGGATCAAAAAGAGATGAACAGACAGGTGAATGGAGAAAACTACATAATAGTGAGCTACATGATCAATATAGAAAGCCAGATATAATAGAAACAGTTAAGTCTCGTAGGCTGCGATGGGCAGGAAATGTGGCACGTATGGAAGATGAAAGAGGTGCTTAGAAATTTCTGGTAGGAAAACCGGAGGGAAAACGCCCAGTTGGAAGACTAAGAATGAGGTGGGAGAATAACATTATACATGATTTGAGGGAAGTAGATTATACAGGGGATCATTGGAAAACGTTGGCTCGGGATGGGATGTATGGAGAGCTTATGTCCGCGTTACCATGAACGTACAGGTTCCACAGAGCCAGTGAGTGAGTTAGTTATAAATAATTTTAAAATTCATCGGAGAAACATATTGTTTAAACAACTCACAGTTTAAAAAGTCACGGATGAAGCTCTTTCAATAAAGTACGCGCGCGACCTTGATCGTGAAATGAATCTGTTGCGCCGTGGACCCGCGAGTTTTTTTACGAAAATAGAATAAAAAACATTTATATTGTCTGAACTATTCAACTCTCCAAAAAGGTAATTGCTGGAAATTAATCCTTATTACGTGAGTAGTATCCTGATTTTTTCCGTTTTCATTTGTTGATATGTACTGCAGTAATCCGCCATAAAACAGAAATTGACACCGAAAATAAAAATATCCTAATTATAAAAATAACACCCATTAACTACATGATATCACCTATATAAATGTGTTTGAAACAAATTTTTGTTGTTTACTGTTTCAGAAATATTAGTTAGTAAACGTTTTAGTTTATCATATTTACGATAATTTTAGATCATAACTACGAACCTATAAATGATAAAAAATAAATTTCTGTATTAATACGTTTATAAATGTATTCACTATATTTAGGGATACATAAAATTAAAAAAAATAAATTGCAAGATTTTTTGCTGTCCGATTTGATATGGATTGTCCCTTATCTAACAACAAACAGTGCTATTTTGAAAACAAAAACTTTTCTCTGTATTTTTCCGCAATGACGCAACTGCCATATAGCAGGACATAGTAGTACTAAACATATATGGCTTTTTACACGCATTATATTAGCTTGACATCTATCTATCTATCTATCTATCTATCCATCTACCCATCTACCCATCTACCCATCTATCCATCTATCCATCTATCCATCTATCCATGTATCCATCTATCCATCTATATATCTATCTATGTAACGGAATTTTTCAACGCGATTGTCACCCACTTAAAATCATTGGATCGACTTGAAACTTTGTATACTTGTAAATGATCCGTGACAATAAAATAATTTCATATTTTGTTCTAAACTCCTGGCCAGAATCATCAGAAAATCAAAAAAAGTGCCTTTGTATCTACGTAACGGAATCTTTGAACACGATTCTCACCCACGTAGAGACATTGGATCGACTTGAAACTTTGTATACTTGTAAAGGTCCCGTGACAATACAATATTTTCATATTGTGTTTCTAAAATCCTGGACAGAATCATCAGAAAAAAAATGAAAACCGGTATAATAGGTTGCGGACTAGTCGACTTTTTAGTCAATCGTTGTAAGAGCTCAGTTGGTAGAGCGGTGAACTCTAGTGGTATATCATTTCAGTAATCCATAGGTCGCTGGTTCAAATCCGACTGGGAGGATTTTTTTAGCTCATACTATAATAGTATCGAATATAAAAATATTTGCATTTTTATCTTATTCTGTAAAATATTAAAACTAAAAAATAAATAATAAGGAATAGTTTTAAAAAAACTAAAACAACACACTTTATTAGAAAACCAAACTAAAAAATGGAAACTAATTTTAATTTCCAACACGCTTGGGATAAAATCAAAGTGGCCAACAAAAAAATCATCTCCAACACATATAGAATAAAACTAGAGTTATCAACAAAAATAATTTTACCATCAAAAGCGTGGGGTGCTTTTTATGATTTTTACATTTTCTTCTTTAGAGACTTTACTTTTACCAATGTCTGTTTATTATCAAATATATTAATTGATGTAGAGCACCCCACGCTTTTGATGGTAAAATTATTTTCTTTTTGTTGATAACTCTAATTTTATTCTATATGTGTTGGAGATGATTTTTTTGTTGACCACTTTATTTTATCCCAAGCGTATTGGAAATTAAAATTATTTTTCATTTTTAGTTTTCTAATAAAGCGTGTTCTTTTAGTTTTTTAAAACTATTATTTATTTTTTATTTTTTAGTTTTAATATTTTACAGAATAAGATAAAAATGTAAATATCTTTAAATTCGATACTATTGTAGTATGAGCTAAAAGTAATACTCTTCTATAAAAAAAAACCCTCCCAGCCGGATTTGAACCAGCGACATATGGATTACTGAAATTATATACCACTAAGAGTTCACTGCTCTACCAACTGAGCTCTTACAACGATTGACTAAAAACTCGACAAGTCCGCAACCTATTATACCAGTTTTCATTTTTTTGATTTTCGGATGATTCTGGCCAGGATTTTAGAAACAAAATATGAAATTATTGTATTGTCACGGGTCCTCTACACGTATACAAAGTTTCAAGTCGATCCAATGTTTCTAAGTGGGTGAAAATCGCGTTGAAAGATTCCGTTACATTGATACAAAAACACTTTTTTTTTATTTTCTGATGATTATGGCCAGGATTTTAGAAAATAAATATGAAATTATTGTATTGTCACGGGTCCTCTACAAGTATACAAAGTTTCAAGTCAATCCAATGTTTCTAAGTGGGTGAAAATCGCGTTGAAAGATTCCGTTACATTGATACAAAAACACTTTTTTTTTATTTTCTGATGATTATGGCCAGGATTTTAGAAAATAAATATGAAATTATTGTATTGTCACGGGTCCTCTACAAGTATACAAAGTTTCAAGTCGATCCGATGATTTTAAGTGGGTGAAAATCGCGTTGAAAGATTTCATTACATTGATAGATAGATAGATAGATAGATAGATAGATAGATAGATAGATAGATAGATAGATAGATAGATACAGGTCAAGCTAATATAAAGCGTGTAAAAAAAACGAAAATCACACAAATTACATAATACAAATAATATGATACAAATATCATTAGAATAAAATGCTTACCTGAGCAATGGAAATATGTATTTTTTAAACAAATAATCTGAATAAATCATATTTGAAGAGAAAAAGTATACGCTCAGACCTGGACATGAACCCGGGACCCGTATAATTTTTCTCTTCAAATGAGCGTATAATTTTTCTCTTCAAATATGATTTATCCATCATTGAGATGTATGAAATTAATAATAAAACATCCAAATAATCTGAAATTGCCTTAAAATTGAATGAGAATTTGAGGTAAATTGAATCAAAATATCAACAAATTATCGTTGGAATATTTCAATTTCCTTTGGTGAAATATATCCAACCTATAACGAAACACGCATAAAAATTAATTTTGGTAAAGCAAATGTCAATCAAACCCAAATTGACATTACACAATGTAACTGAAAAATGATGACTGACGGCAAAAATCGATACTAAATTCTAAAAACAAATGAAAAGTTGAGATATTTACGTCCACTCCGAGGTTTGAAAAAAAAAACTTAAAACGCAACGAAACACAGATATCCGCCATAAATTCGACGTTCAAAATAATTGAAGGTTTTCGGAATGATTATCGTAATAATTGGTTATAACATGTCCAAAAAATAGACCCATCTCGCATTTCTATATTATCATTGCAATATCAACCTAAAGGACTTCGAAATAAAGGAAGAACAAAATAAAGACGAATTTATCAACCACATCTTGAGGTCTCTAGGAACAGGCTCAAACGACCCAAACCTAAATATGTTAATGATGATGATGTCAAACACACTAACACACAAGAAAAAGAAGATATCATTCACATCCGTGCTGTTTCCAATTATTATTATATCATATGGGTGCGAAACATGGACTCTTACTTTAAGGGAGGAAAGGAGATTGCAAATATTTGAGAATAAAGTACTTAGGAAACTTTTTGGACCACAGAGAGATGAATAGACAGGTGAATGGAGAAAGCTACACAACAGTGAACTACATGGTCTTTATGGGAAGCCAGATATAATAAGAACAGTTAATTCTCGTAGACTGCGATGGGCAGGACATATTGCACGTATGGGGAATGAAAGACTTGCATGGAAGCTTCTTGTAGGAATCCAGAGGGAAAACGCCCAGTTTGTAGACCAAGAATGAGGTGGGAGAATAAGATTAACTATGCTTTGAGGGAAGTAGATTATACAGGGAATGATTGGAAAGCATTAGTTCAGGATAGGGATATATGGAGAGTTATGTCCGCGCGGCCATGAACCTACGGGTTCGATAGTGCCAGTGAGTAAGTAAGTAAGTATTATTATCATTATCATCATCATCATTATCATTATCATTATCATTATCATTATCATTATCATTATCATTATCATTATCATATCATTTATTATTATTATTATTATTATTATTATTATTATTATTATTATTATTATTATTATTATTATTATTATTATTATAACTGAAAAATTAAGATCATTCTTTACAATAGCTGAAATTATATCAGTCATCTAAAGAAGAAAGTGGGGAAAACTATAAAACTTGAGATGATTTTCGTAACGTAAATTAAATGTAATAACTAATGTAGTCAGGTCGTAATGTAACCTAACTACATGTAAACCAATGTAATGTGCCTTCTCATCAAGTATAACTGAACGGTAAACACCCTGAACTGGCCTTAGCGGAACCATGAGTAACATAGCGGAAACGGAAACTAGAGGTGCTGCCAAACAAGCGATAACTCTCGATGTGGTTAGTAACTATTGACCCGTTTCAATTAATAGGTGACCATCAATAATACTTTATTCAAACGTTTCATATATTGAGTAGTTAAATAAATAAGGAAGGTAAAGTTAGAAATGGAGTTAGCTGAAGATCTTAGTGAATTCAAATATGTATATATTCTATATGTTAATTTTTTTGCAAAGTTATCGCCCTTGAGTTTATAGGAATGATATATATATATATATATATATATATATATATATATATCTTAGGCTATATGTCATAGAATTATATAAAAATATGGTACTGAGACTTGAAAATGTAAGATTTACAGAATAAAAATTGAATTTTTAAGAAGTATTTTCTAGAAAATAAGAATAAGAATAGAAAGAGGAATAGAGAGATGCACTGAGATTACAAATTGTGTGAGATCTAACAAAGGACAATAATAGGTTGTTTGTATGAATATGAAAGGTAAATGATACCAAGGAAGAGCTCGATATGTTGGAGATACAATTTCCTGAGATCATCGGTTACAAATTCAGATTTAAGAAAATAACACGCAAGAAAACGGGGCTCTATAAATAAAGGACCTTTATTTTCTCATAATATCCCATATATATATATATATATATATATATATATATATATACATCCTTATTTTATTTTGAGATCATTGATAACCTTAATTCATATGACATCTAGGAAGGAAAATACTATTAAAAATTATTTTAATAAGTTTCTTTCAATTGGTTAAGCATGTAATAAAATACTCCGTGTTATATCACTTTCCATATTGTTACGTAGAATATTATCTCTTCATTTGGGAGTGAGGTTGTTCGCAACAATTAAATCAAAAACGGAAATCATCTGTCACTGATCAAAACGGGAATGCTATAACCCACTAAGTTTCCAGAAAAAAAAAGCATATAGCAAATGAAACTAAAATATATCACTGTATTACGAAATCAGTCTTTCTTTAAAAAAAACTTCGGATGTATTATATAGATGTAAGAATGGTATTTTAATACCAGGGAGAATGACTTGTACTGGGTCAGTGATTAACGTTTTATTGCGCGCTTTCCTCTCGGTAGATTTTTCTACCCAACGGGTTCGGCCGTACAATTTGAAACATAAATCTAGTATAATGATTGGCTCGGTAGGGCAGACGTAATGAATGAAACGATAGCACGTAGGAAAATGAATCTTCATTAATGGGAATAATTCGTTACGTCATGTCATCCTGAATTGTGATTTAAAACGTACTGGTCCCACGCTGCGCCGTAGTCGAGTAGTCTTAAGTCATAATGCTTTGGGTAGAGCTACGGGAGAAGAATGTTGGGTGGGGGGACAAATTTTGTCAAAGAATGTCGTCTACTGTGGGAGCGGTGTTCGACGGATGCGAAACATGAACATTTAATTTAAGGGAAGATAAAATATTGGAAATATTCGAGAATGGAGTTCTTAGGAAAATTTTTTGACCAAAGACAGATGAATGGAAAATATAGTGAGCTATATGATCTATGAGAGACAATGTATAATAAGAACAGTTACGCCTCGTATAATATGATGGTCAGGACATTTGGGACTTATGAGGAATAAATAAGGGACATGGGAAAAATCTTGTTAGAAAACCAGAGGGAAAGCGATCAGCAGGAACGCAAAACATGACGTGGGATAATAACATGAACCATGATTTGAAGGAGGTAATTATACAGCGGATGATTGAAAAATATTAGTTGAGGATAGGGTTGTATAGAGAGCTATGCCCGCGTGAGCATGCACATCAGGGTTCGATAGTGCCTGCAAGTTAATGTGTTATGGGATCCGCCTGCTGCCCATTTGGAGAAATACAATAAGTAACGGCTCCCTGTTCAGAAAACGGCTGGATGATTGTACAACCTTATAAATGGCACATTTGGATGTGAGATCTGCAGCAGTGGTAGGTCAAGTACCTTGTAGGCCTCTCGCGCCATGAAGAGGAGTTAATATATTTTCACCAAAACAATTATGAATTATTATATATTCTATCCAGACGCTGCGCTGCTTTTGATGAACCTATTTATGTTTAAGACATAGGTATAAAAATCAAGAGCTTAAAACTTAAAGAGAAACTACTTGCAGCTGTAGGTAATTTTTATTTCCTACACATCATTGTCTGGGTTGATGCTAATTTAAAATGCGTACTAAAATTGTTAATGCTCATCTACTTCTAGCAATACGTTTCTGAGGTGATACATCGACGTAATCAGAGAATGCTAAATTAAATATAATACATTATTATTAATTAAAATGGTACACAGCATGGTTTCATATTTGTAATAAATTATGAAAAATAAATACAAATTCCATGGGAATAACTCCGAAAACCGGAAAATAACAGGAATCATTTCTCTTCCGTCTTGGACAGGCTTCCACTCTACCTTATTTTTATTTATAAATTGTTTTATGTGAATATGTTCATTTTCCCCAAAGTATTATTTAAATTCATAAATTGAATAATTAATAGACCTAGGCTATATTATTTATAGCTCAGTGCACTTGTATGTATAATAATAAATTAAACAAGCTAATAAAAAACAAACAGTACTTGGTTCTGTAGAATGGGATTGCAATTGTGACAATATTAATAATATTTATGTGAAAAGAATAATTAATAACTCAGTTTAGAGAGCCTATTATTTGTGTAAATATCACAATGAAAACGTCGCCCATTACAAACATGCGAAATGTTGAAATTAATTAAACACTACATGAAGCAATTTAATGATTGTAATTCTATGATTTGTTGTTGACTGTTGAATGCCGCCTTATTTTGATTGTTATGGACACGTCGAATGAGTTTGTTGAGAACTTTAACATTCAAAATCATAATCCATACAAATTAAACCATTTAACTTGGGAATGTAATCAATAAGAAAATTGATTTTAGTTATTTAGTATTTTGAATAATGCAATGGAAACGTGAATCACTATAAATTAGTTAAATCAGTATTAAATTGTAAAAAATATTGAATAATACCTTATGGTTATGCAAGATTTGTTCCGATATTCTGACACTTTTAAATAAGATGGTATAGCTGTTATAATTTCCCTCTTCATTGTCATAAAATGTTTCAAATTCAATCCAGAACGACCAAGGAAAAGCTAACAGTAATATTTATTTACACAAATGCAAGGGACTTGACAGAAGTCATCGCCCATAATTATGTGTAAGTATCAGTAATTAAAACAATAAAACATCATAGGAAAATATAAAGTTTGGTTATTGGTTCCCAGTATATTTTCCTTTGGAGTAGAAGAGTGACGTGTCTGACACTGTAGTAGGTGGTTTCTGTCCAACTTTATGGGGTTCAATGACAGACTCACCTTCCCATGGTGTACCCTGGAAACGAAAATTCTTTCGGTTATCACATAGCAGACATAAGTTCACAACTACAATTATCAAATCGTTCTTTCAAGGACGATAAACTAATTAAAGCACAGTGGAATGCAGGTCTCTCAATCAACAGAAAAACGGAGCTAACAGTAATACAAATTCACGGAATCTATGAAGAAATTTTGTATTATTATATGAAACCATCATACAGACAAAACCTCTGCTGTCTACAGGAACACAAAATCAACTTTTATAAGATTATTAAGTTGAGGAGACGGACCTTTCCGGTGAATATTCCATAATTTTATATTAATTAGTAACACAAAAGTATTTCAAGAAATGTGTGAGTGTGATATTAAGAAACAGTTCTGTCTCAAGAATTCTTTCGGCCGTTTATCGTAAAACCTATAACTTTTGTTGAAATTTTGTTTCGCCAAAGTACCAGTTATAGCCTGTAGTCCGACGTGTGCGGTCTGTCTTTTAGCAGTATAATAGTGTCAGTATTAATTTTCTTGTGCGGGTTCGACTCCTGCATACCAACGTTAATTGTATAGCGTTTAGTGTCAAACCTTCTTATGCTGTTGGAAGTTCAGTGCTTAAATGTAATTTAATTTGTGTTGTGAGTTAAGATCTGATCTAAGGCTTTTGGTTCCTTCGTGCACGATACCTGACGCTTAACATCTTACATATGTAGATATGGAGGGGAAAGGTGTTAGCATCCTCGAAATCTGAAAGGGAAGTATCGTATCCTTAGAAGAATACGTACGGAAACAAACAGACCTCATTCCAATTGTTCAAACATTGCTTAAAAAATCCGGGGTATATTATTAATTAGACCTGTAATTTATAATTATTCTACGTTTCCAGAATCCAAGTGCTCTAAAGCAGCTTTGAAACTTACAATGCCATAGATTGACCAGCTCGGTATAATGCAGATCAATACTAACACAATTCATGGTAAAACTCGTTGAGGTGTTAAAATATAAAATACAGAGTGATTCAGAAATATGGCTATACGTTTGATCGCATTTTGTGACGAAAATATTATTATTAAAGGAAATATGATGTTATCATTGGAAAGGGAATCCTTCAAATTACAACAATAGAACAAAACAAAACAAATCACTGCTCACGAGCAGCTTGGCGGGTTGATTTTTGTGGGCTAGCGTCGAACGCTTCCACAATTCTCTTCGTTGTTTCTGCATCCGTGCTAATGCGAGACCTTCCAGGTGGTTTGATTTTCTGCATCCTTCCCGTTTCCAGCAGGCATTTTCTCCACTTTCCCACAGTCGACGGCTGCAATGCTACGTTAAACTCACGTATTGCCCGTCTTGCGATCATTAGCATACGTTATTGTCCATGCAGCATTTGTAATTTGCTGTTGCATATTCAATGTCATTTTGACTAATGACGTAAGTTCTACACTGTTTTGTTTTATTCCATTGTTGTAATTTGAATAATTGCCTTTCCAACGGTAATTTCATATTTCCTGTAATGGTATATTTTCATCACACAACACGATCAAACGTATAGCCATATTTATGATTCACCCCGTATTATAACGCAAAAGTATAAAATTATGTATATTGTATTCAGTCTCTTCAACTGCTAAAACAATTAAAACATTGTAGACCTTTCGGGATCAGTTCCATCCTAAGCAGAAGGTTGTATGTTACTCTACAGCTTCTATCCAGGTACTGACTGGTTTCTGAAGATATTGTAGATACGATTGTATATACAGGGCGCCTTCTCGTTTAAAATCATACTGTTGTCAACTTCTTTAAAACCTCTAGCTCCTGCAGTATGTTTACCTTTACTGGGTTCCATTCTTTGCGTAATATTGTCAGGATGTCTGCACCCTGCATATGATGTCCTTCCTTTATTATATGTATCACGTGACATTACTTGTCTTCTGCAAATTTTAAATCTTTAAAATGTTATTTAAATCTGGTGTTAAAATGTCTGCTGGTTCTTCCTTTATAAAATCTGTTACAAACTTTACACGTGAATTTATATACACCGTAGTTATTGAAATTATTTTCTTCTGTGGTATTTTCTTGTTAAGTTTATTTCCAGTTTTATGTGCAATGTTTATATTTTTATCAAATATTTTAAGAGTGTTGGCTAATTGTATTGTTTATTTGCCTGTATATGTAAGTTTTATCTAGTTGGTTTGGTTGTTATCGAATTATTTGTCTTGTGGGTTATGTTGTGTACATTGCACTCTCTTTTTGTTCTCTGATAATTTTATTTATGATTTGTTCATTGTAGCAATGTACTTAATGCTATTTTACTCTTTAATGTAATTTTCTTTATTTAATGGAGTTATAACATCCTATTAACTAAGCTGTTGAAAGTGCAGATTTGTTGTTGGTAATGATGTCAGGAATTATTATCTACGGTAAGCGCATTGCTTGTGGGTGTTTGGTAAATGCTTATTTCTAGTTTGTTTATAACTACGTTTTTTTGTGATTGTTAAATCTAGGTGGTTGATAGAGTTGATCATTTGTATTTTCGCCAGTAAAATGTATGTTTTCGTGCATATTATTTAATTCATGTGAGACTTACTCTTTTCTATATTAGTTTTCATAATATTACTAATATGTCACCGATGTACCTTGTTATTAATTTGATATTGAATTTATCTATTAATTTTTCGAAATGCTTATCTTGTATGTTCTGCAAGAAGTTTTCGGCTAGGATCCCTGATGTAGGGTTTACCATTGGGATTCCGTCTTCTTGGATAAACAGTTAATTATCAAATTTGAAATATTTTTGTTGTGTTGTTTTTTATTATTTTATTTGCCTCATTTATATAATCGTTTTCAAGGTTGCTATTTGTTAGTTTATGTTTTATTAGGTCCATTGTTTCCTTTATCGGGAAATCATCCCGAGAGGAGTTAAGACAGAGTGTGGCCGACTTTAATAGTACTTTACCTGTCCGCGCTGACCACTTACTCGGTACTTTCCATAATGCCATTCCATTTCGTATTGAAGGATGCTGTACCATAATCTTAAACTCTAAAGAAAGACAAAACTGCAGCTATGGAACTAGAGTTACCTGGTTCTATTGCTGTAGACTGATGACTGTGTTGCCGTTTACTTAATTTTTATGGATATAACTAACGATTATGTAAGACCAGATTATTTTTTTAAGAAACTTCTGACCCAAGTCTCCCGGAATATTTCCCACAGAGTACAGGAAAACACAGTAAATTTCAGTCAGAAAATTAAATCCTTCTTGTAATCGAGAGGAACCTGTATTGTATCCAATGTTGTTATTCCTACATTACAGCTCTAGTAACCTACTATTTTATTTCGAACTTACGGAAACTAGATGAGAAGTAGGCATTATTGTTTAATATTCTTAATCGAGGAAAATATGGAGAAAATAAAATATTTATTTTTCAAGTAAAACCAGTGAACATAATGTGAGTATAAAATGTGATCGTACAGTTAGAAATGTTTTTACTAAAATTGTAAATTATGTCCATTTTATAAACACAATTCCTATAAAAAATATTTTCTCATATACGAGTATTTAATGGTACAACATTAATGTAGAAAATAATTATAATGCCATGATATGTTATTCAAGAAAATAAACAAGTATATTCACTATTATACGAGTTACAAGTGCTGTCCCTTTCCATTAAAGACTTCAAAACGTACATAATACCAATCACAGTTCAGTTATGCAGAATAAATAAAAAAGTTAAATGGGTGCAAAAAAATACTAGAAACAATATTAGAACAAAGTAAATATATTTTTCGGTTTTATAATAAATGCAAATCTGTATCAGAAGTATCTAATGTGATTCTAGGATTCTTAATTTCCTAAGGGAAAGTGGTTATCATGGAATAGTGGCCTCAAGGAAGAACTTTTCCGGTTAAAGAAAAGTGAGTACATTAATTAAACAAATTATTCACAGTATGATCACTTTTTACACTCGCTGTAGCTTGAGGCTTAATTCTAACGTAAATATAGTACACAAGGTTCCCAGGATTCTTGGATCAAATATTTACACATAGTGGAATATTTCAAACTGACCTCATGGCGATAGGAAACTAAAGACTAGCAGTTCTATTGAATCACTAATTTAATTGTTTACAGATATTAAGTTGATCGTAGACAAATTTATGCCTCAATATATCACTGGTATTTTACCAGAGTGTAAAACGGATATCTGTGGTTCTAGTCCTAGCTGAGGTGTAACTGTCTCCTCATAATTATTAACTATGGTAACTATATTACCTATGCAAAGTGGCCAGGAACCCCTTAGGATAGTAACAAGTTAAGGCTTACATCTTTCATACAAAATCAATACGAAACATTAGCCGGATTGTCAGCCCTTCATGACGCTCGCATTTATTCCCAGAGCGTGTATCTGGTATTCATTTCCTTTAGAAGCTAAGTCAACACCATGGTCAATATGTGTTTTTAGGGTTTAGACAGTTTAAAAATCTTGACCCCGTCGGATCTCGAAACAGCGACCTTCCGGCTTGTAGAGTAATATTTTAAGCAACTATTCCACGGCGTATCCTAAATTTTACTAAAGAAAGGAGACGGTTAATCTGGGGAAAAATGATCCAATAAGTAGGGAATTTTAAATTTATGGTGCTATATCGGAAGCCCATAATAGTTTATCTGAACGTTTGAAGCATATCTACTGATAAAAGTACCAGTAAATACACATTTCGATGTTCTGGGGATCTGAGTTTAAAGAAAGAAGAATTTGAGTTGGTCTAACTAATATATATATATATATATATATATATATATATATATATATATATATATATATATATATATAATTCTTAATACATCTGTGAGAATGCCATTTCCACTTTATTTAATTTTATATTCTTATTAATTTATTTTAATCATGAAATATATTACGACTATTTTATCTAATAGATGAAATTTCAATAGCCTAGTAGTAACATTTTAGGACTGTGGTTCAAATCCAACCTCAGGTACTTAGTTTTGCTTCTCTTAAGATATGATTTTTTAGTGTTCTAACCTATTATTATTATTATTATTATTATTATTATTATTATTATTATTATTATTATTATTATTATTATTATTATTATTATTATTATTACAGTGCCGCAGAAATGAAGGAAACAATAATAGGCTTAACCTGAAACCCCCATTTCGGAAAAGTTTTGGCGAACTCCTGGAAATATTTTGCGAATCCCCTGGGTGTTAATATTTTAAAAAAACTAACTGTATTCTAAATTAATACAAAAGATGTAATACTATCAGGAAATTAAAATTAGAGACACTTTCTAAACATTTTTACACCCTTCTGCCCTTTAAGACAAATTTAGTGATTACTGCTACCTGCAAAGCGGGCGGCCCACATTTCTACGGCCTTTTGATTTGTAGGTCATCGGGATATTTGGTATATGATCAGGGTAAAATGAAGTCTCCAATGAACTTTAAGACAAAAGAAGCAACTTTCTGTAGGGGTATCCATAGGAACAGGAGTAGAATTTCCATGGTAGCAACCCCACTTGTAGACAGCGTTACACTCGTAACAAGGAAAGAAAACTAGGCCTATTACTATTTTCATGATGAGAGTAAACGGCCTGAATCTATCATTATAAAAGGAAATAGTGTTTGCGGTTTGAAATTATAACCAAATTGATGAGAGGTTCACTATTTTGGTTGACACTGGAGAATTGGAAAATCAGTAAATTTTATGATCAATACTCAATGAAAGGAGCAAGGTTTTGAGTGTAATTCTATATTAATGTGCAATGACGCAACAAAGCGGTAGTGCATTACTTCTTCACTCACGGACCATTTACATGAGCTTGAATTATGTCACAGTATGGCGACTAATTACGTTTTTCCACATGACAGCATTTTGATTTATTGTTAGTATGAATTATTTCTCTTCACATTTGGATGGCATTCACAATGCCCGCAGGCCCGTACTGCCCTACTCTCACCCGCTGTGCGACTTGCGTCATAGACCCACTCATATTATGTGGAGTACATCCGGATTTATATAGAGTTCTATCTCTATTCCAGGAAACACCGCTGAAGTTATTCACATATTATTCCAATTAAATAATGTAACAACTTTGATTATTTATTTCAATTATTATAAATTTGATTGAAAAAATGAATAAAATTACATGTGCATGCAATTGTAAATTTAATTTTCATATTATACCTATCCCGAAGGATTAGCCTATAGCTTTCATTAGATTCCGACGCTTTGGGATTGAAATACGACCAGATCTATACATATTTTTTCAGAGCTCCCTTGGGATGAAGAAGAGTCCCATCTCGTGGTTATGCGCTAAATTGGCAATGTATCCTTCATTTAATGTTTTAATAAAATATAAATCGAATCACGGGGGCTTCATGTCGCAAGCGGTTAGACGCTCGCCTCTCACCGCTGGGTCTCGAGATCGAGTCTCGGTCACTCCATGTGGGTTTTGTAGTGGACGAAATGGAGCTTGGGCAGGTTTTTCTCGGAATTTTCTCCCGTTTTCCCCTGCCACGGTTTCATTCCACCATTTCTCCATACTCATCTCATCCATTTCGTTTCATTTCGTTCATCTGCCTCCGTGATGGTGCGTCAGGCGTGGTTGGCCGGCATTCACAGACCTCTATATAGGAATCTCATCTCATCTCATCCCTTGACCCGACCCTGAATTGAACATGAGTTGAGGATATTTATTTTATAATTCGCAACTATAGAAATTATTTAAATTTGTGTCGGAGTACACAATATATACAGTAATAAATGTAATACGTTTAAGTTACTCGTGATTTTGTTTTCATTGCGGTATGACACATTTAAATGTGTCACGAAAAATCAGTGTTTCACCAATTTAAAGGTTGTAGAAACTTTTAATAAATTCCTGTTGAGTATATAGGTCCTGTAGCAAACTTACTTTATATATGCTTAGTATAGGACGGAAGTATATGCTTTTCTGGGAATAAAGATTTCACCATATTAGATTCCGCAATTACAGTATTTTATAATGATGGTAAATATTTACATTTACATAGTGCATAAGAAACATATTGATGATATCAGTAGGGAAATAAGCGGAACCAAATTAACTTAGTCGTATAACTCCCAAAAGAGAGTACCCTTTCCTCACGTGGGATTGCACGGGTAATGATTGACAGACTTTCAGAGACAATGTAATATTGAACAACGTTTTCCGATACAAGTAATATTACGTATTATATCAATTCTCCTTGCATTCTATTAATAATCATTGTTAATTGACTTGGTAACTTTTAATTTATCATAAGAATGTCACGAGTGATTTCCAAATTATCGACAAATTCACGACTCACGAAGTGAGGAGTAAAATTTATCTAGATAATTTAGAAATCATGAGTGGTATTTGTTAGGACTATTTAACGAATACAATTAAGCTGTTTACTCACAAATAATTATTTACTTACATTTATTTTAAAATATTTATATATTTAATGTAAACGGCGATGTTTGAAAACAAATGAGAAACTATTGGTACGCTTCATTTGCTTCTTTTGTTCATCACTGCAACCTGATTATATTATTAATTGCCAAAGGATCGAAATATTGTAAGAATGCACCCTAGTGGAGACATTTATAACCACCATTATAAGTATGAATTAATTTCTGATGTCCTATGATGTAAATATGTCAATTATATTTTTCTGCAACATTTCCTGGAAAATAATTCGTTTAAGAAAGTGCAAACAGTGGTTTCCTTTTTTTATGGTATAACCAATTTTTACAAATAGCATGCGCTATTTGCTGACATTCAAGCACTATATATGCAATCTGGTAGCCGTATTTCTTAGAGTGTTAGTCACTGAAAAATAATGTTATGACCTATTCAGAATGTTAATAAATAATAGTTTTAAAAAACTAAAAGAACACGCTTTATTAGAAAATCAAAAAATGAAAAATAATTTTAATTTCCAGTACGCTTGGGATAAAATAAAGTGGTCAACAAAAAAATAATCTCCAACACATATAGAATAAAATTAGAGTTATCAACAAAAAGAAAATAATTTTACCAATATCAATTAATATATTTGATAATAAACAGATATTCGTAAAAGTAAGCTCTCTAAGAAGAAAATGTAAAAATCATAAAAATCACCCGACGCTTTTGATGGTAAAATTATTTTATTTTTGTTGATAACTCTAATTTTATTCTATATGTGTTGGAGATGATTTTTTTGTTGACCACTTTATTTTATCCCAAGCGTACTGGAAATTATAATTATTTTTCATTTTTTAGTTTTCTAATAAAGCGTGTTCTTTTAGTTTTTTTAAAACTATTATTTATTTTTTATTTTTTAGTTTTAATATTTTACAGAATAAGATATAAATGTAAACATCTTTAAATTCGATACTATTGTAGTATGAGCTAAAAGCAATACTCTTCTATAAAAAACCCTCCCAGCCGGATTTGAACCAGCGACGTATGGATTACTGAAATTATATACCACTAAGAGTTCACTACTCTACCAACTGAGCTCTTACAGCGATTGACTAAAAACTCGACAAGTCCGCAACCTATTATACCAGTTTACATTTTTTTGATTTTCGGATGATTCTGGCCAGGATTTTTGAAACAAAATATGAAATTATTGTATTGCCACGGGTCCTCTGCACGTATACAAAGTTTCAAGTCGATCCAAAGTTTCTAAGTGGGTGAAAATCGCGTTGAAAGATTCCGTTACATTGATACAAAAACACGTGTTTTGATTTTCTGATGATTATGGCAGGATTGTAGAAAATAAATATGAAATTATTGTATTGTCACGGGTCCTCTACAAGTATACAAAGTTTCAAGCCGATCCGATGATTTTAAGTGGGTGAAAATCGCGTTGAAAGATTCCGTTACAGAGATAGATAGATAGATAGATAGATAGATAGATAGATAGATAGATAGATAGATAGATAGATAGATAGATAGATAGATAGATAGATAGATAGATAGATAGATAGACAGATAGATATATAGATAGATGATAGATGATAGATGATAGATAGATAGATAGATAGATAGATACATAGATACATAGATAGATAGATAGATAGATAGATAGATAGATAGATAGATAGATAGATAGATAGATAGATAGTAGATAGATAGATAGATAGATAGATAGATAGATAGATAGATAGATAGATAGATAGATAGATAGATAGATAGATAGATAGATAGATAGATAGATAGATAGATAGATAGATAGATAGATAGATAGATAGATAGATAGATAGATAGATAGATAGATAGATAGATAGATAGATAGATAGATAGATGTCAAGCTAATATAATGCGTGTAAAAAAGGAGGAGCTGTCACTTGATAAATTCGAGGCGAAACACGACTGTGATTGGTTGTAAATCAAAATTCATTGAAATGTGATTGGTCATTGACTCTCATTTGGGGCATGAGTTAAATAGTCCCATTTTATAAGGGACAAGAGGAGATACGACTAAGACTGGACATTTTGTGATAAAATTAATTATTATTTTGAGACAAAATAATATAAAGTTCGCAGAATAATAAGAGAGTTAAATTTCAAAATAATGGCCTTAGATGTCTGGGTAGAAAGAAGAAACTACGAGCAGGATAGAAATATATTTGTGGAACATTACTATTATATAGAAGATCAAGAAAGAAACATAATACGACAGTTATGGATGGATGAACAGGCCGTAGATCTAATAGCACTAGAAAAAGAATAGTAATAAGAATAATATATTAAATAAATAATAGTTTTAAAAACTAAAACAACACGCTTTATTAGAAAACCGAAAAAAAAACCATGAAAAATAGTTTTAATTTCCAATACGCTTGGGATAAAATTAAAGTGGTCAACGAAAAATCATCTCCAACACATATAGAATAAACTAGAGCTATCACAAAAATAAAATAATTTTACCATCAAAGCGTGGGGTGCTCTATATCAATTAGTATATTTGATAATAAACAGATATTGGTAAAAGTACAGTCTCTAAGAATAAAATGTAAAAATCACAAAAAGCACCCCACGGTAATATAAAGCGTGTAAAATAGCCTGTATGAAGCGAGTAGACAACTACAGATACATAAATACCTACTTCAATTTCAGTTGATCACACCTATTTGTGCCACAATAATAATAATAATAATAATAATAATAATAATAATAATAATAATAATAATAATAATAATAATAATAATTCACTCATAAGCACTATCTAACTCAGGGGTTCTTGACCGCAGGGATCAAATCACTCCACACATCCCAATCCTGGGCTAATGTTTTCCCACCATCACCTGTATAATTTATCTCCCTCATACCATGGTTCATATTATTCTGCCACCTAATTCTTGGTCTACCTGCTGGGCGCTTTCCCTATGGTTTTACTACAGAGATTTCATGCTCCTCTTTCATTCTCCATTCGTGCCACATGCCTGCCCATCACAGTCTATGATACTTAATTTTTTTATTACATCTGGATTTCCATAAAATTATGTAACTCACTGTAATGTACTCTTCTCCATTCACATGCATGTTCAGTTCTCTTTGGCCTAATAATTTTCCTAAGAATATTGTTCTAAAATACTAGAACTCTTTTCTCCTCCCTGAAAGTAAAAGTCCATATTTCACATCCATATAAAATAAATGAACGAATAACAGTTTCATATATTATTAGTTTAACGCTTTTTTGAAATAATTTGGCATGACTAGAGTCCCCGTAATCCGTATCAATATGTGTTTCCAGAATTTAGCCTATGATTATTTTTTTGCATTAGTGTATTTAATTGAATAGGCCTAATAACACTAATAAATAATACCATACTATTATCATCATTAAGTTGTTATGCAATTTTGTCTCCTGTGAATGAGTAAACGCGTATAGCTTTTTTTCGATTTTCTAGTCAAATAATGATACATCGAGTAACTAAATTTTGTACGATATATTTGAGCTAAAACTGAACATTCTAACAAACTAAATATTATAATTATGAGAGAGTATAAAATAATTATTTTACCTTGCTATATTTAATATAAATCAAATAGAAAACAAACATAGGCAACCTCAAACATAAAATAATATTATGTATCCTGCAGCGTTTATTTTAATTCAGTTCACGTTGGAAGTAGCAACCATATCAAACAATGGTTATGTAAACTGCATCACGTTAAAATTAATCTTAATTTATAAGTTGTATGAGATACAAGATGGAAATATTATTTCTTTATTTTATACAGTAACAATTAATAGGTAGATAGATTATCGGTTGATTGATGCCTTTGGCATCGTTCGATTCCTAATAGCTAATTTTGTCGGCCCATGCAATATCCTGATTGTAGATGTTTCTCCTTCATGTATAAATATATTCCCTGACTCCAGGAGGTTTTAGGTCTTCCTTTACCTCGTCTTCCCTCAGATTTCCATTCCAAAACACATTTTGGTAGCCGATCCTCTTCCATTCGCTAGACATATCCGTACCATTTTAATTGATGAATTTTAATATAAAATCGTGCCTTCAATCTTCATTTGGTCCCTTATAACCGAGTTTCAATTTTTTCTCTTCAAATTCTTGCTGCCCTTCATATACAATTAATTTCCGCTGCCAAAAGATATTTACTTGTTTTTGTTGTTAATGGCCAAAGTTCTGCTCCATAACCAATGATGTTTTAACAAATATATGGTATATATATATATATAAATTATATTTTTTTATTACTTGTACTTTTATTCCACAATATTCCATCGAGGTAAACAATTATCCTTTATTATTTATAATTCTTATTTCGTCTTCATAACTTTCATTTTTATTTACAATTAATAATAATAATAATTCATACTAATAGCCCATTGCTGTGATCTTGGGGTAATGTATATGCCTAAGATACAGCGCGCTTAGGGTCGATCCCCGGTCGGAACAAGCTTTTCGGTTGAAGATTTCTTTCGTTTCTTTTTCCCTCTTCTGTAAGACGAATGCTAAGATACGTAAGGCCCAATAGTCCCCGAACACCACCTAGCTTCCATTATCAAACTTTGATATTCTCTTTTGTAGAATGAATGAAAGAATGGAGTGAACGTTGTGTCTTGTTTTAAAAGTTCGTGTTCTCTGAGACGTGACGTGACCTGACATTAAGCTAATCACTCATCCAGGAGGCTCTTCATGAACTTGTGTCATCTAATTGTGTAAATATGATTCAGAATATAAAATCTTCTCTCAACATGCACCTCTTAGTCCCTGGGGCGTGGGCCTTCCTCGTAAACGTATCTACGAAGAAAAAGGTTACACTAAAAAAAATCTGATAGTCCTGCTCGGCTACAGTGAAGGATTAATAATAATAATAATAATAATAATAATAATAATAATAATAATAATAAATTCATTCAATTAACGCATTTTAACCTCTCACATTATAAGTACTTTTAGGTGACTCAAGACATCCGGCCATAAGTGGCACGAGTAATGAAATCTTCTGACTTTAACTGCCAATAACATAAATTGGAGACAAATCTAAGATCCTTTTCATTTTTGAGATTCCAAACTCGCGAGTTTCCCACATTCAATCCCAACCGTATTGGCTCTAAAACGTTTGTGTTATCGAGAAGGAAAAAGGCGACTCTATGGGGATCTATTGACTAATCCCCACTCCCGTGTCCCCACCTACACTCTCCATTCCACCTTTCTTTGCATTTATGTTATTTAATTTCTCATTAATTCATTTAATATCATACACGTATTACTTTATACTAAACAGGATCAAATAACACTGGTCAATAAATTTTAACTTTTTGTCAGTTACGGAATTTAAATGACCAGATTTCGATGTACGTTTTCCATGCTGAACGCGAAAAGACAATGAAATTGTCAGCAGTAGTCTCGTTTTTTCGTAATTTTGAAAAATATCTTTAAGTAAAATTTTTCCTCTCCTTAAATCTCGTAATATTAAGACTAGCTTAACTCAGTTAAGGGTTTTTCCTTTTAGCTTCTCTGCTGTACTCAACCTCGGTGACATCTCTAACCACTGACCAGCAATAGTCGGCTAGCGTAGATGAATTATATTTGACTTGGTATCGTCTTTCAAATGATGAGATCGTCGGGTGAAAATGTTCTCCATGTTCATCAGAAACCGTACCACAGTTTTCAAGGAAAAAGTCCAAATGAGAGTGAAGAACATGGATTTTTAATGACATATTGTACCCCATTTTACGATACGCTAGTAGCACGTTGTTTATAGTTTGGGGCCAGGAGGTTCCCCAAGAAATTTAAAGCAACTACTCTGAACGATCCCATGCATTTTTTCTTTTCTTTTCAAAAGTTCCGAAAAGTGTTTATCCTTGAAGTGTTCTCAGATCTAGGAACCTAAAAATACCTTCTTTAATTTTAGTTGTACTTAGTCTAGGAAATTTTGTGTGTAAGAACCTAAATGCACTCCCATCAAGTATCTAAATGCAGTCACATCAATAACACTGCCTCAAGATTGAACTTTGATGAATTTAAAAATAATCGCCACTCTTCTGTTTTGTGTTGGACGTTTATAGCAGACATGTGACCTTGTATATTGTTGCAGAATAAATTTCATTATTTTTTTTTAAATTGCTCAAATGGCTTCTGGCGTATACTCTATGTAGAAACCTTTACATTCTCGCCAAGATACTTAAACTGTTTAAGTCGCGAAACCAGGAGCTGTGCTTTGGACTTCGAGAGTTCTAAGTCTCAGACAAGATCATTTAATTCCTCTTGAGTCATTCTGTGTGAATGAGTTGGAATTTCAGGATTGAAGTCAGGATCACGGGATGTGGATGGTCTGGGCATTTCTTCTGAAGTTCCAAATTTCATTTCGTCGTCTGAATCAACATTATAGGAGTCTGGTTTACTGGAATAGGAGCTCTTTAGAGTGGGCACTGGACGAATAGCTGAAGGTATGTTGGGATAATTCACAGAATAGCTCTCCTTCTGTGAAATAAACCTAACTGGTGGGACCTGCAGAAATAACTATCACTTACATGATTAGTTTGTTCTCTCCAAATCATGGGGATTTCTTCTTTATTTTCAACCAGTCACTAAAATTTGCAGAACAGCAATATAGCAAATATGTGGAGCAAAATGTTTGTCAAGATTCTCTATTTTGCACCCGAAATAAAGATTGGTACGCTTTCTTAATAAATGGAGTTATATATCGCTTTTATAATGCAAACGTCACTTTCCGCAAATGTAACAAACGTTATGTAGACTACAGACACAATGTCGTGGCTTTTTAGCTTTTATTACGCTGCAATCTTAACTCTTCACATCATTTAAAAAAATTATCATAAGTAATGCCACGAGTGATTTCCAATTTATCTAGAGAATTTGGGAATCAAGAGTGGCATTTGTTAGGACTATTTAACGAATAAATTAAGCTGTTTACTCACAAATCATTATTTAACTATAGTTATTTTAAAATATTTATATATTTAATGTAAACGGCGATGTTTGAAAACAAATGAGAAACGATTGGTACGCTTCATTTCCTTCCTTTGTTCATCACTGCAACCAGATCATACTATTTATTGCCAAAGGATCGCAATATTGTAAGAATGGACCCTAGTGGAGAAATGTATAACCAACGTTACAGGTTTCTGATGTCCTATGATGTAAATATGTCAATTCTATTTTTCTGCAACGTCATTTCCTGGAAAGTAATTCGTTTAAGAAAGTCCAAACAGTGTTTTCTTTTTTTGTGGTATAATCAATTGTTACAAATGTTTTATATTATCTCTCGTATGCGCTTTCTGTTGACACTCATGCACTATATATACAATCTGGTAGCCGTATTTGTTGGGGAGTCAGTCACTGCAAAATAATGCTATGACCTATTCAGAATGTTAAAAAGGGGTGCCTTCTTTATTATGATAAACTTTAGTTGGTAAATTTTAGGCGAAACACGGCTGTGATTGGTTGTAAATAAAAAATAATTGAAATGTAATTGGTCATTGACTCCCATTTGGGGCATGAGTTAAATAGTCTGCGAAAATATAGATATGTCACACATGTGTTCTACATGACAAAAGTGCACATCTATATAACTTATACACCAAGGCACAAACCATTGTTCACTCATGAAATTCAACTTCAACTGATTTCACAACCTGTTGGGGTAAAAACTGACCCTTTAAGATAATTGTATCTCTATTATACAGCTGTCACTGTCTGATTTCCTTTAATAGTGGTTCCTTGACCTTCATACTGACTAAAATATTCACAGCATATACAGTACCACAAGGCATGCTGATAATTTAAAAACCAGACCACTGTCATCATTTTAATTGACATACTCGTAATTAGGAGCTTCCAATTAATATAACACGGTCACTTTTATTTCCGTAACTTTTTGGCTGTTGTCCAGGGTAATCCATCTAGGATTAAATAGTAATATTGATAAAATTCTATTCCATCCATAATTTTCTATTAAATATAGGCCTACTTTTGGATTTCACTTTTAACCTCATATCATTTCAGGCAAAACATAATTGGGAATATCTTGTTGCTGTATCTCATGGGGGTCACCACGATATTGCCTCATGACTCTGAGTCTGAAATATACAAATGGCAGCAGGAGCCCACGGAGGGTTGTAACCTTCTCGCGGCCAAGGGTATAACCCTAAATGGCGGTAGAGTGATGGGAGTATAACCTATTGTGTCAGATCTGGAAGAGGGAACCAACTTACATAACACTGTAGAGTTAATTTTCATTGCACTCATCTCCATAATACTGAGATAGCTCAATAGTATTATCAGGTCTACCTTCCCTCTCTGAATGAATTAATGACAAATAAAGAAATATCACCCAGTTTATCAGTTATTTTGATTCTTCGCTAACATGCAAATTTACCCTCTTAAAGTATTATTGTAAATAATAATCAATTTCCATACAACTGTACTGGTAAGACCTGCTACGATCTCAAAGCTGGATTTTCGATTAATTTCTTCTTCAGATGGCCCAGAGTTCTCGTTCAATGCAAACAGTAGTGAAGCATGGCTTTTGGAATCTAAGTTAATATTATATTAGCCGATTGCCCTGCCTTTCCTGACTCTACATTTAAGCCAATCATATTGTAACCAATTATGTTATATAGCCCGAAATTATTAATTGGATATTAATCTTGGTCATTTTTGACATGTTATTTGTCACACATTATCTTCTCTTCGCTGTGCTGGCAGGGGCTGAGCATGGACTTAAACGGCATAGAATGTGTCAGAAATTATTAGAGTGTCACCAACAACTATGGGTTCAACCCTAATATCGGTCTTATTTTATTATTTTTACGTTTCATCCCCTTCTAGGGGGGAGTCTACAACAACAGTATATTTTCCATTTTGTAAATCTTATGTGTGCAACTTTTTGTTGGTATTGTTCCAGAGTTGTTACCGTATATACATAATTATTCTACTGTACATAAAGTAGAAAATGTGCTAATGTAGGCCCTAGGCTACCAATTCTCCAACTTACGTTCAAATCATTCTGGCCTTAAAGCGTGAGTAACAAACAATCAAACTTGGCATTTACAATATTAGTGTGATTAAAATGTACAACATTACATACAGAGTGCAAATATATATATATATATATCCATCCATAGTAATTCTGCCCGATAACAGGTCCTTCACTGCAATCATAGCATTTTCATGCTATGCTTGCAGCTTTACTAGGGAATTGTAGGTATGGTAGCTTCCCGTTGCTTTCCACACCGGTGAAGGATGTTGATGATGATGATGAGGATGATGATGACAATGATGGCCATATGATTTGGAGGACCGTTTGGTCCATAACGTTTTCCTGACATTTGTCTTAAAGGTGAGGAAAAACCCCGATAAAAACCTCACCTAGAAAGATTTCCCCGGCCGGGGATCGAACCCGGGCCCGCTGCGTGACAAGGCAGCACGCTACCTCGAGACCACAGCGGTGGACTATATATATAGTAATCACAGTAATCAAGCATTTTCATGCTATGCTTAGCAGCTTTACTAGGGAATTATATGTGTGGTAGCTTCCCGTTGCTTTCCACACCGGGGAATGAAGATGATGATATAATGATGAGGATGATGATGATGATGATGGCCGGATGATTTTCGGGAACAGTTGGGCCCAAAATTTCCTGACATTTACCTTACAGGCGCGGAAAAACCCCGAAGAAGCCACACCCAGGAGCTTGTCCTAATCGGGAATCGAACTCCGGCTCGCTGCGTGATAAGGCAGCACGGCACCTCGAGACCACAGCGGTGGACACACATATATATGGTTGTGTGCATCGATTTGTGGTCAGCGCTTCTCACGATAATTTATGAGATCTCGGGTTCTATCCCCTCTAAGATCACACAATTTTTGGTTTTAAAGAATTATTGCTGGGGAGCCCCATGATCTGGAATTTAGATTATGTATAGGTGTAAGGACTCTTCTAGTGCTTCGTTGTCATTTATCTTATTATCGGAGCGCCCAAAACTCATAAGAGAGTTAGTACTCGAGGAATGCCAGAAATGTCGTAGCATCTAACTAACTAACTCACTGGCACTATCGAACCAATAGATTCATGGCCGCGCGGACATAAGCTCTCCATACATCCCTATCTTGAGCCAACGTTTTACAATCATCCCTGTATAATCTACTTCCCTCAAATCATAGTGAAAGAGTGACGATCTTTCACCGTAAAAATATAACCGTCAAGAAATGCGGACATGGGTTCAACTGGGGTAACATTTTCCGGAGGTCAAATAGTTCCCTATTCGGTTCTCCGGGCGGGGACTACTTCAGGGAACCCATGCTAAAGGCTCAAATGTCGTAGCATCGGAGAAAAAAAATGGAAAATCTAATTTGATTACAAAAACTAATTTGAACTGCTATTCTATGTGAAAGTTTTCTTACAATAACTTTCACAAGAACTCAGCGTTGGCTGCACTTCCGATTTCAGCTTTATGAAACATACATTAAAAGTTATAATATTAAAATCATAATTTATTTGTATCCAAACCGAGTATGTCCTTTACATTATGCGCAGATAAAATTAAAATTTCACACAGCGTACTAAGAAGAATAATTCTCGCTGCAGGGTAATCTATTTAAATTAGCATATTCTGAATATAAATTTATTCTTCCTAATTCCATTGCCTCGTTCAGATTCACAACCAATCTCGCAAAATCTCTTTCTTAATGATTTCCTATGAAAACTAAAATCACTTTATTTCCAGAATTTGTAGAGTAAAAAAGTGGGAAGTAATTAATTTTTAAGAAAGGGCAGATCCAGGTTGGCTGCTGTATTATTCACGCGGGTTTATAACGAAGATTTATGGGGACCATCGTCCGGTTCGATGGGTTGGGGAGGAGGTGGTGGATGGATAGCTGCCGTCCGTTCTGGAATTTCTCCAGCGATAAATTAAGAGCAGCAGATGGATTTCACAAGATACGGGATTGAATGCCTCGAGCCTTTGTTTACTTTCATATGTCCAAAGCGTTCTATTCATAATACAACAACTTGTTTTATTTATTCTGTCGTGATCACTGAATTAATTAAAAAAGTCAAAATTAAAAATCATAAGAGAGATAAAAGTCGACAAAATCAACACATTTCTTCGAACGAAAAAAAATAATTAACTCTAAAATATCTCTGGCAAACTTTGTAATATAACACAGTCTGTTAATGTAAACATCAGTTAAGTGAACTGTAAATGATTGGAAATATATGTTAGAAGTGTAGGGTATTTATTTGAAAGCTGATGAAATATTTCAATATTGCTGATGTTTATACTTTTTAAATTCATTACAAAACACCGTTGAGATCACTATGGTATGTAAAATCAGATCACATAACTCCAGTGTTCGAAATGTTGTCTTGGCTCCGATTGAAAGACAGGCGAAAGATACACTGCATGTGCTTCTTATACAACACTTTGTCCACCTCATCACCCCTTTATATTTCTACTCGTTTTCATTCGATATCTTCCCACCATCACTTAAACACACGATCGAGAGAAAATTTAACTCTAACTATTCCTCTACAACGAAGATCTCACTATTCCTCAACCTTCTTTGTTTCAGCCACACGACTCTGGAATTCCCTCCCCTCGTGTATCAAGGACTGTCCAACTCAAAAGCAGTTTAAAATGAGTCTTACTTCGTATTTCCTTAGACAATGTAATATATAACTGTGTTCCATGTATGCTTTTATTGTTTCTTTATATTTTAAACTTCCTTTACCAAATAATGTATTTAATCTAATTAGAGATTATTATTTTTGTTATTATTATTATTATTATTATTATTATTATTATTACTATTTTTCTTTCTTACCCTTGTCAAATTTATATTGTGTAGTCCATATCTTTTGTGTATCAATCATAATTATTATTGTATGTATAACTTAACCCTGGCGAAGTGGAAGAGAAGACATTACGGTCTTAACTTCATCAAGTGAAATAAAATAAATAAATAAAAGTTAAAAATATAAACTACGTGCCTGAGACCTCAGTCGTCTTCATCTGTTAAAATTAATAGTTGACAACTACTGACATCTCTGGTACCAATGTTACATGTTTAACTTTTATATTGTTGATGTTACGTAACCAATGCAGGCAATTAGATTGAACGTTTTTTCTAATATCATATATCATTAATTGTAGCGATTTTAGTTATAATATGCTCTGTGTAAACAAAATCAAATATAGTTTTCTACTTGGCGAAAATGTATTCTTGATATTAGCGTATTTATCATAAGTAATGCCACGAGTGATTTCCAAATTATCGATAAATTCACGACTCACGAAGTAAGGAGTGAATTTATCTAGAGAATTTGGAAATCAAGAGAGGCATTTGTTAGGACTATTTAACGAATAAAATTAAGCTGTTTACTCACAAATCATTGTTTAACTATAGTTATTTTTTAAATATTTATATATTTAATGTAAACGGCGATGTTTAAAAACAAATCAGAAATGTGAGGTTATGTTCATTCATTGCTGCTTGATCATATTATTTTTTGCCAAATAAGATCGCAATATTGTAAGAGTGCACCCAATTGGAGAAATAATCAAACACATCAAACTATATATCATAATCAATATTACGGGTTATTCATTTATTTTTTTAGTAAACAACTCAGTAAAATCAAGGAATCGTTTCATTATTTGCTATATTCAATGTATTTGTTGGAGAAAAATAATGCTTTGACCTGTTCAGAACATTAAAAAGGTGGAGCTTTCTTTATCACAAAAGCAGGAGCTGATAAAGAGAAATCGATAAAGAGCGAGGTGAAACACGACTGTCATTGGTTGTAAAACAACATTCATTGAAACGTGATTGGCCATTGACTAGCATTTGTGGCACGAGTTAAATAGTCCCTATAAACTAGACAATCATGAACGTGCTCTAATATTTAATTTATTGTTTTGAGTTTTGTTCGAGTGTGCTGTCTAAACTAAATGAAATTATGGTTTTGTTTTTAATGATTTAAAAAGTAAAGTAATTCCGCTACAGGCCTTAGGAGGACTTTGTGGTAGAAGAAGATTAAGGCTGTCACCTAGACAATCGGAACGAGATATCACCATGATTTTCAGCCTGAGGGACGGCCGCCTTTACCGCCATAAAACATGTCCCGTACTCGTATTCGTTATAAATTGGGTCGACCCCTGATTCATGATGTAGCTAGAATTCTGGCCACAACGGGAATCGAATACTGGATCTTCCGATTTACAACGGTTTACCTTAACCAACTACCCTACATTGGGTCCTCCCTTTTTAGTATATAATTCCAGTTATATTCTTGATATTAACTTTAATATCTCATAATATAAACTACTCCTACAGTATTGTCTTACTCCATTTACTTGATATGTTTCTAGGGCTCTGTGTTTACAATCCTCGTAAGTAAATAATTAGTAAACAGCACTTTAGGATAACTAGTAACAAAATGTCAGATGGTATTATCACCTCATTATGTTGGTTGTCTGTTTATATAAAGGCGGGTACCGCGCGACAACGCTTCACAATGATTAACATGCGGAATTATTATAGTGGCGCTAGTCGGTATCTTTGTGTTTAATTATATGTAACAGCTGCGGGAAAACAACGCGAGCCGCGGGACAACCATATAGTGAGGCGATAATACTAATATTTGTAAAGGATACAAGTAATCTTTACAACTGCTGCGGTCTAGGGATAAAACTGTTGGCTCTTACATAGCGGGTCCGAGCACGATTCCAAATCAGATTTGAGTTTTCGGAGTTTTCGTCAACTCTGTAGTAAGTGGCAAAAAAATCTGAGCACAACTTAATCGCCGGCCATATAAATGTCATAAAAGAAGAAGTGTATTCCTTCAGCCTGAAGATAATACTTTCTCCTATCTCTCATTGTTACTGACAGTTTTGGCTTCATTTATCTTATTCGTTTTATATCCTTCTTCCTATTGTAGGGCTTAACACCGGTGATAAGACCTACAAGTCAGAGTGCCAAGTGGAATCTACACTTTAGAGAGGTACACAGTGCCGGGATACATTGATTGGTAAAATACCAGGATCACAGCCAAATACAGAACAATACATCACAAGATAGCGAAACATATCCAGAACTAAGTCTATTTTAAAATCTGTTTTCTACAGAGAATGGGATGCGGATCGCCGAAATGATGATTTTGGAATCTATAGTTGACGCCATGACGTAAGACGTCAATCAGATTATATTAATTAAGAATAATTTGATAATAAACAAATAGGCTCAATAGTTATTATTATCATTATCGTCATCTCAAAATTGAGCGTTTGACAGCGGCTAAAATGTTAATAATGTTAATATCTACATTTAACAGACATTTCTTTGATTTTTACTGCTGAAAACCGTAAATATATTACATATTTTATGATGCCATTGATTCTATGAAATCCTGGACTTCTGTCAAGAATTCGACGTAGACCACATTTTTTTTTCAGTGACATTAAAACTTACAACTGGTAGAGGAATTTTTATTACAAGACAAACTTTTCCACACAGGATATCCTCCTTCCTTTCTCTGCTTTTCTATATCATTTCTTACATATTAGTATATCTTTTTTCTTATTTTTTTCTCCGCTCTAGGTCCCTTATCTTGGTTCTTACAATGATGCTATAAAAGAATTTTACTGGTATACACTGATATACATCATCTGTAACATTGGCAAGCCCAAATAATTCCTCTTAGGAGACTTGGAAAAAAAATCAACCCCTTCCTACTGCAAACATCTCTCGCCACTTCTATCGCCTTTTGTCTCTTATTCCAAGTCGTATCCCACGAGACTGTTTCTTTTTCTTCAGGATGTGTATAAAGAAAGGGAGTAATGGCAGATGGCATTGCTGTTGCAGCGCGGTGACAAGGGACGTATAAATAAAAAGCTCTTTTCTTTCCTCAGAGACTTGTACTCAGTGTGATAGGTACTGCAGGCTACACAGGCGAAGAGACCTACTCTTAATGTCATTTATCCTCTAAGGACTTGTAACGGTCTCAATTAAAACGTTCCTTTGATTCTGAGAAATAATACAAGAGAAAAATCAGGAAAGAGATTTAACACAATGTAATCCAGTATTAGAAAAAAATACATTAAGATTATTAAAATTATTTAAAATAGATTATCGATATTTGTTAATAGGAATGAGATGCACAAAGAAATTAAACATAGGCTCAATTCTGGAAATGCATGCTATTATGCATTGCAGAGGCTCCTGATGTCCCAACTCCTTTCAAAAAACGTTAAACTGAAAATATATAAAACAATTATTCTACCAGTTATATTATATGGGTGCGAAACATGGACTCTTACTTTAAGAGAGGAAAGGGGATTACAAGTAGGGTAACTGCAGGTATTAACGCCATGAACGAAATAACGCCATTTTCTCTAGAAACGTTAGTTTGTAAATATTCCGATGGTGTCAGCATCTTACAAGCTACTGGAATAGTAGAGGGAAGCTTCCCCTATGGATTGGTAACGGCCTTGAAACATTCTGCAACATTAATATCGCTTGAACAGTCGTGTTGTGAAGAGTGGTGTTAATCTCTGGTGAAGAAAACCCTTGAATTTTCGTTTAGAAAAAAGTTAGGTAAGTGTTGTGTCTTACAATATAGTACCATTGTCAATATTATTGTTTTATCTTAGTATGTATTGATACTCTTCATTATTTGTAGTAAGTTATTATTTTTAAAAAATTGTGTGTTACAAATATTTTAATTTAAATACAAAGTGGGGTGTGCAGGTAATAACGCCATTATTATGGAAATTGCAGTTTCCTAAACTTTTTTCGGAAGCCTGGTATCGTGCAACTCCTGGAAATGCAGTTTCTGGGTTTAGAGCAACTGGCATCCACCCATAGAATCCGGATATTTTTTCAGACACAGCTTTTGCTCCAAGTAGTGTGTCCGAGAGGTCAAATCCAGAAGTGATAGCACCTCATTCTGAACAAAAAACCCTAAACACCCGAAAAATCTCCTGTCCAGATGATTTTGTCAACTCCGAAGATCATCAGAAAAGAAGCGAAAAGACGTTCAGTGAATGTAAAAGCTGTACTTCTGAATAAGAAACCTTTCAATAAGGAAACACCATCAGCATCAGGTGTTTCCAAACCCGCAACATCTAATAAAGAAGGAAAAAGTTTGCACAAAGATATGTATTGTGGTGATTGTGGAGGTTACTATTTTGATAAAAGGTGTAAGAAAAGTTGGATTCAGTGCACAGAATGTTAAGTTTGGTACCATGAGACCTGTGACAGCAAATCTGTGCTGAAAACGAGTCTTTGTTCACTGTGTGAGGATGGATGTGCGCATTTAGATGAGTGAAGGTAAATCACATCAGGTAATTAGACCTGTGCTCGTTACATGAGGACTCTTATGTACATTTTTGTTATTTCTATGATAATATTATATACACAGATTGTTATTTTAACTTGTATTTTTAGTATTAAAGCTGAATAGTGTATCAAAATACAGCAGAAATGTGTTATACTTTGAAATAATTCAGTGTGGCGTTATTACCTTCTTTGCAGGCAATAACGCCAGTTTCTCCTCCTCCTGATTTTCTTCCCTTCCTTCATAAAATATTATATCTTTCTAAATTATATTTGGATGTAGGTAGTTAGGACCTCAAGTAATGTTATATAAAAATAAGAGACATCCCGGACAATATTTCTCCAAATTACAGCTCAATATCTGAATAGGTGGCGTTATTACCTGCAGTTACCCTATTTGAGAATAAAGTACTTAGGAAAATTTTTGGACCAAAGAGAGATGAACATACAGGTGAATGGAGAAGACTACATAACAATGAACTACATGGTCTTTACAGGAAGCCGAAAGTCTACATTGGTACGTGGTAGTGTGCGGACGTGTTTTCAGTTCTCGAGAGCAGTGCGGTGTTGTCAAATTGTAAAAATGCAGGACGTGAAGAAAATGCTGGAAGAGATGAGGAGAGAGATGGCCCAGGGATTCCGAAAGACGGAGGACATGGTGTCTATGGTAAACTCTGTCGTGGAGAGGGTTCAAGAAATGGAGGTAGCTTGGAGTAGTGTGGAAGACAGAGTGAGGTGGCTGGAAGAAAAAATGGACTATCTAGAAAATCAATCTAGAAGGAACAATATTGTGTTGTATGGTGTGGGGGAAGAGGAGAACGAGTCTTGGGACACTACGGCAGTTATAACAAGGCATGTCCTAAGGCAAATGGGAATAGTTCTGCTAGAACGGGATCTCGAACGCGCTCATAGAGTGGGCCGTGGACGGTACCCAGGCCTATAGTGTGTAAGTTAGCTCACTATAGGGATAAAGAAGAAATCATAAGGGGGTAAGATATCTACGGGGCACTGGAGTGGCAGTGAGTGAAGACCACAGCCGGAGAGTGAGAGAGGAGCGAGCATTCCTGAAACGACATCTAGTGGACGCAAGAAAGCAGGGAGCTCAGGCCTTTCATACCGTTTCGATAAACTGGTAATAAATGGACGGGTGAGGACTCGTCGAGAACTGGAGGAGGATGTCTGTGTCCACGAAGGAAGCGGCAGGGACAACGCAACGGGAGACGACCTCTGAAAGGCAGAGTTCAAATCGCAATAAAACAACAAGGGAACGAGGTGAGTCGCGTGGAACGACATCGGAGAGGCAGAGTTCGAAGTCCCAAGAATACAACACGGGAACGAGAAGAATGCGAGAGAACTGACAACCCTGCAGAGAAGACGACAGAAGACAGCAGTGTGAGGGAGGGAAGCTCGGCGCGACAATTAAGAAGTATGATGTCGGAAAAGCTTGCAAACACAATGCAGAAGGGCCGCCAAGAGGAGGAAAAGAAAACCGTTAGAACATAGAGGACAAACCCCCCTCTCAGAATTGCTGTGTGGAATATTGAAGGTTTGAAAAAACGAATGTCTTCCGACAGATTTATTGATTTTGTTAAAAGTTTTAGTTTTATTTCATTTATAGAAACTTGGATGGGGGACAAAAACCATATTGAATTTGATGGATTTAATTGTATAAATAAGGGAGGGGTATGTAAACAAAAAAGGGGAAGATATCCGGGAGGGATACTAACAATGTTGAAAAATAATACATTTAGACATGTTGAAAATGTTCATGTTGAAATACAGGGTGTCACGTGTATTCATGTAAAAATCGGAGATCTTTGTTTATGTATCCTCTCGGTATATCGTCACCCCGGCTGGGGTCTCGACACGCTATATCTACCTTTTTGATGACCTGGGAGATACAATGATAGAACTCGGACATAAATTCCCGGATACAGATACTCTTATAATGGGGGACTTTAATGGTAGAACTGGGAGAGAAAATATAACTTTAGGGACGGAAGAAGGAGAGGAAGATTTAAGAAAGGGATTTCGGGCGAGTAAGGATAGGGTTATTAATACGTATGGGAGAGAACTTCTGACGTTTTGCGACATTCATAACCTAGAAATGCTAAACGGAAAATACGGGGAAGATATTGAAGGGGAACTTACGTTCATAAACGGTAATGGAGGAAGTGTCGTGGATTATATGCTCTGCTCACAGAATCTTATTTCTAGGATTGCAGCATTTAAAGTAGCGGACAGAATCGAATCGCATCACTCACCTATCGAAATCCAATTAGAATTTGAAGAAGAGGGAAAGGAAGTGGGGAGCTTGAATACGGGAAGGAGGGGAGACATTAGAACTGTTAGGCGGTTCTGTTGGAGAGAGGATAAGACACAGGATCTGCTTAACAAACTAGAGTCTTCAACACCGGAGGTATTAGGCGATGTGGAGGAAGAGGTGAAAAATTAAGATTACTAATGTGGGAAGGGGGGAAAAATATGCAGATTAGAGGAAAATCAGGGCAAAAACGATATGAAGGCTGGTACGATAATGCATGTAGGGAAGGAAAAAGACGAGCGGAGAGGGCTTTAGTGAGGTTCAGAAAGGAGGGTGGCGACTTCAATCGGCGGGTGTACATAGAGATGAGGAGACGATATAAAGAGATAACGGCTAGAACCAGGGAGAATTGGGAGGGAAAAATCTTGGAGAGAATCAATCAGGCTATGAAGGAACGGGATGTTACCAAAATTTGGAAAGTAATTAGGGAAATTAAATATCGTAAAAAAGTAAATCAAATTTCGCCAGAAACTTGGGTACTTCATTTCGAAAGGGTGTTTACAGGAGGGGGGAATTGGGAGGGACCGCGGCTATTATTAGTTGGTCAAGACGTACCAATGCTAGACTCGGAGATAACAAAACTAGAGGTGAGGGATGCGATTCGATCCATGAAAAATGGAAAAGCTCCTGGTCTAGACGGTATACCAGCCGAGTTCTATAAAGAAGCCTTGAAAATTGATAAATGGACAGGATACATAGTAGGTATTTTTAACAAAATTTATGAAAAAGGAAGCTATCCAGATGAATGGTCCACATCAATACTGCATCCTATTTACAAGGGTAAGGGTGGAGTTAACAATCCGGACAATTACCGCGGTGTCTCTCTTCTGCCGGTGTTTGGAAAAATTTATTGCACAGTGCTATATAACAGGCTAAAAAATTGGATAAATGAAAATAATAAAATTTCACGATACCAAGCCGGGTTCAGGGAAGGCTTCAGGACGGCGGACAATCTATTTGTCCTGAGAACTGCAATTAACAGATGTTTGAGTGTCAAACGAGGCAGGTTACACTGTACTTTTATAGATCTGAAAAAAACATTTGACTCTGTTGAACGCAATGCCCTATGGCAGAAATTATGGCAACTAGGAGTATCGGGAACTATGATTAGGGCGCTAATGGGAATTTATAAAAAAGTGGAGTTCTGTGTTAAATATGGGAGGGACCAAGTTTCAGAAAATATAAAGGCAGTTAAGGGTGTAAAACAGGGATGCGTATTGTCACCACTGTTATTTAACTTATTTATAGACGATGTAGCTTTGATGCTGGAAGTAGAGGGGATCGATGCTCCAACGGTGGGTGAGCGAAGTATTCCTGTTCTAATGTATGCAGATGACTTATGCCTCTTTTCCACAAAAATAGATGGCATGCAGAAGGGTTTAGATTTACTATCGACATACTGTACGACTTGGGGACTTACTGTTAACGTTAGCAAAACGAAAGCCATGACTTTTAAAACCGGGTCGGTATACAGCGGGAGGGAAAGGTGGACATACCGTGGTGAGAATTTAGAAAATGTTAAAAACTTTGTCTACTTGGGGATGACTTTGACAATGAATGGAAAATGGACGAGACACATCGAAAATGCAACAATGAGAGCTAGGTGCCGGACAAGCGAAATGCTTAATAATATGTCAAAATTGCGAAACATACCGATGCGTACACTAGAACAGGTTTATTCTTCGACTGTGAGAGCGACCATGCTGTATGGCTCAGAATTATGGGGTTGGGAACGAACGGGGACACTAGATAAAATTCAACCTATGTTTCTTAAGAAAGCGATGAGATTAGCAACGGGGACTTCAAATTGTGGCATACTGAAGGAATTCGGTACATTTTCGGACACAATAAGGGGCAAAATTATGGCTATTAAGTATTGGTTGGACATAATAAACGGGAATCAGGACTCGCTTAGAGCAGAGTGTTACAATGAACAGAAAAGGCAGTGTGTTTCGGGAGATTGGGTAATCGGTGTAGAAAGGGGATTGAAGGGCATAGGGATGGGTTGGGTATGGGAGAGGAGTACGCGGAATAATAGAAATGTTTGGAGGACAGTTAAGAAGAGACTAATCGATATAGACAGACAGTATATAGAAGCAGAGTGTAGCCAGAAAATATCGCTCACCCTGCAGACGGAACTGAAACTTTCGTGGGGAAGGGAGAAATATATTGACTCTTTGGATGGGGATGATAAAAGTGCTATTGCATGGTTTCATTTGGGGGGATGGATGGCCCATAATTTAACAAATGATGAAGGCATTAAACTATGCCCACTATGCGATGACCATGAAAACTGGCAGCATATTATAGCATTCTGTAGAGAGACAGAACAACTTAGATTACAGATGCTGCCGGAGAGATTTCTCAGGTCGGATCGAGGGAGAGTGGCGTGTTGGGATCTTTTAGGACGGATCGAGAGTGAATCAAAAACATGCAAATTTTTTGGGTACAGTAAGAAAATTGAGATATAACAAAATTGTAGATTAAGGATATATGTATTAACAATAAGAAGAATCTCCATATGGTCTTTGTTTTCGATCTTTAATCATGTTATATAATAAGTAGGTCTGATAAGTTGAATAGTCTGATAGTGCACTTAATGTCTGCAGGGACGGGGGGAGGGGGGTATGAGCGTGCGGTGTGTATATGTGTGGGGGTGTGTGGGTGTATGTGTGTGTGTGTTTTTTTTTCTAATTTGTTTTCTAGCATTTTTTTTAATATTAATGTACGGAATGTGGATGAATGTAGATATGTATTATTTTGATATTGTGCAGACATAGATTTTACTTATATGTAGCCTGTTATTGTTTTTTGATACAGGTGTATTTGTAGGTATTTGTTTATATTATTAGTTTTATTTTTTATTCATGGAAAAATAATGCACGTACGGCCAAGCAGGCCCGTGCGCAATGTAAATGCATATGTATTTTCTTTATTCTGAAAAAAAGGCAATAAATTTCATTCCACTACTACTACTACTACTACTACTACTACTACTACTACTACTACAGGAAGCCAGATATAATAAGAATAGTTAAGTCTCGTAGACTGCGATGGGCAGGACATGTTGCACGTATGGGGAATGAAAGACTTGCATGGAAGCTTCTTGTAGGAAAGCCAGAGGGAAAACGCCCAGTTGGTAGACCAAGAATGAGGTGGGAGAATAACATTTACTATGATTTGAGGGAAGTAGATTATACAGGGAATGACTGGAAAGCATTAGCTCAGGATAGGGATGTATGGAGAGCTTATGTCCGTGCGCCCATGAACCTACGGGTTCGATAGTGCCAGTGAGTAAGTAAGTAAGTTATCGATATTTGTAACCATCAACATGTACTAGATAAGAGCGCAAGTGTAGATATAAGGAGAAACTAAAAATCTTTAAAATTACAGGGAGAAAATAAAGTATGGAAATTGTAAACAGAATAAACGAAGAATGAAAGAAGAACGGATGACGACTACAGTCTAAATGGTAGAGGAAAATTTGGTAGATTGAAACCAGGATGGGCTGAGCAGTGTTAAAAGAATGATACCCTCATAAAACTTAATCTAAGAAAATGCTGTCGCTGATAATGAATTTAAATGTTTCATCTGGATAACAGGCAGGTGGTATTATATTATCTAAGCTTTCATGCTTCAACTCTGAAGACAACTTCATGGTTTATTAGTTAGTATTTTTATTTAAAGATAGTTTTTGCGCGATAGTGCGTTTTGTCGTACTTACAGCAATGGCGACCATTGTCGGGGTTGCCAACCTAAATAACAATACTATAATAAAATATCTATATTGTAATATTACATATTAGAAACACGCGTGTGGGAATTAAAACCATTGCCCTCTTTATGTATACTACATACAAAGTATATACAAAAAATATCCAAAAGGTAGTGTTAATATACATTATACGAAACAAATCACTGCATTTTAAATGAATTGAACTTTATTTGAAACAATATAAAACAATAAATACGTACTTGCCGCCATTTTATCACTAATAGGTCTCACGGTTGTCTGTTGTTTTAACTAATAAACATTGCCCACACTGTTAACGTAAGTCAATTGTTTACAATGAACGCAATTATTTCTAACAATATATATTATTTTACTATTATTTAACATTTTGAAAACACCCTCGCGCAAAACAATGTACAACGCATGTTCGTGAAGTGTTTTACAGAATCTCGGAAATTTAAAACCGCTCTATCTATTTGCGCCATATCGTCGAAATCGCTCGTATAAACTATACTTCGGTTTTGACTGGCAGGGGAACTACAATTAAACCAAGGTACGTAAAAAGACATGTACGGTACTCTATAATCTAAGATAGGACAATTTTAGTTCTTTTATAATGCGGAATTTTGTCTAATGTCGAAATAATGGTCCTATGCGATTCCGCTTTGAACAAGATTTACTGTATATACATTTCCCTCGAGATAGCGTGCTGCCTTGTCACGCAGCGGGACCGGGTTCGATTCCCGGCCGGGACAGGCTCCTGGATGAGGTTTTTTTCGGTATTTTTCCTCAACTATAAGACAAATGTCAGGCAGCTTAAGGCCCAACGGTCCACGAAAATCATTCGGCCATCATCATCCTTCACCGTTGTGGAGAGCAACGGGAGACTACCGCGCCTAAATTCCCTAGTACATTTGCAAAGCATAGCATGAAAATACTATGATTACAGTGAAAGACCTGCCCTTGGACAGAATTACTATGGATGGATGTAAACCACAGATATCGGACCATAAATTCAACTTAGTGAGTAATTCGCTTAGCTTACAGAGTTTCTGCCTGACAATTTTTTTAATATAATGTAGGCGGAGAAGACTACATAACAATGAACTACATGGTCTTTATAGGAAAGCCAGATATAATAAGAACAGTTAAGTCTCGTAGACTGCGATGGGCAGGACATGTTGCACGTATGGGGAATGAAAGACGTGCCTGGAAACTTCTTGTAGGAAAGCCAGAAGGAAAACGCCCAGTTGGTAGAACAAGAATGAGATGGGAGAACAACATTAACTATGATTTGAGGGAAGTAGATTATACAGGGAATGATTGGAAAACATTAGCTCAGGATAGGGATGTATGGAGAGCTTATGACCGCGCGGGCCATGAACCTACGGCTTCGATAGTGCCAGTGAGTAAGTAAGTAAGTAAGTAGGCTATTGTAATTACTGCCGTATTTCGCTCATAAATAAGATAGTTTTATCTAAACGAATTCACTTTGCAGCTTCTTACTAACATGTTATTAACGACAAATGACACGATAACCGGCTATGCGTTATGTTACAACCGGTTAAGCGCAAGTATGTATGTTCCGGGAAAAAACGTTACACTTTTTTTTTTTAATTTTAAACTCTAGCAAGAGATATTTAATTATTTCTGACTTGATAATCGCTTGTTAGATAATATTACATATACTGATTCGTACTATATGAGTAAATACAATTTATACTTATCTTAACCGTCAATATTGCACTTACACGTAATGAGAATGGTGTCATAATCGTTCTTCATAAATCGGTTAAGCGCCGCAATACTCATTACTGTGGGATAATTTATTATGTATCAATCAGCGAAGCGTCAAGATAATACGTATTCACTGTTGATGTAAAATATTGTATCATAATATTAGTATTGTGCTTGTATGCACAATACACGTATTATTGATATGTGTTTGTATATTGTATTTTTTGTAATATATCATACATATTACATTATGAAAGGTGCGTTTTAAATTAAAAATATATTCTAAATAAATCCAATTTATTCATACAATTACAGTACAGGATGATCCAGACACATGGCTATACGTTTGATCGCATTGTGTGACGAAAATAGTATTATTAAAGAAAATATGTTATCATTGGAAAGGGAATCCTTCAAATTACACCAATAGAACAAAACAAATCACTTGCAACAACACTAAGCATGTCACTTTATTGCTTCAAACTGTTCGCTTTTCGTTGTTTCTGCATCCGTGCTAATGCGAGGCCTTCCAGGAGGTTTGATTTTCTGCATCCTTCCCGTTTCCAGCAGTAGTTTTGTCTACTTCCCCACAGTCGACGGCTGCAATGCTACGTTAAACTCACGTCTTACCTGTCTTGCAACCTCACGATCATTAGTATACGTTATTGCCCATGCAGCAATTGTAATTTGCTGTTGCATATTCAATGCCATTTTGACTAATGACTTAAGTTTTACACTGTTTTGTTTTATTGCATTGTTGTAATTTGAATAATTTCCTTTCCAACGGTAATTTCATATTTCCTGTAATGGTAAAATTTTCATCGCATAACGCGATCAAACATATAGTCATATTTATGATTCTCCCCGTACATACAAAAAAAAAGACAAAAAACACGCATGTTGTAATAAATTTGTGAAAGCAATTGTTTTATTCCATAGAGTAAAAAATTTCGATAGACATCCATCAACTTGCACACTAAATTTTTATTTTGAACTGTTATACTTTTTTAAAAGGCATATACATGACTAATAATAAGCTTAGTAACTGTAAACAACGCTTAAAATAAGTGGAACTACAGTAAATAGTACAAATAATTTATCTCATATGTTTCATTTGAATTATTGACATTGGATAATATATATATATATACATTATATATATATATATATATATATATAATATATATATATCCATAATGTATATTAAAATTATCATAGAAACAATTTAGAAAAATAGTACAATTTTCATTTCACAAAAAAAAAAAGAATGGATTTTACGAATTGATGAACAGTGAATTACCTAACTTCGTCGCCTATTACAGTGACCTCTGAATTGACAAGTACCTGATTTCTTTATTCTTATGTTTATAACATAGGAGTATATGGACTTCACGTACGAAAAATACATTATTCACATAATAAAGAGAACTTTCAGAAACCTACAGTGGGCCAGAAGATGCCTTTTCATTTTCAGGGCAGTTCTTATAAACCATATATACATTTTTTTGAGCTCTGGATGTCATTACAACATCAAAACATCACACTGAGTAGAGACAGTCTTCACTATTTATTGCAGCGCCAAACCAACAATACACAGTTATGCATCAACAATATAAGAGCGGTAACATTTAGTGCTAAGCTGCATGATGCAAAATGTAGATTAGTATTTATAAAGATATAATTTATAACCGATTGTTGAAAAAAAAAACAATCTCTGATACGACTGATGACGTTTATATTTTTCTTTAATAATAATACTATATTTAAAGATCTAGCGCTAATAGTGTGCGTACACTTACTTCATGAGCCTGTGCAACAGATGGCATCAAAAGTTATTTTTAAATGGCTCTTAGCTGGTTAATGCATAATGCCCCATTTAAGGGAGGAGAAACTATTACGAGTATTTAAAAACAAAGTTCTTAGGAAAATGTTTGGACCAAAGAGAGGTGAACACAAAGGTGATAGGTGAAGACAAAATAAAAGCGAGCTACATGACCTTTACAGTAAACCAGATACAATAAGAAAAATTAAGTCTCGTAGACTGAAATACCATATGTGGCACGACTGGAGAATGAAAGAAGGGCATGGAGGCTTCTTGTAGCAAACCAGATGTAAAGCGCTCAGTTGGTAGACCAAGAATGAGGTAGGAGAATAACATTAACCATGATTTGAGGGAAGCATATTATGGAAAACATTAGCTCAAGTTAGGGACGTATGGAGAACTTATGTCAATGCTGTCATGAACATATGGGTTCGATAGTGCTAGTGAGTTAGATATTTAATTTATTAGTAATTTTAATAAAATATATATAACTCATCTCTTGCTTAAAACTCTTCAGATGGTAACGTGTTCTTCTCAATTTGCAAGTAAATTTGCGATATGTTTAAGAAAAACTATTTCCAGTAAATTCTAGGAGCAACTTCTTGAAATTGTATATGAGTACGTAAAATGTTCTTTTGTGGAAGGATCACATACACCGTTCTACCATTTATTACATTTGCAGTACTTTGTACATCTCCACAAGAGTGAAGATTTTTCCATCTCTTATATCACACATGTTCATCATATTTCCCTTCAAATTCTTACGGACTTGCACGTTTCTTTGCAGTGAAAAACTGAATTCTTGACCTTATTATCTTTCTTTCTCCTTTGTATGGAAATAAAATTTAAAAAGCTCTGCTGAAAATAAATGTAAATCAAGATTAGACCAGCAAAAGTAATCTGCAGATAAAGCAATTCCTACATCTTTTTACAAAGTCTTTGTAAATATGCATGAAAGCAGAACAAATCTTGAAGAATGGTGCTACAATATCGACCGTCACTTGTTTCATTTTAAATCGTATTTCAGCGCTTTCAAAGGAAGAAACAGAAGAATGCAAGGGGCTAAAATAAAAAAAAATACTTACTAACGATTTCAAGTAAAATTACATGTGAAATAATTATCGTAAGTAATGACACGAGTGATTTCCAAATTATTAATAAATTCACGAGTTACGAAGTGACTAGTGAATGTATCTGGAGGATTTAAAAATCAAGGGCGGCATTTGGTAGGACTATTTTACTAACAAAATTAAGCTGTATACTAAAAAATCATTATTTAAAATGTTTATATAGGTTTAATGTATATAAGGATAGTTGAAAACAAATTAGAAATCTTTGGTTATGTTTCATTTCTATATTTACTGCAACTTGTTCATATTTATTGTCAAATAAGATCACAACCAGCGATTACCAACTGGATCGCAATATTGTACGAATGCACCCTAGTGGGGAAAAAATTAAACGCATCAAACTGTACATTATAACAACATTATAGGACATTAATTAATTTATTTTACTAAAAACTAAGTAAAATCAACATTTTAAAACACAATTATTGAACACACAATTATCAAATGTGTAGTTCGAAGGAATCTGTTCATTATTTGCTATATTCAATGTATTTGTTGGATAGTCAGTCACTACAAAATAATGCTCCGATCTGTTCAGAAAATTAAAAAGTAGGAACTTTCTTCATCACAAAAACGGGAACTGGTAAAGATAAATCTGTAAAGAGCGAGTTGAAACACGACTGTAATTGGTTGTAAAACAAAATTCATTGAAATGTGATTGGGCATTGACTCCCATTTAGGGCATAATAACCATAATCAGGGAAAGTACCTTGGTTGGCATTGTAGTGTTCTACAGTGAGCACAAGTTAACTGAAACCGGAGTATGCATGCGATGTGACGGCGCAAGACAGCAACGCAGCCTAGTGCACAGAATACGGACGAGAGTGAACAGTATACGGACGCAATGGTTGTCTGTGTAGTTATACCTCATTCCCCAACGAACTAAATTACTTTCCCTGTTCTTTATTATAACAATAACAAAAATAATAACAATAACAATAATAATAATAATCATCATAACAATTGAAGTAATTAAAATAATGTTAATAATAACAGTATTGAAAATATAATGACGATGTTAATAATAATAATAATAATAATAATAATAATAATAACAACAACAATAGTAATATAGAATACATCAGCATGTTCAGCATGTATAAAAATATAACATTCCGTCACGTAGGAGTTGCATATATTAAACGAATTAGTAAGTCGAATTTATGATCCAATTTTTCTGATTTAAGGATAATGATTTCCATTTCATATTTAAGTCGTATAAACCAAATTTTGTACAGAGGAAATAGAAATTCTGGCAGATATAAAATGTTAATCTTTGTTGCAGGCAATCCTCCATTCCAAAGTTCTTATTTTAGTGGTTTAAGGAATATATTACTGTTTTTACACGCTTTATATTAGCTTGACCTGTATCTATCTATCTATCTATCTATCTATCTATCTATCTATCTATCTATCTATCTATCTATCTATCTATCTATCTATGTAACGGAATCTTTCAACGCGATTTTCACCCACTTAAAATCATTGGATCGACTTGAAACTTTGTATACTTGTTTAGGACCCGTGACAATACAATAATTTCATATTTATTTTTTTAAATTCTTGGCCATAATCATCAGAAAATCAAAAAAAGTGTTTTGTATCAATGTAACGGAATTTTTCAACGCGATTTTCACCCACTTAGAAACATTGCATCGACTTGAAACTTTGTATACTTGTAGAGCACCCGTGACAATACAATAATTTCATATTTATTTTCTAAAATTCTGGCCATAATCATCAGAAAATAAAAAAAAGTGTTTTTGTATCAATGTAACGGAATCTTTCAACGCGATTTTCACCCACTTAGAAACATTGGATCGACTTGAAACTTTATATACGTGTAGAGGACCCGTGACAATACAATAATTTCATATTTTGTTTCTAAAATCCTGGCCAGAATCATCCGAAAATCAAAAAAATGAAAACTGGTATAATAGGTTGTGAACTTGTCGAGTTTTTAGTCAATCGTTGTAATAGCTCAGTTGGTGGAGCAGTGAACTCTTAGTGGTATGTAATTTCAGTAATCCATTGGTCGGTGGTTCAAATCCGGCTGGGAGGGTTTTTTTTATAGAAGAGAATTACTTTTAGCTCATACTAAAATAGTATCGAATTTAAAGATATTTACATTTTTATCTTATTCTGTAAAATATTAAAACTAAAAAATAAAAAATAAATAATAGTTTTAAAAAACTAAAAGAACACGCTTTATTAGAAAACTAAAAAATGAAAAATAATTTTAGTTTCCAATACGCTTGGGATAAAATAAAGTGGTCAACAAAAAAATCATCTCCAACACATATAGAATAAAATTAGAGTTATCAAGAAAAATAAAATAATTTTACCATCAAAAGCGTGGGGTCTTTTTATGATTTTTACATTTTCTTCTTAGAGAGCTTACATTTACCAATATCTGTTTATTATCAAATATATTAATTGATATAGAGCACCCCACGCTTTTGATGGTAAAATTATTTTATTTTTCTTGATAACTCTAATTTTATTCTATATGTGTTGGAGATGATTTTTTTTTTGTTGACCACTTTATTTTATCCCAAGCGTATTGGAAACTAAAATTATTTTTCATTTTTTAGTTTTGTAATAAAGCGTGTTCTTTTAGTTTTTTAAAACTATTATTTATTTTTTTAATCAAATCGTATATACGAATTTTCGATAGGAGAAATAAATTCGGCTCCTAGAGTGTTGGAAAAGTTTCCACCTAAATTTCAGCTTTCAACTTAACTCCACTTTCAAAGCTTCGATTTTAATGTTTAACGATCTCAAGTTTACTTTTCTTAATATAAAATTTTACATGTCGATTTTTGTTGCGAAGAACCTAACCGCTAGAGCGTTAGCGCACGCACGCATACGCACATATACAAACACGCACGCACATACTAACACACGCACACAAACATACATACATACATTTTTTTCCTTCTAAAATTGCATTAGAGCTCAATTTCGGGCCTTGGCCTCCATTTTCTGCATTCTTCCTTGTTCAGTGTCGTTCTTCTCCGTTATACCGAAACAAGGAGTTCTTTGGAGTCAGTTTTTTTTCTAAATAAATCGATCTATCGTTCTATCTATCTACATGGATATAACAGCCCAATTTCGGGCCTTAGCGTATCCTTTTCTACGAGTTTCTAGACCAAGTTAATTTATTTAAGTTTATTTCCATACAGGTGGTATACGGTCACAATGCCTCCTAATGAGACATCTAGAAGGTAATTAAGGTATTACGAGGATGGTGGTCGACAAAATTTGCTTAGAGGCTTCTTTATTTAGGTGTATGGTTTTCTATGAGCCTGAAAATCTTCAGACTAAGGCCCACAGCTTAAAGTCCCCCCCCCCCTACGGAGAACTTGCTCCTTCGATTTTTCTATTGTAAAAAAAAACATCGGCCACAGCCGGGTTTGAATCCCCGCCCCTCGTGACTAGAGACAAGGTACATAACCGTTAGTCTACCGCGGTCAACCGATCTATCCTTAGGCTTTCTAATTGGTCTTTCACCAAGTAAGAATATTTTTTCTTCAGCAATCTTTTCTGGCATTCTATGTCTATCCATCCAATAGATGCCACGAGCCCATTCCAATCTTCTAAATTCTATCCAAGTAATCAGGTCAGTGCTGTAGTCTCAATGTAGCGAGCTGCATTGTCAAGCAGCGGGCCCGGGTTCGATTCCCGGTCGGGACAGGCTCCTGGGTGAGGTATTTTCGGGGTTTTTACTCATCTGTAAGACAAATGTCAGGAAGCTTAGGGCCCGACGGTTCCACAGTCATCCTTATCGTTATCATCATCATCCTCCACCGGTGTGGAAAGCAACAGGAAGCTACCACACCTATAAAGAAGCTGCAAATTATAGCATGGAAATGCTATGATTGCAGTGAAAAACGTGCCCTCGGGCAGGATTACTATGGATGGATGAACCAGGTCAACATTCCTACACTTTTCATTGATCTCATAATTGTTTTAATTCAACAATTGAAATTATTTTTGTATGCTCCAAAAAGATTCCATCCTTTTAAATATACGAGGTATCACCTTTCTTGAATATTATCCATGTTACACTTCTATACGTGAATATACTCCTAATTACAGTTTGGTATTTATTTATTTTATATAAGATTAAAGTAATACAATTTGTACCTAATATTCCTGTGGTTCTCTACTAAGTAAAATTTATGTTCAAAAAATCCGTTGGTCTGTCGAACTTGTTCCGACTTCAGCCGTTAAAATTGTACTATGTTGTTGACAAGATGAAAACAAAATTCAAAATTCAAATTATTTTCATGGCTGAAATGCTAATTATTACATGCTTTCGAAATTCGCTAATTCAGTGTAAATAAATGTCAATAAAGAATAACTTCGCATCATGATCGTCAAGAATTTAACGGAAGTCATTTACGTTTATATATTTTTTTTCATGGCGCACACAGGCCTAGAATGCCCTTAGCCTACCAGCCGGCTACTGGCCTCACATTCACATGTGTCAATCACAGAGGTAGATGATCATCTAGCCCGTGAAGGGGTGACATGTGGTCAGTATGTCGAGCCCCCCAGCCGTTTTAGCTGGTTTTCTCAACCTGGAACCGCTACTTATTGTAGCTATCCAAATGCCTCACGACGCTGGGTAGGCACCGGTCCAATACTGGCCGAAATACCATGAGGAAATTTCTTCCCCCATGGAGACTCGAACCAGTATAAGTCCCGCAGCTCTGTGCCAAGGCTCCCTGCCTTAACCACTCGGATACGGCGCGGGACTTACATTTATTTAGTTTTGAGAATTATGTATGAATACAATTATATTTATTCCATCCATCCATTCATAATAATTCTGCCCGAAGGCAGATCCTTCACTGAAATCACTTCATTTTCATGCTATGCTTGCAGCTTTACTAGGGAATTGTAGGTGTGGTAGCTTCCCGTTGCTTTCCACACCGGTGAAGGATGATGATGATATTGATAGGGATAAAGACGATGGCCATATGATTTCGGGGACCATTTGGGCCTTAACATTTTCCCGACATTTGTCTTACAGGTGAGGAAAAACCCCGATAAACACCTCACCCAGAAAAACTGCCCCGACCCGGAATCGAACCCGGGCTCGCTACGTGACAAGGCAGCACGCTACCTCAAGACCACAGCGGTGGACTTATATTTATTGAAAGTCTGAAAATGCGTTACTTTCATATTATCAAAGTAATGTAACTATTGGATTGCTAATTGCATCTCGTAAATGAGAGCTGCTGAGGGAATTGCAGTCACATTTATACAAAACGACTAATACTCGGCGTGCGTTGCTACACCTTACTTACTCACTGGCACTATCGAACCCGTAGGTTCATGGCCACGCGGACATAAGCCTCTCCATACATCCCTATCCAGAGCTAATGCTTTACAATAATTCCCTGTATAATCTGCTTCTCTCAACTCATAGTTAATGTTATTCTCCCACCTCATTCTTGGTCTACCAACTGGGCGCTTTTCCTCTGGCTTTCCTACAAGAAGCTTCCATGCAAGTCGTTCATTACCCATACGTGCAACATGTCCTGCCCATCACAGTCTACGAGACTTAACTGTTCTTATTATATCTGGCTTCCTATAAAGACCATGTAGTTCGTTGTTATGTAGTCTTCTCCATTCACCTGTCTGTTCACCTCTCTCTTTGGTCCAAAAAATTTCCTAAGTACTTTATTCTCAAATAATTGTAATCTCCTTTCCTCCCTTAAAGTAAGAGTCCATGTTTCGCACCCATATAATATAACTGGTAGAATAATAGTTTTATATATTTTCAGTTTAACGTTTTTTGAAAGGAGTTAGGACATCAAGAGTCTCTGCAATGCATAATAGCACGCATTTCCAGAATTGAGCCTATGTTTAATTTCTTTGTGCATCTCATTCCTATTTTTGATTATTGTTCCTAGGTATTTGAATTCAGCCACTTCCTCAAAATTTCCCTCATTTGTCATTAGCTGTCCATTTCCATTATATAATGAATTTCTACGTGTGACCATATATTTAGTTTAATTGATATTTACTTCCAGTCCTAATTTTTTAGTGTTACTCAATAGTGTGTGCGTGTTGTCCATTAGTATCTCCTCTCTATCGACCAATAGTACTGCATCATCAGCATAAACTAACAGCTTATTAATGCCATTGAGTTGTAAGCCTTCCTTATTCTCTAAAGATTTAATGGCATGCTCTAGTACAAAATTAAATAGTAGAGGAGATAGTGCATCTCCTTGCTTCAACCCATTCTGGATACAAAAAGTGTCCGAAAACTGTTTGCCTACACGCACCCTACTCTTTGTGCCATTTAAGACACATTCGTATAGGCCTAAGTCTAACTAACTTTTTAGGAATTCCGAACTCCAGCAGGATACTATATAACTTCTCCCTCTTAATTGAATCATATGCTTTTTTGAAGTCTACATATAGTTGATGTGCAGTACCATTATATTCCCATTTCTTTTCTAAAATCTGTCTTATACTAAAAATCTGATCTGTTGTAGACATGTTTCTTCTAAATGCACATTGATGATCTCCTAGAATGTCATCAATATAGGGAGTAAGTCTGCTTACTAATATATTTGTAAGAATTTTGTACGAAGTTGAAAGTAATGAGATGCCCCTGTAGTTGTTGCAATCAAGTTTTATCTCCTTTCTTATAAATTGGTACGATAACTGATTCCTTCCATTCATCTGGAAGAGCTTCTTTTTCCCAAATCATACTAAGTAACCAGCGTATCTTGTCCATCAATTTATTTTCTCCCCCTGATTTTATCAGTTCTGCTGGGATATCACCTGAACCTGATACTTTATAATACATCTTCAATTTTTCAATCGCCATTTCAACCTCCAATGCACTTGGTTCTACGACTAGCATTTCTGCTGTCTGTAAATTATCCTCAATGTACTGTTCTCTATGCACATTTAATAGCCGATTAAAGTAACTTTTCCATCTATTTAATATACTTCTGGAATCTGCAATCATATCCCCATTTTAATTCCGAATTATGTTTGTTTTACCTGAAACCCTTTCTTCTCTATACTAATTCCCTGATATAATTCTCTAATGTTCCTATTTTTGCGTTCATTTCAAGGTAATTTACCTTTTCTCTCAAATAGTCCCTTTTTTAGTCTTTAGTAACTACCCAATTGCTCTAAACTTACCTCATTTGGCTCGTGTAACCATTTCATTTTTGCTAGCTTTCTTTTCTTTACAATGTCGGCACATTCCTCATCAAACCATTTCTTATTTTGCCTCTTTTTTAAACAACCAATGCTTTCTGATGCTGACAATTTTATAGTATCTCTTATAGCCTCCCATTCTTTATTTATATCAGTTTCTTCTTCGTTTGCCACATTGTCATCTGAAGTTTCCATACTTCAATCTATTAGCAATTTTGATTTGGTATTCTTGCCGCATTTGATCATTTTCAAGTTTTTTAATTCAAATTTTACAGAATCACCTTTATCGTTTGTTCCTCTCATAAGCGATAGCCGTTGTCTGATTTTCACCCTGACCAGATGATGATCCGAATTTTAGTCTGTGTCTCAAACTGATCTAACATCGATGATGCTACTGTGCCAGCGTTTGTCCAATAATACATGATTTATTTGGTTCCAAATAAATAAAATATTAAAGGTTAATTAAACTGTATGTTATTCGCTGAGACGTACCAAACATGGCTGTTGTTAGTTTTTAAAATCGGATTTCAGTAAACCTCCACTTTCAATTATCATATTTCGTCTATTTTTGAATAATGCCTACCTCGGTTTATTTTAATGGGATATACTGAGTATCGTTGTAATAAATTAACAATTGCGATCGCTAGAGCTAATTTTAAATTTTCACTTCTGTGAACTCCTACACCTAATGGTTTTAGAGGGACCAGTTTTAAATCTAAACCGTCCGTGGACCCGCTCAAACACACAAAATAATTATTTTAGGAAAAAGAGAAAATTACATGCGAAATATGGTATAGGACATACAGCATGCACCATCTATTGGCGATTGTTTCAAATACTCTAAGTACATATTGGTGTTAAATCAAATAACAGTGCATTAGCAATGGGACATAGACCAATTTGGATGAAAAAGTTAATTTTGAAAATGTTGGCACTTAGATCATTTTTCCCCGCCACTCTACAAGTGTATTCACTATATTTAGGGGTACAGAAAATTAAAAAAATAATTGTAAGGTTTTGTGCTGTCAGATTTGATATGGATTATCCCGTTATTGATTGATCTCAACTCGAGGAAGTAGTAATTATGAAGCTTAAATCACATACATACCAAATTTCATCCAAAGCGCATTGTCTTAAGAGTGTTATCTGGAATGATATTTTTTTAAAATGATAGTGACTTAATAATGCTCACTTAAACTTAACCTAGATTTTATTATCATTATTATTATTCCTATTGTTTAACACACACACGTTTTAATTTTGTAACCAAATTCTACATATAACCATCAATTAAAAAAAGCAAGATAATTCGTTAACCAGAAAATAGTAACGTTGGGAGAAAGGATTAACCTGAATGTTGAAATTTTATTCGAGACATTTTCAAAGATCTAGCTGCCGAAACGCATATTTTCTCATAACGAAACTTGGTATATATTATTTTATAATAAAATAAAGCTCTGAAACTCAATATATAATTTTTTGTGTGTAGTACTCTGTAATAAACTTCACAAAGCCAACTCGGTGAAGAATTCGCTTAGTTTACACATTACCTGCATGACATCTTTTGATATTATTGTACTGTGATGACGTAAATTTTACTGCCGTGACGCATTATTGTAGACTCTGTGATTGTAAATATGTTCTGTGCTCTATCCTCTCCTAATTTACCCCTCCTAGTTTCCCCTTCCTTACGTCATCGACGCAATTTTGGTTGCACGATGACTGATGTCCGGGACCAGAGGCCTTGCTTAGTTAACAGTCGAAGTCAACCCTTGGTTTCAGCAAGTCGGCGGGTGTCGAAGAATCGATCCCTTGCCAAAGGACTGTTCATTTACATTTCAAGAAGAAGAAAGCTGTTATGAAGTACATTGTATAAGTTGGGCGTGTCTGAGAACATTCGTATGCATGAGTGTAATATTATTATTGTTCTTTAATATTGACGACTGTTCTATTATTTTTCATATATATTATGTTTATACTTCACTTATTTCAAACAGCTATGTATACTATTTAATACTTTTGACGTATTTAAATTGTATTCACTTTTAGTTAAGCTTATATGTCTTATCTTTATAGCTTGCTTAATTGTTGCTGTCTAAACTTGAATCTAAGTATTGAGTGCCTATATAGCGATTCCCATTCCTGTCTTGATAGACGTAAACTATATAGTCAGTAAAGTAAAATATGATTAGCCTTCCCTATATGTTATGTTGAATAATACACTAGAGGTGCTTCATAAGGAATATGAATGATGTCTGTATTTTGGGCTCAGCTGCAGACTCTGCCCGATAACTTTTATGTCCTACAAGTTGGTTTGGCAAATTACGATAGGTTCCGTGAAGAGAGAGCAACTCTCTTTCTACTCCCGTGCATTATTAACTACATGTCATTTTCATTATCTATTTTTAAAATATTTGATCACTTTTATAGGAAACCCACTTCTTAGTTATTTAAATATTTTGATTCTAGAGTAAATTGTGTATAAATAAAATAAATATTAACTTTTTTGGTTTACTGGTTGTTTAATAACATTATTTCTATTTTTAGCTCTTTTTGTTCCGTACACACAAATTGTCAAACCACTTTCCTGCTCATTTTACACAGTTATAGAATGGGACAACTTCACCTATATGTGTATTAAGAGGAAGAGAATCTAATAATGATTTTGCGAAAATATCGTTGAAATGGACAGTCACAATGGCAAATGGTGAGGAAACAAAGAAACATCAGCATTCATTTACAATGAAGTTACATAATTAGAGAAGGTTTGTTTCTGTTTTTATAATACTGAAAGAGTGAAAATTGCTTTCAGCCATATGTGCAACAAATCGGAACAAATGACGGCGGAGGATGGAATTGTTGTGAGAAAGGAATCAGAGCGATAATTGCGCTGTGCAACGGCAACAAGAGTGAGTTTAGAGCTGTGTTTGAAAGAACATCTGTGTACAATACCGGCGTTTTATTTTCCACTCCTTAATGAAGAAAAAGTCTAAATAGACAAAGCAAACTCTCCAAGCAAAGAGCAGGCTTGTAGTGAGAATAAAACGCAACGTAGGTAACACTCAATATTCCTTGTAATATACATTCCAGGAATGCTTTTAGCGAATTCCGAAGGAATGGAGCTATTGACTATGTTCTCATAGAAAAACATATGTAAACAAATACAGATTTTCACCGTTCTTATCAAGTAGACATAAAAAATAAAGCATAATATTAAGGAATAAATGATAAAATTAAAATAAATAATCTTTACCATATAAAATATTTAATGCATAAATTTAATATTCCATAAAATCTAAATATTTATCGTAAAGCTGTTTAAAATGTAACATCTCAAAAATTAGACCTAATTGTAAGTTATATAGTATCCTGCTGGAGTCCGGAATTCCTAAAAAATTAGACTTATGCGAATGTGTCTAAGTGAAACAAAGAGTAGGGTGCGTTAGGCAAACAGTTTTCGGACACTTTTGAACTCCAGAATGGGTTGAAGCAAGAGAAGCACTATCTCCTCTACTATTTAATTATCTTTAGAGGATGAAGAAGACCTACAACTAAATGGTATTAATAAGCTGTTACTTTATGCTGATGATGTAGTAATATTGGCCGATAACGAGGAGATACTAAAGGACAACACACACACTATTTAGTAACACTAAGGAATTGGGACTGGAAGTAAATATCAATAAAACTAAATACATGGCCACGCGTAGAATTACATTATATAATGGAAATGAAAAGCTAATAAAAAATGAGGAAAATTTTGAGGAAGTGGCTGAATTCAAATGCCTAGGAATAATTATCACAAATAGGAACGAGATGCATAAAGAAATTAAACATAGGCTCAATTCTGGAAATGTGTGCTATTAAGCATTACAGAGACTTTTGATGCCCCAACTCCTTTCAAAAAACGTTAAACTGAAAATATATAAAACGGTTATTCTACCAGTTATATTATATGGATGCGAAACATGAACTCTTACTTTAAGGGAGGAAAGGAGATTACGAGTATTTGAGAATAAAGTTCTGAGAACAATTTTTGGACCAAAGAGAGATGAATAGACAGGTGAATGGAGAAGACTACATAACAATGAACTATCTGGTCTTTATAGGAAGCCAATATAATAAGAACAGTTAAGACTGCGATGGATAGATCATGTGGCACCTATGGGTAATGAAAGACATACATGGGAGCTTCTTGTAGGAAAACCAAAGGGAAACGCCCAGACTAAGAATGAGGTGGGAGAATAATATTAACTATGATTAGAGATAAGTAGATTATGCAGGGAATGATTGGAAAGCATTAGCTCGGAGGGATGTATGGAGAGCTTATGTCTGCGCGGCAATGAACCTACGGGTTCGATAGTGCCAGTGAGTAAGAGTAAGTATATTACAATGCGAGGTTGGGAAGTGGTTTTTACAAAAGCGAGGATATGATTAAAAACTGAGCGATAGCAAGGTTTTTAATTTCAGAGATTCTGTAAGACTCGATAGTGCCAGTGAGTAAGAGTATGTATATTACAATGCGAGGTTGGGAAGTGGTTTTTACAAAAGCGAGGATATGATTAAAAACTGAGCGATAGCAAGGTTTTTAATTTCAGAGATTCTGTAAGACACTTCACAAACATGCGTTGTACATATTTTTTACAGGATGGCGTTTCCAAGATATTAATTAAGAGTAAAATAGTAATATCTGTGTTGAAAATATTTTCGTCCATTAAAAATAACTGACTAACGTTAACAGAGTGGCCTATGTTTATACGGTAAATGCCAAAAATAATTTAGTTGAGACTACACCAGTATTAAACTAGCGCAAGTACGAATTTATTGTGTATTTTGTTTCAAATAATGTTCAGCTCATTTAAAATGCAGTGATTTGTTTCGTATAATGTATATTAACACTAACTTTTGGATATATTTCAGTATATAAATTGTACGTAGTATTCATAAAGGGCAGTGGTTTTTACTTCCCGCAGGAGGAAAGTAATTTGTAATATTGCAGTACAGTAGGTTGGCAACCCCGAAATTTAGGAAATTGAACTTTCTGTCATGATCGCCATTGTACGACAGAATGCAATAACGTGCAAAAAATATTTATAGTATATAAAGGTCTGATCCTGAGAGCTATGCCGGCGGTAGCATTGCTGCCGACAGGGTTGCCCATGCCGGAATGGTCGAAGTTGATAAGCCAGACGAAAAAAAAGTGCCTTGGTCGAAAGAGTGACGATCTTTCACCGTAAAAATACAACCGTCAAGAAATGCGGACATGGGTTCAACTGGGGTAAGATTTTCCGGAGGTCAAATAGTCCCCCATTCGGATCTCCTGGCGGGGACTACTTCAGGGAACTCATGCCAAAGGCTCAAACACAGGGATATGTTCCTAGGAACATGGAATGTTAGGACTTTATACAATAGCGGGGCACTAGAGATATTAACGCGGGAATTAGATAAATCACCCTTGGATATAGTCGCTTTACAGGACGTTAGGTGGCCAGGAGAAGGTAGTCAGGAATCAGGAAGCTTTGTGTTATACTACGGGGGTACAGAAAGACCTGCATTTGGAACGGTTTTTTTTTAGTCAGAAGGAGGATCCTATCCGCTATCCGAGATATTAAGTTTGTTAGTGATAGGATATCATACATAATTCTAAAGGGCAAACGACATTATTTTATAATTGTAAATGTACATGCCCCCACAGAAAATAAAGATGACAAGATCAAGGATGAGTTCTATGAATAATTATAATGCTTATTCGATAGCCTTTCACGATATCATATTAAAATTGTCTTAGGAGATTTTAATGCAAAAATGGGGCGGGAAGATATATTCAAACCAACAATAGGCAAATTCAGACTTCATGAAGATAGTAACGACAATGAGGCTAGATTAGTCACCTTCGCCACATCAAAGAATCTCATTGTTAAGAGCACAACATTTCAGCATAGGGATATTCATAAAAACACCTGGAAATCTCCAGATGGCGAAACTCGGAACCAGATAGATCATGTATTAGTGGACAAACGCTGACACAGTAGCATCATCGATGTTAGATCAGTTAGATGGACAGACCGCAATTAGAATCATCATCTGGCCAGGGTGAAAATCAGACAACGGCTATCGGTTATGAGAGGAACAGACGCTAAAGATGATTCCGGAAAATTTTAATTAAAAAACTTGAAAAAGATTAAATGCGTCAAGAATACCAAATCAAAATTGCTAATACACTTGAAGTACTGGAATCTTCAGATGACTACGTGACAAACGAAAAAGAAACTGATATAAATAGAGAATGGGAGGCTACAAGAGATACTGTTAATTGTCAACATTAGAAAGCATTGGTTGTTTAAAAAAGAGGCAAAACAAGAAATGGTTTGACGAGGAATGTGCCGACATTGTAAAGAAAAGAAAGCTAGCAAAAATGAAATGTTTACACGAGCCAAATGATGTAAATTTAGAGCAATTGGGTAATATTAGAAGGGAAATCAACAAGTTAATAAAGAGCAGAAAGAGGGAATATTTGAGAGAGAAGATTAATGATTTTGAATTGAACGCAACAAATAGGAACATTAGAGAATTATATCAGGGAATTAGCATAAAAGAGAAAGGCTTTCAGTCTAGAACAAACATAATTCGGAATGAAAATGGGGATATGATTGCAGAATCCAGGAGTATATTAAATAGATGGAAATGTTACTTTAATCAGCTATTAAATGTACATACAGAACAGGAAATTGAGGAGGATAATTTACAGACAGCAGAAACGCTAGTCGCAGAACCAAGTGTATTAGAGGTTGAAATGGCTATTGAAAAATTGAAGATATATAAAGCATCAGGTTCAGATGAGATCCCAGTAGAACTGATAAAATCAGGGGGAGAAAAATTGATGGACAAAATACGCTAGTTTCTTAGTATGATTTGGGAAAAGGAAGTTCTTCCAGATGAATGAAAAAGAATCATTTGTCGTACGAATTAATAAGAAAGGAGATAAAACTGATTGTTACAACTACAGGAGCATCTCATTACTTTCAACTTCCTACAAAATTCTAACAAATATATTAGTAAGCAGACTAACTCCCTATATTGATGACATTATAGGAGATCATCAGTGTGCATTTAGAAGAAACAGGTCTACAACAGATCAGATTTTTAGTATAAGACAGATTTTAGAAAATAAATGGGAATGCAATGGTACTGTACATCAACTATACGTAGACTTCTAAAAAGCATATGATTCAATTAAGAGGGAGAAGTTATGTAGTATCCTACTGGAGTTCGGAATTCCTAAAAAGTTAGACTTATACGAATGTGTCTAAATGGCATAAAGAGTAGGGTGTGTGTAGGCAAACAGTTTCCGGACACTTTTGAAATCCAGAATGGGTTGAAGCAAGGAGATGCACTATCTCCTCTACTATTTAATTTTGTTATAGAGCATGTCATTAAATCTTTAGAGAATGAGGAAGGTTTACAACTCAATGGTATTAATAAGCTGTTAGTTTATGCTGATGATGTAGTACTATTGGCCGATAGCGAGGAGATACTAAAGGACAACACGCACACACGATTGAGTAACATTACGAAATTAGAACTGGAAGTAAATATCAATAAAACTAAATATATGGTCACATGTAGAAATACATTATATAATGGAAGTGGACAGCTAATGACAAATGAGGGAAATTTTGAGGAAGTGGCTGAATTCAAATACCTAGGAACAATAATCACAAATAGGAATAATATGCACAAAGAAATTAAACATAGGCTTAATTCTGGAAATGCGTGCTATTATGCATTGCAGAGACTCTTGATGTCCCAACTCCTTTCAAAAAAATGTTGAAATGAAAATATACAGGGCTTCCAATATAAAACCGGACACGCCTCACGGGGTTTCACCCGTCAGGCAGCGCTCTCTCCTCGTCCGCATTTCACTCTGCCAGCCGCAGAGTGTCCGGTTTTATACTGGAAACCCTATATAAAACTATTATTCTACCAGTTATATTATATGGGTGCGAAACATGGACCCGTAATTATTAACAATTATATACAAAGTAATTAGTGTGTGTAATGCTATTGTGTTATTATTTAATTGTAATATTATTGTGTTTTCTTTATATAATTGTAATGCTAATTTTTTTTAGTGTATAATGCTATTGTGCTATTATTTAATTGTAATATTATTATTGTGTTTTCTTTATGTAATTGTAATGTTATTGCTTTTTTAGCTGTTTATTTTTCTTTACACTAGTACCAATTTTACTTTATTGTAACGGACTGTCAACAGCACGTACGGCTTACTGCCGTGCGACCCATATTTGTAAATAATATTGTAAATATCTTACTTTTTGTCTAATAAAGTCCTACTACTACTACTACTTTAAGGAAGGAAAGGAGATTACAGGTATTTGAGAATAAAGTACTTAGGACAATTTTTGGACCAAAGAGAGATGAACAGAGAGGTGAATAGAGAAGACTACGTAACAATGAACTACATGGTCTTTATGGGAAGCCGGATATAATAAGAACAGTTAAGTCTCGTAGACTGCGATGGGCAAAACATGTTGCACGTATGGGGAATGAAAGACTTGCATGGAAGCTTGTTGTAGGAAAGCCAGAGGGAAAACGCCCAGTTGGTAGGCCAAGAATGAGGTGGGAGAATAACATTAACTCTGATTTGAGGGAAAGATTATACAGGATATGATTGGAAAGGATTAACTTAGGATAGGGATGTATGGAGAGGTTATGTCCACGCGGCCATGAACCTACGGGTTCGATAGTGCCAGTGAGTAAGTAAGTAAGTGAGTATATAAAGGTCTTGACAATTGACCATTGAACATTACTATTAATAGTCATTTTAAATCGTTGTTGTATAAATTTTTATATCCCTCTTTTATTAAACATTAATAAAGCCTAAATAATTTATAATCTGCATAAATAAAGTAAACTAAATTTTAATTGGTAATAAAAGTAATTAAAACCTTCATATAGCCAAATATGTTTGATTCAATATTAAACATAGGAATAGACCAATACGGATAAAGCATATGGTCATGTGACGTAATAAAGCTTTTATGATGTTAAGATGGCGATTTCATCATCCTGCATGAGAACTTGAGTTGGAAGGAAGCAATCGCTGAAGACTTCCTCTGCAATATTGTGAAGAGGTAAAGAAAATGAATTATTAGTAATACATGTAATAAACTATACATCTGCTTAATCCTGGAAACACATGCTATTATGTATTACAGGGGCTTTTGTCATCTCAACGTCTCACAAAGAATGTTGAATTAAAATATACAAAACAGTTATTTTTACAGTTATAGCCTACGTATGTGAAACATGGTCTCTTATTTTAATAGAAAAGTAGTGATTACGAATATTTGAGAATAAATTCTTATATATTGCGATGGCCAGTCCATGTGCACGAAAGCGGAATACACGGGGGGCTTGGAAACTTCTTGTAGGAAAACCGGAGGGGAAAGACCTCACTAGGTAGGCGAGGAAGGTGAATTATACAAGGGATGGGTGGTAAACATTTGCTCTCGGTAGAGATATATAGAGAATTTACGTCCGTGTGATCATGAATCATTGAGTTAGTTATATAATCAGGTAAGCCATTCGCATGCAGTAGTTAATACAACTAAATAGACAAAAGTATATCTGAACTGAACCGGGGTATGATGTCAAGACCTCTAGCTTTACACAGTAGTTTTCTCACCAACTGTACTTTCCGCCCAATCCAATAACAGTCACATTTTTATATGTTTATATTAGCTTGACCTGTATCTATCTATGTAATGGAATCTTTCAACACGAACTTCACCCATTTAAAATCATTGGATTGACCTGAAAGATTGTATACTTGTAAAGCACCAATGACAATACAATAATTTCATATCGTTTTCTAAAATCCTGGCCAGAATGATCAGAAAATCAGAAAAAGTTTCAGTGTAATTATGTAACGGAATCTTTCAACACGACTGTCATCCGCTTAAAATCATTGGATTGAATTGAAACTTTGTATACTTGTAAAGAACCAATGACAATACAATAATTTCATAAATGGTTTCCAAAATCCTGGCCAGAATAATCAGAAAAAAAGTGTTTATGTAAGTATGTAACGGAATCTTTCAACACGATTTTCACCCACTTAAAATCATTGGATCGAGTTCAAACTTTGTATACTTGTAAAACACCAATGACAATACAATAATTTCATAAATGTTTCTAAAATCCGGGCCAGAGTCAGCAGAAAATCAAAATAATAAAAACCGGTATAATAGTTTTTTGCGGACTTAACAAGTTCTTACTCAATCGTTGCAAGAGCTCAGTTGGTAGAGCGGTGGACTGTTGTGGTATATAATTTTAGTAATACATAGGTCGCTCGTACAAATCCGGCCCGGAGGATTTTTTCTAGTAGAGTATTCATTTTAGCTCATACTACAATAGGATCGAATTTAAAGATTTTACATTTTTATCTTATTCTGTAAAATATTAAAACTAAAAACTAAATAATACTTTAAAAAACTAAAACAACATGCTTTATTAGAAAACCAAACTAAAAAATAAAAAATAAATAATAGTTTTAAAAAACTAAAATAACACACTTTATTAGAAAAACTGAACTAAAAAATGAAAAATAATATTGATTTCCAACAAGCTTGGGATAAAATGAATGTGATCAGCAAAAAAAGAAAAAAAACTCTAACACATTTAGAATAAAACTAGAGTTAACTACAAAAAAAATAATTTTGCCATCAAAAGCGTGGGGTGCTTTTTAAGATTTTTACATTTTCTTCTTAGAGACTTTACTTTTACTAATATCTGTTTATTATCAAATATATTAATTGATATAGAGCACCCTACGCTTTCGATGGTAACATTCTTTTTTTTTTGTACTTAACTCTAGGTTTATTCTAAACGTGTTGGAGATTTTTTATGTTGCTCACATTAATTTTATCCCAAGCTTGTTGGAAATTAAAATTATTTGTCATTTTTTAGTTCGGTTTTCTAATGAGGCGTGTTGTTTTATTTTTTTTAACTATTATTTATTTTTCTATTTGAAGGGTTCGTGTACCCAAATAGTGAATTTGCATTCATATGTTTCCTGGGCGTATTAATTTCAATATAACGTTTTCTATTTAGATGATAAGGCACGGAATAAATCCCATCACAATGTTTTCTTACAAGGGAACTCTCAACCATTGCATGACGAAACGCACCTGTAAATTTCTTCCATAAATACGTTGTGATGTACCTACGCCCTGACCAAAAAAATTACAGCCATTTTAAACTGCAAAGTACATACATCGAAGCTAGAGTCCAGCAATAGTAACACACCTTACGGATCAGATATACTAAGATAGCATACTAAAATTAAGAAAAAATATTTCTATACAGTAAAACTTGTTCAAAGCGGAATCGCATGGGACCATCTTTTTTTTCACCTTAGACAAAATTCTGCATTATAAAAATAAAAAATTATTGACCAATATTAAATTATAGAGTACCACATATGGCTTTTTATGTACCTTGGATTAATTGTAGTTCCTCTGCCGTTGAAAAGTGAAGTATAGTATGTACGAGCGATTTCGACGGTAACGCGCACAAAAAAAAAAATAATAAGACCAGTCCGTTTCGTCAGCGTTAAAAATGTCTCTTACGCGCGTATCCTGAAGTTGAAGTATGTCGTTTTGGTGTCCACTCACTAACTATACTTTCGTCCACATCCTTTGATTCCCAGCAAATTTCATTCCACATTGTATCGTCTTTTAAAACTGTACAGCCAAATTGAAGATGCCTTGAAATAATTATTCTCTAGGGATGTAGCATCAGTTAAGCTTGGGTTTGAAGCATCGGTCCCGAAATTTGGTATTTTTTGATCGTGCACTTGTAAAACATTCCCAAAATACTTCCTTGATTTAATTTGTTTATTTACTTATTTATTATTCATTTTTTTATTTCCTCTTCGTCTGATATTTTCCTTACATCCTTTCATTAATTATTTTTTATTTGTGTTTTAAAATCTCATAAATGTCGTTTTTTCCACATTTAAATTTCGTCTTTATTTCGCGTACTGAGAGTTTGTTTTTCTTTATCTTCAATCACTTTCACTTTTTCGTTTAATGACAATGATACATACGGTTTAGCCATCTTCATTCCGTAAATTCAGAATGCTACCTGTCAAAGATACAGACACAATTAGTCTCAGGTTTTAAACTAATTTAAGGTTTTACAGTGCACTGGTTATTTGTAAGACAGATATCACGTGTCAAATATTTGTTAAAATAACTTATATTTTACAAAACTGGTGTGCAATGGGGCCAAAAGAAAACTTCAGTTACAGGTAGAAAATTTTCTTCACCCGGCAGCAGATCATCCCTTATTGTTATTTCGTCTAATGGGAATTCAATGAAGTGGAAACTAGTGTATTTCTCTCTAAGTCTTTCCGCCTTATAAACATTTTTTTTCATGAATTGTGTAGAAATGTCCTTCCGCTTCCGCTGTGGACAGATTCCGTTTTATGAAAAATAAATGCACGTAAAATTATTATTATTTCGCCGGGACCAATAAAGTTGTTCACATTGGACAAATATCCGCATTATTCACGATCCGAATTAAACAGGTTTTACTGTATAATTTTATAATAATTACCGCGTTAAATAAAATAAATATCTATCGATTCTAAGAGGATGAATGAATACACGAATAGTCACTTTGCCTCATGATTTGCTTATGCAAGAGCGAAAATATATGTGGAAAATTGTTACATCTTAAGTCTACATGATTTACAATTATAGTTAAGTTTCTGGATTTGTTCACGAGCATTTTCAGTCCTCTCTTGTCATGGGCGACGATAGACTAGCATCCATTCCATTTAGTTGACAAAAGGCTTGGCCTTTAACAGGGGTTATTTGGAACTTTATTCTCCTATCTGTGGATGCGAATATATCCGCACATTTTTTCTTCACCCCCTGGGCTCTCTTGCCTGCGTACTGGTCCCTCATGGTGGTTTCCTGCATTTTTTCTGGTTATGTGACCACCATTCTCCGTTTTATACTATAGCTCGTTGAGCGATGTTTTCTAAAGCAATAATATATTTGAACCTTGTATTAGACATCCTGTCGCTCAATGTTATATCTAGTAAATTTTGCTCCATTTTTCTTTGGCATATTTCAATGCTTTTCTGTTCTCTTTCCGTAAGGGTCCATATTTGGGAAATATACAACTATAAAGTGATATACAGGAGTGTACTGCCTTCAATCTTATATTCCTAATCGAAGATTTATCCAAATCAGAAAGCCTTCCAGGTTTGAGATATCCTTCCTTTTATTTCGTTATCGATTCTTTGGCGGAAATATATTGTATATCTTAGATTGATGATCCACATATTCTTCTATATGTTTAATTTCGGTTCCCACTATTTCTATTTTCTTATACTTAATTTCAGTTCTCACTATGTATATTTTCTTTGTGTCTACAAAACATTATTTTGATGGTTGGACTGATCATATCTAATCGATAGATAATATTTTTATTTGTGAGAATTTAAGATGTTTCAAATTATGTGACATGTAAGTGACATAGCTATACTGTACAGTGCTGGCAACACTTTTAATTAAAGGACCCATAAGAAAACAGTACACCACCAATAATATAAAGTTAAGTGTATTTCAGACAACTTGCAATATTTGCTGCAGGCTATGTAATTTGTAAATGACAAACGTGAGTTTCTGTTTCGCATTCCATTTTTAGAATTAATATTTTCTTTTCTCATTTGTTGATTAAAGAGTACATATTTTCCCCTTTTGTTTTAGTCTTCCATACTTATAAGAGATTTCATTCTAAGTTTCAAGACAAACATTTGTTGTTTAATGAACAAACGCTGCTTTACAATACACACATATGGGTTTTTTTAAATTTATTTTAGAGTATATGTAAATGAAACGTATTTAATTACTTACCATAATTTAAAAGTGATTTTTCTCCTTTTCGTACGAAATCGTTGCAAATAAGGAAGTTACGAAACTGAAGTTTACGAAACTAGCTAAATGCAATTTTAGTTTCAGAGGAATTTGACATGTACAAATTTATGTTTAAAGGAATAGGTCGCAACGATCATTTATCCCATATAAATTACTTTATAGGACTATGAAAGCGATTGAACATTTATTTCTTAGTTAAAAGTTTAACAGCTAGAAATCCGTGAAATACGTGAGTCATGATAACGTGAAATGTTCTAATTTTGTCATTCGCTTGTGCCATTTCTTAACTCCACTTCACATAACCTAAAGAAAAGGAATTTTTAAATTGCGAAATAACGCGAAATCCTACGATGACGCGAAATAACACCGAAATTAAAAATTTTCAACGAATTCCGGAGATTTTTTCTTCTATTTTTCATAGCACATTTTTAAACACTTTTTCGGATTATTTCTTCTTTTTAATTGCTATATCTTATGGCGCCATATCTGCTTCCTCCATGCAGTCTTGCAAAGTGAAATGATTGCAAGACAGTTCACAACATACAGGTAATATTTTGTGTCGTTCTCATGCTCAAATATGGTCTTTCCATGGATTTTAAGTTCTATGGCCAATATGAATTTCAATAAATACAAATTATATTAACGTGTAAGATAAGGTTTTTCTCCCCTAAATTTTTGCAGACATAATTATCAATTTTATATCAATCATTATTAAGTAATCGTATGTTCAAATCTGAAGAAGACATTTCTTTAAGTATAAGCAGTAACCTGACAATAATGCAAGCGCTGCCAAATTTGAATAAGCTAACAATGGACCATGAGTAATGATATCATATTGATAAATATTATTATTTCCAATTTAATTAAAACAGAATTAATTAGATAAACACATTTTTTATTGGATTACATATCTATAACATGGATTTAACAAAATGTAACAAAACAAATACTGACAGTTTAAACAACAATGGTCACGCGCAATTTTAATTCCCCCTCATTCCCCCTTCAAACTTTGTTTCAATCAACAGATACATTCAGTTAATGTGAAATGTGTACCTTAGTCAGTTTGTGTTTTACTTAAGTCTCAAGTAATTTTCATTATCATTTGTTTTTTATTTTTTAAATTTCTACCAATTGCCATTCCAAAACCAAGTGTGTCAGCCACTCTTAAGAATGAGAATGCAGAGATACTCACTCTTGTTGTTTTTTTAAAAGGTAAATTTTGATTACAAATTAGTGACTACGATTAAAATGTTATGAATGTTAGTGTATTAAAATCTATATTAATTATACAAGCTAAAAGTTGATCTTAAACTACTGGATATATCATTCTTGTTGTGTTTAATATACTAAACTAGGATTAAAAAGACTCAAATTTACATTATTTAGAATAACACCGCCAAATCCCCAATAACATCCAAATCTTGAAATTTTAAAACGAATTTTCCCTAAAAATAAAATCACTTTCACGGATCTCTATTAATAGTGCAATAATATATATATATATATATATATATATATATATATATATATGTATATATATATATAATTTTAGCATTTATGAAACACTGATATATAAAAATTCAGTTGACAGTTTCATAATTTTAAATTGTCATCAATCCCCACGAATAATTGAATTTATTTCAACTAAAGACGGTATCTTCACTTTCACATCCTTGCATTTGCTTAGGATACATAAAATAAGTAAAATATACCTTCTTAGGTTAAATCCGTCGTCCCCAACTTATAAAATAAATATTCTTTATGCCTGTAGGCCTTTCAGAACATCCGTTCTATCTTCAGCAGGTCCTTCGTCGCTACAATAATCAGTATGATGTTTGATGCTGCTAGTCCTAATGTGATCATGACAACACCGCATTAGGACCAGCAGCATCAACCATCATACTAGATATTGTAGCGAAGAAGGACCTACTGAAGATGGAACGGATGTTCTGAAAGGCCTACAGGCATAAAAATACATATTTTAAAAGTTAAGGACGACGGATTTTACCTAAGAAAGTATCTTTTAATTTATTTTATTTTATTACTCTCCACCTCAACGGTTTTAACAATGAATTTTATTAGTATTGAGGATTCATTCCTCTCCAGAACATTTAACAAAAAAAGATTTCATGCTAATACCAGTTTGATTTTCTGTACAACAATTATGGTCTTGCTAAAAATTTCGGGTGTAGTGAGCAGTTCAAAATTAAAAATCCAACTCATCAGTATTAAAAAGTAAATAATTTATTTTCAATAAATGGTTTTGTACTATTCAAAGTTATAATTTCTTGGTTGACTGAGTCCACTATCATTGTCTGGGATAATATAGATTAATCGGTTCGATCACCGATTGGGCAAGTATCGTGGGTAAGATTTTCTGGCGTTTTATTCACCTGTAAAACAAATGTGGAAAACTCTAAGGCCCAATTTATCATTATGGCATTTTAATTATCCTGTATATCCACATTGCATAGTAATAATATACGGGTAAATGCCTTACATGTTCATGTTACCACACCATTGAACTGATAACTCATCACAGGAAAACCTTATTGTCCTTATATGTTCAAAAAATTATGTATGTGATCCAGAGCTGAAATTCCTCTCTGATAGGGCGCATTCCTGTGAGGAAGAACAGGCATGCGATACGTAAAATAAACTACAGAATGGGAGTTCAACCAATCAAAATGAAATTTTGAGAAAGTATTATGTAACTGAAAGAAAAGCAGGAATAAATCAAAAACTCATATTACTTATTTTTATGAATTTTTTACCGACGTATATGAATATTTTATAGGACATTAACGTTGGTAGTCGAACTGTGCAACACATTTAGTCCCAAAGGGAGGAAATTGAATAAATTGGTAATAGAGGGATTTGTTAATGTATTTCTAAAAAAAACAATAAATACATTTACATTATCACTGCATATGGACATGTTTGGTCGTTCGTGCTTATTTACATGCCACTACTGAATGTATATATATATATATATATATATATGTGTGTGTGTGTGTGTATGTGCGCGCGCGCGTGTGTTGTTGAAGAAGCTTGTATGATAAAAAAGGATTTGTGAGTTGTCAATTAACAAATCGGAAAGCTCGTAGGAAGCATTCCAAGAGAGTCTCTCTTTCCATTTTCGGATTTATCTTGTAGAGTATCGACTGGGTTCCAAGGATATTCATACCCTCGCATGTATAAACCATTAGGATGCTCTGATAGACCTGTCGTGTCCAAGATGTGTATAAGAGTGCAATTGACCTAATTGCGAGAATAAATTCCGCAGGGCGAAACCACCAGCGAGTATAAAGGACTGTGAAGTAGATAAATTGTGAGGCATGATCTAATATTGCCAAAAAATTATTTGTGAAGAATCAGTGAAATTTGTGAAGCAAATGAAGTGGATTTGGAAATTTTCTGTGAATATTCGTTGTTTTAATTCAAGGAAGTTACATCGGAATTCGACACACCGATAGAGGCGATATTTCGTATGTTTAAGTCTAAATTGTATAGACGTCCAAGTATAATATCATCATCATCATCATCATCATCATCTTCAAGGTATGGACTTGTTGGTCCGTTCCGCTCCCCGATGCACAATATGCTACAGACCGTCCTTCCAACTTCATTTTGGTCTTCCTACATTTCTTCCCCCTTGAGGTTTTTAATGAAGCATCTGTTTTGATAAACGATTATTTGGCATTCTGCGTACATGTTCGAACGAATTACATTTATTTCTGTATATTGTATTATATATTTGTAAATTATCTCTGATATCTTGACTTCTCTTTCGACCTCTTAAAGATTTACCTGCAACGGATCTCAGAAATCTCATTTCCATTGTCTCATTTTATGTTTATCAGAGGTCGTTAAAGGCCAAGTATCAGACCCGTATGTTAACGTTGGAACGGCACGTACATCTATAAGCATACATAAAAAATGTATACGAATTCTGCTCCCTCCCTCTTTCCAATCCATGAACTTATCTACACATCTCTCATTGTACTATGACATCGTCTTTCGTACAATTAAAATTAGCCTAAAAATAAGCATAAAAAGAAGCCACAAACACACTTTCCCCATATAGGTTGCAGTAAATACGTTTAGTTAAACTCAAGGTCCTCGTCTTGGAGTAACGTGCAGGCGGGAATCTCCAAAGTCAGTGTTCTCGTACCTCTTCTTTTCTCAATTACTTATCAATTGTACTAAAGCATTGCCGTTATCGCCTCTATGCTAACGATCTCCAAATTTACTTACATTCGCCTCCAGATTATCTTTATAACAGCTTGACGAAAATGAATGACGATCTCATGCCTATTTTTAACTGGTCTTCAAGTTTCAGTCTAAATCTGAGTCCTAACAAATCACAAGTCATCCTAATGGGACAACAAAGACTGCTCACAATCGTTGACATATCTATAATTCCAAACATTACTATAAATAATGCAATGATCCTTTGTTTCTTCAGTACTAGATGTTGCACTACATCATCATCATCATCATCATCACTCCAAGGATTAGGCAATTGCCCGTTCCGACTTCATATTGCATCAGCCCAACGTCTTCTAGGTCTTCCAACATCACGCCTTCCTCTTGCTTGATAATTTCTGGCTAACAATGGATATCTCTCCTTGCTCATTCCATCCATGTGATCAATCCATTTCTGTCTGTAATTCGTGACTTTATCCAATAAAGGCTGTACTTTCAATTCTTCTCTTATATCCTCATTTCTTATTCTATCAAGTCTTGTACATCCTTTTACTTGTCTTAGGAACCGCATCTCTGCCGTCTGTATTCTATCCTTCTGTCTTTTCACTGGAGCCCAAGTTTCACATCCATACAATATTGTGGGAACCGCCATAACATTATACATTTTTATCTTGGTTTCTTTTCTAATTTTATTTTTGAATGTTCTCTGTATTGTTCCACACACCGTCTGAAATTTATTTATTTTGGAGTCAATATCTCTTTCCACATTGTAGCCAACATCACAGCCCAAATATTTGAGAAACTAGACACCTGTTCTATACTTTGATTTTCTAAAATAATTTTGGTTCTCACTGGATCTCTTCCTCTAAAAGCCATGGTCTTCGTTTTCCTTACAGAAATTTTTAGATCGTATAATTTACATATTTCATTTAATGCATGCATTGATTTCTGTAAGTCGTCTTCATTTTTCTGTATTATGATTACATCGTCAGCAAATAAAAGATTATTTATGCACATTTTATTATCCATTCTTATTCCTGGATTTACTAAAACTTTCCATTTATTAAAAATATCGTCTATATATATATTAAACAAAGTGGGTGATAAACTACATCCTTGTCGTAATCCAGTATTTGTTTTGATTGCATCTGTTCTTTTGAATCCGGTATCTATAATTATATTTGTGTCTTCATATAATGTCTTTATTGTTTCTACAAGGCACAGCGGGTATCCTTTCATTCGTAATATTTCCCATAATTTTTGTCTGTTTACTCGATCGAAGGCCTTATCCAAATCTATAAATCCTATGTGAGTTTCTAAGTTATGTTCTCTTCTCTTTTCTATGAGTTGTTTCAGTGTAAAGACATTGTCTATACATGACCTTCCCTTTCTGAATCCACTTTGATTTTCACTTATTATTACTTCTGTTATGTTTCTCAATCTATTATTATTTATTTTCGTATATATTTTGTAGCCAGTATTCATTAAGCTAATCCCTCTGTAATTCTCGCAATTTCTCCGGTCTCCTCTTTTGAATATATTCTTGACAATTGCTGTTTTCCAAGTGGTTGGAATCCCATAGGTCTGCCAACATATATTAATTAGATGAAGTATTCGTAGTTTACACAATATTCCACTATATTTGATTAATTCCATATTTATATTATCTAATCCTGTTGCTTTCCTATTCTTAGTGGTTTTCAAAGCCATTTCTAATTCATTTATGTCTATTACATCAATATTTTCCACTTTTATTTCTTCCTCATTGTTCTCTTTTCCTTCAATTTCCTCCTTTTTCCAAAGTTTTTCATAATGCTGGATCCATTCTTGTTCTGGGATTATATTCAATCTGGCAGAATCTTTCTCAGTCTGATTTAGATGTTTCACTAATTTATAACCTATTTCTTGTCTTCCATACATATCATGTTCTACTGAGCTTATAAATTTATCCCATGACTCCTGATGGGATTTTCTTATAATGCTTTTAGCAATTCTCCTTTTCATTTTATATTCTTCATAAGATTCTTCTGTTTTCAGTCGTAAGTATGTATGATATGCTTTTTGTTTTTCATTCACTGCATTTTGTATATTCGCATTCCAAGTTCTCAAGCCCTTCCTATTCCTTATTCTATTTTTCTTTCCTAATATCTCATTTGCTGTTTTATGTATTACATTTGATATATTTTCCCATTCAATATTTATATCTTCTGACGTCGCTATCTCTGATATATATTTATTCATTCTGCTTTCATAATGTTGTCTAATACTTTGATCTTGTAATAAATATATTTTATATACTTCTTCTTGGTTTCTTTTGTTCTTTATGTTATTTTTCCGCCATTTAGCTATTATGTTTATTTTGCTTATCACGAGATAGTGATCAGAGTATATATCGCTGCCTCTATGTACTCTCACATCTTTTACCAAGGCTCCTAGCTTGTTGTTTACGATTAAATAGTCAATTATTGATCTTGAGTTATATCCACTTCTTGTATATTTATGTATGTCCTTTTTTCGGAAATAGGTATTCATTATTTTTAATTGATTATAGGCTGAAAACTGTCTCAAATCCTGTCCATTTTCATTTATTGTTATTTCTCCATTATTTCCTATTACATTAGGTATAGGGACATTGCCTACTCTGGCATTTAAGTCTCCACTTATTATTAAATGATGATCTTTTGTATATTTATCAACTAATGTTTGTAATGTTTTATAAAATGTTTTTTTGTTTCTTCTTTCTTGCCTTCCTCTGGGGCATACACAGCAATTATCATCATATATCCTCTTTCAATTTTAAATCTGGCTATCAGGATTCTTTCATTTATAAACTCATAGCTATTCAATTTGTTCTTCCATTTTTCATCTATTAAAATTGCTACTCCACACTGCGCTCTTGTTGTCTGTTCTACTCCGCTATACAACATAGTATAGTGTTGTAAGTCCTTTGTTCCTTTTAGTTTCTTTTTTGTTTCTGTTATTGTTGCTATATTTATTTCTTTTTTCTTTAATTCTCTTTCTAATTCTTCTTCTTTTGTATTTATTCCCCTTACGTTCCAATTTCCCAATTTCAAATGTCCTTTATTCCAAATCGTATCCTTTTATCTTGCTTGGGTCGGTTCCTTTTATGACAATCCGGCTGATTTCCATGAAGCTTCTCAGTAAGATAAATGTCTCCTGGAAGCGTTACGAGCGCTTCGCAGGACAAGGATGGTGGAAGGGCTGCTTCCTCTGAGCCTCCAAACATGCTCCTCTGGGTATCCACCCCCCAAGAGAGGGCTGCTTCTTCCGCTCTTCAAGCCCTACAAGTTTAGCTGTGCTATTCCTTGTCGCCCTGTTGACCGTTGAAGACTTGACTTGACGAAGATGTGGCCGCCCAATATGGATACAGACGCCATTCCTTCGTTGTGAGCTATACTTAGTTCCCCTCGCCTCTTACCCACCAGCAAGATTAACCTAAGTCAATCTTCCCCAGTAGAGTCGTCTGGTTCATCGGGTACTAAGCCCCCCCACCACGTCAAGGTGATAGCTCCTGGGGGGGTGCACTACATCTAGACGCTAATTTTATCTTGCAAACATAAGTGAAACACATCTGTAAAAATACTTTTCTCCATCTTACATTACTCGTATCTCAGACGTTAAAAAAAATCTCTCCTAGTTTCATTAAATCAAACCCTTGTGCAGAATCTTGCCAGATTACGATTATTGTGACGTTAAATATGTTGATATAAACTGAAACTTGTTGCAGAGAGTTTCAATGCTTGCCTTCAATTCTTTTTCAAAATCCGCTGTTACGATCATATTTCCGAACACTTCAATAATCTCTCTTGGCTCCGTCAAAGTGACAGACCTAAATTGCACTATCACTTCTTTTCAAGCTTCTGAATTCCTATACTCCAAGTTACCTGGTGTCCAAATTTGAGAAGATATCTTCTTACCAATCCGGCTTTTCTTCTGCTGAAGTATATGAGTAAGTTATTTTTTACTAGTAGAGTTGTACTAGGGAAGATGGAATCAAGAACACAGAAATAAGACAGGAACTTGAAATATTTGCAATAACTGATAAAAAAGATACATATAGACAAAAATGGAAGCAACACATAGACGAATGAATGAAGATAGATATCCAAAGCAAATAACAAAATACATACCTAAAGGCACCCGAGATGTGGGCAGACCTAGAAAGAGATGGGCTGAAGTCGGAACGGGTCAACAGACCTAATCCATGAATGCAGATGATGATGATGATCTTCGTACCACAATATTGACACTACGTCACAAGATAACAGTCTGCTATCAACCCACCTCTACAGTACTCCCTTTTATTCTACTTTTTTAACAGTAGCCTCTGCCAGCTCCTGAAATTCCCGCCCTCAAGATAGCAGGAGTTGCCGCATCTGAACACTTTTAAGTCATGTTTATAGAGTTACTTGTTAAATAATTAATTTTTCTTCATAAATAAATTTATTCTATATCATTAATTTTTTCCCCTCATTTTTCTATCTTGCACATTTAACATTTCATTCATTAAATGTAGAGTAAATCAAAATCTATTGTAAATGATAATTGTATTTTTGTATATGTGCCATATAATAATTTTGTTTATTGTAATTTATAGGTAAGGTTAACTTTTGTATTTATTTTCTAATCTGGTTGAGTGATAGACAAGGCCTTAATACCGCCAGGTAAAATATAACTATTATTAATATAAATATATTATTATTATTATTAGTAGTAGTATTAGTAGTAGTATTATTATTATTATTAGTATTAAATACCGTATACGAATATTAAATGAAGACAATATAAACGCAATATAAGACCTGAAAAAATACGAAGAAGTAAAACAAATATCTACTTATGTCAGGTTTAACAAGAGTACTATAAATTAATCATTTAATTAAATAAGTCAAATATTTGACTGTTTTTGAAGGATTATAATTATATATAAATGGATTCCGCACAAATGTGCAAAGGTGATACTTTCAACACGGTACTTTAACAATATTTTGCGTAATCACTAACACTTTAGCATTGTCTTGCGTAGTCATTAATTGTTTTTTTTTTTTTGCATGTTTACATCTTTCACATTTCTCTTCACATACTTCGCATGCGCAAGATGTCTTCGGGTCATGAAGTGTTTTGTCTCTGTACATTAGATGGTGGAATCCATGCGTGCTTAATCTTGTGATGATGACGTGTCGTATCTGCAAACTTGCTTCTGTTCAAGTCCTGTCTATAGAAAGTGCTGTAGAATTCCGGCCATACTTATTCTCTTTTCCTGCATAGTCTTTGTAGCACATGTTCTGAGGATTGCGTGGTTGGCAGTAGGTAGGCTGTTTTCCAGTCCTCGATAAGGAAGGTCTCCCTTGCCAGTAGTTACACAAGTCGGCTTCTTGTCGTTTTTTATACTCCTATTGCCCGTTTCATATATATACCACAGCTTTCACTTTTTCCAGCGTGTTTAGATTAGCTTCTGTAAGATGTGGCCATATGATTTCCATTCCGTAAATTATTGTTGGGAGGATCTTTGCATTGAATAATTGCATCGCTGATTCCAGGCTTAAAGCTTGTATATTGATTATATTGTTTATTGCCATTATTGCTTGCGTTTATCTTCCTGCTAAATGTATTGTGAAACTCCTTCCACTGGGTTACAAAGTGATGCCTAGATATTTAAATTCCTTTACTTATTTTGATGTAATTTTGTCCAGTTTTATTTCTGTTATGTCGGGGATATTTCGTCCGTTTCTGAACACCATAATTTCTGTTTTAAGAATTACAATTATGATTCATGAACACAAGAAGACTTCCATGGGACGAAAAGTCTAGAAAGCTTACTAGCCGGCTACTCGCCTCACATCAACATGTGTTAATCACAGATGTGGATGATCATCCAGCCAGTATATAGGTATTGTGTGGTCAACATATTGTGTTCCCCAAGTCGTCATAGCTGGGTTTCTCATGCGAAGCCGCTACGTAATGTAGCTAGCCATATTCCTAGCGATGCTAGGTCGGAAGCCATCTGAAACTGGCCGAAATTTCATGAAAAAATTACTTCCTCAGCAGGGATTCAAAGTTCCATGAAAATAACTAGTTTTGATTATTATTTATTGTATTCGCTCATAGCTATAGAAAAAAGGAATATCATAAGAACACAGAAAGCAGAGATACTATGACACGCTAACACGCTACCGTAATCAACCACTTCTGTTGGCTTATGTCTTCGGAGGTGTATATCAATGAATTTAATTTTTAATTTAAATTTTAAATCATTTTTACACTATTATTTCATGGGTCAACAAAATTATTATAAATTAAATAAATGGGTTTGAAATGACCAAATGTATTTTCACTTAGCAGTATTGTTATATTTATAGCTTTTCGGTTTTAAAAAAGGATTCAGGCTAGTTATTTTCTATTACAAAATACATGTCAGAGGCATATTACCGTTTTAATTTCACCTTCAACGCATCCATTGGTTTTCCACTGTGCCTTGTAATTAAGTAACAGGGCAGAATAAACATAACATACGTTCTACGATGTGCTTTTAAAAAGAATAAAGGAGACCTTATTATTTGCAGAGTCGTATTTTGCACCATGCTGTGCCCTTTTTCCCCGACAGATGTACTGTACATAAAGTTCACGACACACCTGTTTCTAACAATCGATATCTCTCACGATATATTTCTAGCATTGCCTTTTGCCGTCTCTTCTTCGTTATATGAAATCTTAACTCATGCAAACTGCTATTCCAAGCCTCTTGTTATTACAATATTGCACTGGTGCTATAAAAGTAGAACATAGCTTCTGATCCCTTTACAACGTACGCTATATTAAGCAATAATAAATAATAAAGGTGGCTCCTTTTAATAGCATTAAGGAGCATGGGTTGTAAAGAGGGTTAAGGGTATCTCTTAATAAATAAAATGGTTTTCAGTTCCAAATTACCTGACTTTCACAGTTTTATGTTGGTTCGGGGTATATTTTAATTTAAAAGTATCAATACTTATAAAAGGCATTGTGAATCACGCTGAGGTTATGTATTAAAATGTTAAAGTAATAAAATAAGTACCTGATGTATCAGTACTCATCAACTAAAATGGATTTCTGTTTAAAACACTCCGTCAAGTAATGAAAATCATATAGGTCTTCCATAGAGATGTTCCATCTTCGGCATGTCATTTGATACTGAGGTAGGTGTATAACGGGTTCAGGTCTGTGAGTATGTTCTCGTTCAGCATGTCTAATTTCTTTACTTCTTTTAAAATTCCCATGTATTCCAGGATGCTAATTTTGTTGTAAATATTCTCTCTGTGGTAATATTTATATGGTATTATTGATTTTGTTGAACATAGAAGTACTTATGCATTATTATTATTATTTTTATTCTTAGTTTAACTTCTCCCATGTTAGTATCTAAAACCACCCAGACTTTAAATGGCACAACATTTCGGGAGAGGATATGTAAACCCTTGATCACATACATGTATTCTTTGACCACATATATTTTGGTTATTATTCAACAAAATGAAAAAAAAAATTGTACTCTTTACATCAATTAAATCAGTTATGCAAACAATATAATTTTCAAATTCAAAAGAAAAAAGAAAAATAATGGCATTTGAACTTATAAGATCAAAAATCATAACAGACAACAAAACCTCTAGAACAAGTGACAAATTTTAATTATGTAGGTTGTAATTTTATTATAAACACAAAAACTGAAAGAGACATACATATGAAACTGTCGAGATTTCAAGTGAATTTCAGTTCTTGCATTAATTTATGGGAGTGAAACTTGGGTAATGACGGAAAAATTACAAATTGAAATACAAAACGTAGCATTGAACTTCCTTAGAAGAACAAAAGGCTGCACAAGATTGGATCGTACAAAGAATGAAGATATAAGAACACAGTTAAATATATATATATATATACAGGGTGATTACAAATGATTGGAGCGATTTCATGATTTTATGGTAGCTGTAGTATTCGACATATTTTCACGAACTTTTACAGATACATAGAGCAACTTCCCAGGTTTTTTTTGAGATGTTACAGGTGCTCCATATGCTCCCCCTTGGTGATTCTGCAGATATCAAGTCTGTAATCAAGTTCGTCCCATACTCGACGTAACATGTCCCTATTAATTTGTTCAAAGGCATTGATTATGCGAGCTCGCAGTTCTGGTAAGTCTACTGGTAAAGGAGGCACAAACACTGAATCTTTCACATACCCCAAACAAAAAAATCGCACGGCGTCAAATCGGGGGAGCGTGGAGGCCATGACAACAATTTCTGATCATTCTCTCCACTGCGACCGATCCATCGGTTTGGCAATCTCATGTTTAAAAATTCACGAACATCGTGATGGAAGTGTGGTGGAGCACCATCCTGCTGGTAGATGAAGGTCTCACTGTCGGTCGTCAGCTGCGGCATGAGCCAATTTTCCAGCATGTCCAGGTACACGTGTCCTGTAACGTTCTGCTCGCAGAAGAAAAAAGGGCCATAAACTTTGAACTGAGAAAACCGCACAAACACACTAACTTTTGGGGAGTCGCGAATGTGCTGCACAATAACGCGGGGATTTTCTGTGCCCCAGATTCGCACATTGTGTTTGTTCACTTTGCCATTCACAAAGAATGTTGCTTCGTCACTGAAGACAAGTTTCTCACAAAAACCATCCTCATCCATAAACTGCTGCATTTGTGTACAAAATTCAAACCGACTCACTTTGTCAATGGGCGTAAGGGCTTGTAGAAATTGCAAGTGGTAAGGTTTATGCTTCAATCTTTTCCGCAAGATCTTCCAAACGGTCGGTTGTGGAATGTTCAGCTCTCTGCTCGCTTTTCGTGTTGATTTCTGTGGGCTACGTGTGAAACTCATCCGCACACTCTCAACCTTTTCTTCACTCACTGAAGGACGACCCGTTGATTTCCTTTTACAGAGGCATCCTGTAGCTTTAAATTGCGCATACCATCGCCGAATGGAGTTGGCACTCGGTGCATCTTTCTCGAACTTCGTTCTGAAGTGTCGTTGCACAGTTATCACAGATTGAGTTGAATGAAATTCAAGCACAGCATATGCTTTCTCCTCGCCTGTCGCCATCTTTGATAACTGCTGCGCTCTCTCGGTTTAAAGCTGAAACACGGCTGCGAGAGAAAACAAAAAAAAACCTTATGAGTTTTTATACATAACTTTAAAGTTCTGTGAAGATATGTCAAATAAGATCGCTACAATAAAATCATGAAATCGCTCCAATCATTTGTAATCACCGTGTATATATAAATTTCGTGTCACGTTGTTTGTCCGCGATGGACTCCTAAACTACAGAACCGGTTTTAATAAAATTTTTCACACTGTGTGCAGTTTGAACCAACTTGAGACATAGGATAGTTTATAACTAAATTTATGGTCGCATTATTTTTATTGCAAATTATTTGTTTATTATTTAACAAAGAGTTATAATTATCCGTGAGTTCCATATGATGCTAACAGATGGCGGTATAAGGTAATTTGGTAAGTTAATTGGTTTATTATTTAACAAAGAGAGATCCAGGTGGCTGTGCTTTTTGTTGCAACCGCGAATTTCAATTGAATTACAAATATTGATTATTTCATAATTTAAGTGTGTTCAGTGTTTATTTTATTTTCAATATATTGATAATAATATTAATTTCGTGTGTAAGTATTAGTTTTAAGTAATCTGGCTGAAAGACAGCAATTTAATTTAAATTTAAGGACCGAGAAGGGACATTGAACAATATGGCGAATGAGTTCTAGAGACCACGAATGATAAGATATCAAGTGAATTTCCGCAAATTGGTATAGACCTGTGTGACATAAAGCTTACATTTAAGAAGAATGTCAACTTAAAAACATATGAAGGTCCTAGCCTTTAGCCTTGGTTTTAGACGAGGCTATTAACCCGACCCAGTGTGTACAGGGGGCATAAGCCGGAACTGTATACAGCTGGGTAATTCTTGACAGGCGCGTTCTCGTCGCGGGGGTGAACACTAAGAATCTTAGTGACTAAGTTCTGTCAAGGACCCAATCTCTCGGGGTATAACGAGGACCCCTGCCCAGGGATACGGGCGAAGACCTCAACGGTTGGATCGGCAAAAAGAACAAGCTTCAATAAACGCGAGACAAGCGGAAGGGGCAGCCCTCCACCTGGGGTTTGTACAGATGGAAGCATGTTCAAATGCTTTGAGGTGGCAGCCCCATCATTGGACTACTCGGCAGCAGGCCGGTTACCTGCTAAGAGGAATTATAAAAAACTCGAACTCCCCAAAGCAATAACTACAATTCTATAATATAAACGAGAAAATACACACAAATAAACGTAATTGGTTTGAACATATACAAAGAATGCCAAATAATCGTTTATCAAAACAGCTGCTTCATTATAGGCCTCTAGGCCGAAGAAATGTAGGAAGACCAAAACGTCGTTGGAAGGACGACCTACGCCTACGGCATGTAGTGCGCCGGGGAGCGGAACGGGCCAACAGGCCCATACCTTGAAGATGATGATGATGATGATGATGAAGGACCAAAAGAACGGAATAACAGAACTGTAAGTAAGTCTGTTAGTTATAATAATATGCCTAATATTACAGAAACAATCTCCATGCCTCAATTAAATGAAAAACAAGATGACTATAATATATCACAAGATGGTATTACTACACAGAGACTTCTTGATGATGATGAGAATCCAGCAGAATAACTATTAAAACCTCGGAAAAATTAACGTACAAATATTTAAAGGTGATACGAAGTTCGCCGGGCCAGCTAATATATACACCTATTCTCAAACTTTAAATGGGTGAGATCTCCGGCTTTCTTGACCGAAGCCGCGAGAGCAAAGGATCAGGGTGCCAAGTGGGCCATTTTTGGTAAGCAGAACTGGCGCTGTGGGATGAACCAAACGCCGGGTTAAGGCGCCTAAACCGGAGCTCATGGGATACCATGAAAGGCGTTGGTTGCTTAAGACAGCAGGACGGTGTATATATATATATATATATATATATATATATATATATTATATATATCCTCTGACTGATAAAATCAAAGAATATAGAGAGAAATGGCTTAGACATGTAGAAAGAATGAATGTAACAAGATTACCAAAACTAGCATTTAACTACAAGCCATGAGAATCAAGGAATGTAGGAAGGCCAGTGAATAGTTGGAGAGAACAATTGTCAGGCGGAACAGGGAATTTGCCTAGCCCGTGAAGTGGAGAAGAAGAAGAAGAAGAAAAAGAAGAAAAGAAGGGCATGGAGGCCCTCTCCGAACTAGGGATTAGCTCAATTCCGGGAACACATCCGAGACAACACGAATTTTTAAGAAAGATAAACCGTCACTTATACATTCATTTTAATGAAGGATTATTTGATAGGGTGATCATCATAATCATAAAAAAACAAGAAAAAAGCTTATATAGGATTTTTACCAATAAATGACAGAATGTGTCAAATAAAAATCAAAAGTCAGATAAAACAAATATATTTTATCAGTTCACGCTATAACAGAGAATAAAGACGAAGAAGAAAATAAGTATGACCTATTAATAGAAACCTGCAATGAAGTACCAAAATACTATATTAATAGATTTTAAGAACTTCAATGTAAAAAACAGGTAAGGAAGATTTTATGAAAACATGTTGATGGGAAATTTACAGTTCATGACAATACTAGAGAAAAAGGAATACACTTGAAATACTATGCTAACATGAATAACATGATTGTCCGAAGTACTTGTTTTTAACATAAATTGATACATAAATAAACATGGTTAATATCAGGAGATGACGTAAATCAGATCGACCATGTATTGATATGTACAAGACGTGCATCTAATCTTAGAGATGTAAAATCATTCGGAGTTCCAAACAATGCTTCTGATCGCCTTTCAGTCAAAGCCACACTGACATATAAAGTCTTCCAGTGACAGAAATTGGGTAGAAATAGGGGAGGACAGAAATAGGGAAGTAGAGAAAAGATAGGATACAGGCAAGTTAAGAAAGCACCACATAAGTAGGAATTAGAATTTAAATTAAGAGCTAACAAAACCAATTATATTAGTGTAAAGAGCAAATAAAAATAAATAAAGGGTACAATTTTAACAACTAGTGAATATGTATTTGTAGAGAAAACAATTATAAGAATTGAAGATTTTTTTCGTGAAAAATACAGAAAATCTATTGATGAAAAATAACAAAATTATAAAACTAGAAACAATTGTAGGCTTTATAAAGAAATATAAAGTAAGTGTTTAAGTTATGTAGGACACAGATGAAATAAATTATACAAAAAGCAATTAAAGGAATTAGAAAAATTATATAAACATAACGAAAATAACCAGTTTTAACGAAATTTAACAAAATATAACTTGTTTTAATAATTGATTTCGTACATCTCATTGATGGATAAATCATATTTGAAGAGAAAAATTATACGCTCAGACCGGGACTTGAACCCGGGACCCTTGGTTCTCTAGACCAAGTGCTCTACCGACTGAGCTACCTGAGACAAGTACCGATCTAAACGCAAATCCTTCTCTTATACATTGTAATTCCCTTCCAACAAATGCTCTGAAGCCATGCTTCTATCTTGCAAATGTCGGCTCCTTTATTAAGAAGACATATTTGGGAATTATACATTACAGCCAGTACGGCTTTTTTCTGTTTTAATAATTGATTTCGTACATCTCATTGATGGATAAATCATATTTGAAGAGAAAAATTATACGCTCAGACCGGGACTTGAACCCGGGACCCTTGGTTCTCTAGACCAAGTGCTCTACCGACTGAGCTACCTGAGACAAGTACCGATCTAAACGCAAATCCTTCTCTTATACATTGTAATTCCCTTCCAACAAATGCTCTGAAGCCATGCTTCTATCTTGCAAATGTCGGCTCCTTTATTAAGAAGACATATTTGGGAATTATACATTACAGCCAGTACGGCTTTTACTTGTCTCAGGTAGCTCAGTCGGTAGAGCACTTGGTCTAGAGAACCAAGGGTCCCGGGTTCAAGTCCCGGTCTGAGCGTATAATTTTTCTCTTCAAATATGATTTATCCATCAATGAGATGTACGAAATCAATTATTAAAACAGGAAAAAAGCCGTACTGGCTGTAATGTATAATTCCCAAATATGTCTTCTTAATAAAGGAGCCGACATTTGCAAGATAGAAGCATGGCTTCAGAGCATTTGTTGGAAGGGAATTACAATGTATAAGAGAAGGATTTGCGTTTAGATCGGTACTTGTCTCAGGTAGCTCAGTCGGTAGAGCACTTGGTCTAGAGAACCAAGGGTCCGGGTTCAAGTCCCGGTCTGAGCGTATAATTTTTCTCTTCAAATATGATTTATCCATCAATGAGATGTACGAAATCAATTATTAAAACAGAAAAAAACCGTACTGGCTGTAATGTATAATTCCCAAATATGTCTTCTTAATAAAGGAGCCGACATTTGCAAGATAGAAGCATGGCTTCAGAGCATTTGTTGGAAGGGAATTACAATGTATAAGAGAAGGATTTGCGTTTAGATCGGTACTTGTCTCAGGTAGCTCAGTCGGTAGAGCACTTGGTCTAGAGAACCAAGGGTCCCGGGTTCAAGTCCCGGTCTGAGCGTATAATTTTTCTCTTCAAATATAAAATATAACTTGTTTTCAACCTAAATTAAAATAATATTATATAAAGATAAACAAAGTAAGATTTTAATTGAGGAACGACAAATAAATGACAAGAAGATTACGTATATTTATGAAATAAGTTTAGTATAGCAGACTATGCTCTTTTTAACTCTATGTATTCAAATGAAACTACAGGTGCTGTCTTAAAAATGGAAAACAATAAAGCTTCAAGCGAATACTCTATTACAATAGAATTGATAAAGAGAGGAGGAAATCTATTATTGAAGAAAATGTATAATTTAATATGTTATCATATATCATTTATGCTTATATTTTTTTTAAACGGAGACTAATTTCGTGTCAAAATTACAGAGGAATGATGCTTTTAAACGTCACATACAAATTTATCTTCCGTTTTAACTAAAAGACTAAGTAATACGTATATGGAAGAAATTGTAGGAGTATGTCAATGTGGCATTGGACCTAATAGGGGTACTACAGATCAAATTTGTAACGTTATAAAATTTTGGAAAAAAATATTTGAAAGTAATATTGATATAGGCGTACATGTGATTTTCCATTGATTTTCAAGAAACAATTGATAATACAAAGAGGAATAATATTTACAATATGTTGGAAGATTTTGGCGTCCATTAGAACTTAATACATTAATTAAATTTGACCCTCTATAAGACATAAGTGGAAGTACAGGCGCAAATCAAATCTCAAAACCATGTTCAATAACATCAGGAAGTAACCCACCTACTACTCTCTCATTTCGTATTGCACGAAGTAACTAGTCAAATAGAAGATTCTGGAACTAGTCTGCAAATCAAAACAAGTCTATGGATTTACTTAAGACATTGTGCTAATTGGAAGTAGTGTTCATGTACTGAATGAAACGTGTAGCATTTTTTGACATTGAAGGAAATAAAATTGGCCCAAAATCAATTAAACTAAAACAAAATACACGAAAGTGTTCATTTACGGAAATGGAATGAAAGCAAATATACGAAATGTAAATCGTAATTTAGAAAATATTGAAGCATTTTTCTTCTTACGCTCCATTTTAGAAACTGAAAAAAAAAGAAAGAAAATGAAATAAAAACGTACATAATGATTGGAAAAAGAGTTTATTTATCACTTTTTAACACGATTAAATAAAAAAGTGTTACCTAATAGATGTAATTTAGGTTATACAAGACCTCCATTCGCCCAGTGGTTACATATCCTGCCGAAACGTTGACAATGTAAAACCGGATATATATCCCCATATAAAAATAATAAGGCTTTTTAATATTTAAATATAATATTATATTTATCTCTATTTGGAATGGAAAGAATATTGATTTAGAGGATTTAAATTGTTTATAAGTATATAAAAAATCAAACTTGCCAATATAAACTGTTAATACAGTTAGAAGTATTTTTAAAATGATTTGATATATAAAAATACTTTAAATATTTGAATTGACATTTTTTTTACAAATAAATAAATGGGATTGGACGAATTGGATAGGAGTCAGCCAATAGTATTCCTTCTTTTCAATTGACCAATCAAAACTTCCAGATTGTAAGAGATATGAAATGGGATTTTTACCTAGAACAACAAGATGCCTACAATACTCAAAAGGACATGTTAAATAATGGATCATCGAGAAATAAGTGCATTTGTGTTCTCTTTTTTATATTTGTTGACCAAGTGATGTCAAAGTGATGGAGAACGATATAGAAATATAAATTTCCATTACCAAGTGTATAAATTACCCATAAATTAGTAATAAGATCTTAGTGAGGGAAAATGACCGTTGGAAAACGTCATCCATTATATATGAAATGGCAATTGCTTATAAGTGAAATTTATTAATTTGAGCCGGGATCTTTGAAATTATTGATCATTGGAATTATCAATCATCATACTGATATTATTCTACATAGTAACTTTTTATAACAACATCATTTAAAATAAATCTTCCGTTGATTAACTCTCGTACAAGATTCATCAAAACTTAAATAACAACTTTAATAAATTAATATTTTACTTTACTGATAACAAAGTATTATTTATTTATGTAACAAACTTTCCTTCACTCCCTGAAGGGAGTCATACGTTCCGTGACAAGTAATAGTGCTTTCAATTATTATAATCATATATCTACAACCCTGTGGAAACACCCCTATTAAACGACACATCTATACGGGCCACTCATCATCCCTCAACAAACCCACCTTCAATTGTCTCCACAACGTGGGACATCACATTTAACATCCACCTTCAATTGAAAACACCAGATTAAAATTATCTTCGTATCTTCGAAAGGAAAATTGTCAGGAGGATTACGTCCAGTGTGTAAATGGTCACTGGATAACAAATAAAGTAAGAAAATCGATTGAATACTTGAAGAAGAGAATATTTTGAGTTTTGTCAAATCGATAATAGTAAGGCGGTTTTGTCATATAATACGAATGTAAGATAAAATATTTTCAAAATTGTTATTGCATGTGAGAATCGATGGAGGCGGACGGAGAGAACAATGAAGGAAGATATGGACGGAAGATGTTGAGAAGAGCATTACAAGTCTGGGATTGAAGAATTGTAAAATGGAAGCTAAGGATAGAAAACAATCAAAGGCTGTTGTAAGGGAAGTCAAGCGATATCATTGAATAAATCCAGCCATATTTGTAAATACCGCTCCTATTTGGACCGTGGAGTTAAAAGAATTATTATTATTGTTATTACTATAACTATAATATAATAATAATAATAATAATAATAATAATAATAATATATTATTATTATTATTATTATTATTATTATTATTATTATTATTATTATTATTATTATTATTATTGATGAATGGTTAGCCATAGTTTTCAAGAAACCAAAAATATAAGTAATGATTTACCTATCTCAAGCGTCTATAATGGACTAATCCAGTATTAGTATAAATTATTCAATCAACATTTGCAATCTGCTGCTACATAGGGGAAGTTAAACCAAGTACCATCTCTCTATGCTTTTAATGAATAGGATTACAATTAATCAATTATCTCATTTCGCGATTTTACCGCTTGGATAACTATTGCTAAACACTGTCTAATTATCGTAATTACTATTAATATAATAATAATAATAATAATAATTTTGACAATTATCTTTGCCATTTCTATTATTATTATTAATAGAAGTAAATATCAATAAAACTAAATACATGGTCACACATAGAAATACATTATATAGGCTAAGTTGTTTATTTGGGGTGATGGTATAATGTTAGTAGGTGATAGCGAGGAGATACGAAGGGTAAACACACTATTGAGTAATATTAATAAATTGCGGCTGGAAGTAAACATCAATGAAACTAAGTATATGGTCACACACAGAAGTACATTATGTAAAGGAAATGGACAGTTGGTGTAAATTGGTAGAATTTTTAGAATATGGTTGAATTCAAATACATAGAAAGAACAATTATAAACAGGAATAACGCAGAATGAAATTAAACAAACGCTCAACTCTAGAAACGTATACCATTGTGCATTACATTACGATTATTATCATTCCAATTTCTCTTCAAAAATTTTAAGATAAAACTGTATAAAGCTATTATCCTTTCAGTTATATCATACGGATGCGAAACACGATATTTCACTTTATGGAAAGGAACAATAATTACGAGTATTTGAGAATAAATTTGTTAGGAAATGTTTTGACCGAAGAGAGGCGAACAAATAAGTGAATGGAGAAGACAACAACAATAGTGAACTCCATTATCCTTATGGGAAACCATACCTAACAAGAACAGTTAACTAGAGTAACATGAGATGAGGAGGACGAGTTAGGAATTTGGAGGATTAAAGAATTTGGTGGCAAAATAACATTAACATCATTTGATGGAGGTGAACTATACAACAGGGAATGATTGGAAAGCATTTGCTGATGATAGATATGTATGGAGAGCTCATGTCTTTGTGGCCATGCATCTCCGAGTTCTATAATGCCGGTGCGTTAATTAATAACACCAATAATAATAATAATAATAATAATAATAATAATAATAATAATAATAATAATAATAATACTCACTCACTCACTGGCACCATTGAACCTGTAGGTTCATGGCCGCGCGGACATAAGCTCTCCTATCCTGAGCTAATGCTTTCCAATTATTCCCTGTATAATCTACTTCCCTCAAATCATAGTTAATATTATTCTCATACCTCATTCTTGGTCTACCAACTGGGCGTTTTCCCTCTGGTTTTCTTACAAGAAGCTTCTATGCACGTCATTCATTCCCTATACAATAATAATAATAACAACAATAATACTTACTTACTCACTGGCACTATCGAACACGTAGGTTCATGGCCGCGCGGACATAAGCTCTCCATACATCCCTATCCTGAGCTAATGCTTTCAATCATTTCTTGTGTAATCTACTTCCCTCAAATCATAGTTAATGTTATTCTCCCACCTCATTCTTGGTCTACCAACTGGGCGTTTTCCCTCTGGCTTTCCTACAAGAAGCTTCCATGCAAGTCTTTCACTCCCCATACGTGCAACATGTCCTGCCCATCGCAGTCTACGAGACTTAACTGTTCTTATTATATCCGGCTTCCCATAAAGACCATGTAGTTCACTATTATGTAGTCTTCTCCATTCACCTGTCTGTTCATCTCTCTTTGGTCCAAAAACTGTCCTAAGTACTTTATTCTCAAGTACCTGTAATCTCCTTTCCTCCCTTAAAGAAAGAGTCCATGTTTCGCACCCATATAATATAACCGGTTGAATAATAGTTTTATATATTTTCAGTTTAACGTTTTTTGAAAGGAGTTGGGACATCAAGAGTCTCTGTAATGCATAATAGCACGCATTTCCTGAATTGAGCCTATGTTTAATTTCTTTGTGCATCTCATTCCTATTTGTGATTATTGTACCTATGTATTTGAATTCAGCCACTTCCTCAAAATTTCCCTCATTTGTCATTAGCTGTCCTTTTCCATTATATATGTATTTCTACGTGCGACCATATATTTAGTTTTATTGATATTTACTTCCAGTCCCAATTTTTTAGTGTTACTCAATAGCGTGTGCGTGTTGTCCTTTAGTATCTCCTCGCTATCAGCCAATAGTATCACATCATCAGCATAAACTAACCGCTTATTAATACCATTGAGTTCTAAGCCCTCCTCATTCTCTAAAGATTTAATAGCATGCTCTAGTACAAAATTAAACGGTAGTGGAGATAGTGCATCTCCTTGCTTCAACGCATTCTGGATTTCAAAAGCGTCCGAAAACTGTTTGCCTACACGCACCCTACTGTTTGTGTCATTTAGACACATTCGTATAAAACAACAATAATAATAATAATAATAATAATAATAATAATAATAATAATAGGCGTAATATTTATTCAGCTAAATTTAATGTTCGAGCAGTGGTCTAATTGTCTTGTGTTCATTACAATTTATCATGCCTTATCCCTTGATATTTAACTGATTCGAATCTGGTTATGATTGAGAACAGTTATGTCTCGTAATCTGTGATGGGCAGGACATGTGGCACGAATGGGGAATGAAAGACGAGCATGGAAGCTTCTTCTAGGAAAACCAGAGGGAAATACCCAGTTGGTAGACCAAGAATGAGGTGGCAGAATAATATTAACTATGATTTGAGGGAAGTAGATTATACAGGGAATGATTGGAAAACATCTGAGGATAGGGATGTATGGATAAATTATGTTCGCGTGGCATGAACCTACGATTTCGATAGTACCAGTGAGTTAGTTAGTTATGATTTTCCACATATCCGGATATGGAATGCTGCATTCAATGGAATTCTCCATTCATCCCTATAGTCACCAACATGAATCTGGTTATACCACTGGTAACCAATTCCCTAAGATCAATCGGAATAACACTCTCTTCATCTATTGCCAAGGTCCCCCAGGGTCCCCCATCAAAACATAAAGTTGAAAGCAGTTCTTCTACCGTTACGCATTCGAACTACATTATCTACTTTTGTCATAACTCTGGTAACAGTAGAACAACAATATCCAGTAAATTATTGAAATTCTGTTTCGGAAGCTTCCTTCTTTCTCTATTCTTTTGAGACCGATAAATTCGCAATGGGATCTGTTTACCTAATACATTCAGCTTTTTTCTTCTCTTAATGTAAATGATCATATTTGAGACTCTCTCTCTCTCTCTCTCTCTCTCTCTCTCTCTCTCTGACACACACACACATAAGCAAAAAAAAAATATATATATATATATATATATATAGGTATGATAAGAAAAATAAATGCCTGGACGGGATTCGAACCCGGATCTCTGAGTCTGTACCTCAGCGTGATATTCATTACACTACCAGGCGAATCCAATTCAAACACTTATCCTTCTTATATATGTATTATTACTCTCCATTATTACTAGATGTCGCGAGAACACTGTCTTCACTGCCATCTAGTAGCTGACTATATCAAGTAAGCAAATTAAAGAGAATATTTATTTTACTTTATAGCAGTGACGCTTTATCGATGTTATAATTAAATGTTTAACATTGAGCAATGCAAGCTTAATATGGTATGATAAGAAAAAAAAATATATGTATATATTTACGTATATTAACAGGGACAAGATGGCGGCGTTATAAATAAAACACAACTGCTGAAATACATTTGTATTATTAATGCAGCATTTTAGCAGCTATTAAAAATGTTGGTTTGTCTCATAACAATATAATGTTTGTTAAAACTAGAGTTTCTATCTCTCCGTGCACTTGTCTTGTTTCATGATAATACATTTCAATTAAATTGCTTTTCATTAAATTGAAACTGAAAGGTGTGATTATTATAAGTACAAAGCCTTATTTTAAATTTAATTCTCTAGGCTTGCAAATTATTTTAATTAAATGATATAGTGTTGAGTTAATTTTAAATAATTCAATGTTATTTCATTTTGTCAATGTCTTAGTTATTTTAGTAAGAGATGAATGTGATTCAAATTATAGTTTGTTAATATTTAAAAGATATGCATTTTTAAACTACAGGGTACTCACTGTTCGACTACAAGAGGTACAATGATATATTAAAAGAATTAAATGTGACATCTGATGAAAAATAATTCACTCTTACAAAATAACTGGTTACACATTTTCCGAACAAACAATAAAACAACCCCTCTACAAAATGTGGTTATGGTTATCTCTGAGTTAGTTAATATGTGGTTTAAATGAGACAGAAAAACTATGCTTTACTAATATAATACTTTAGGACATCAAAAGTTTATTCCATTCTGTCCATATTTCGTTTACATCTTTACCTATCTTTATATATAATTCTTCTGTACGTGTTTTGTCACTTTATTCCTCCTAAACGACTTGATCGATTTTGATGATTTTTTTGTGTGATCTGATTGGATCCCTCGATGGTTTAGATTCACAATTGGAACCTCTAATATCATTAGGCGTAGGAGTTCATCTGAAGTGAAAATTTAAAAATCGGTCTAGCGGTGACAACTAAATTCTGTATATAGTACTAAAATAAATCCGATTACGAATTATCCAGAAACGAGCGAAATCGGACAATTAGAAGTAGAGGTTTACCAGAACTCCGAAATTAAAAACTAGCTAAACGAATGGACCGATTTTGATGAAAAGTTTTGTGTGTGTTTGAGTGGTCTCTGGATGGTTTAAATTCAATATTGGTTCCTCTAAAACCATTAGGTGTAGGGGTTCACATGAAGTGAAAATTTAAAAATCGCTATAGCAGTCACAATTTTGGATGTTTCACAACGAAACTCAGTACATCCTATTAAAATAAACCGAGGTAGGTATTATCCAAAAGTGAGCGAAATCCGACAATTAGAAGTGGAGGTCTACTTAAAATAATTGTTAATTGTATTAAATTACCAATAGGCCTATGTGAATTATTCGATATATGAATTGGCGTATATTATCTGTCCGATATATGAATATTACTGCTGAATATCAACAGTTATGAGAAATGGGTATGTCAAGTATCCTGACGCGGACCTAGATCATAATTTTGAATTATGAAGTTGGTAAATTTATTTGAAAGGGACTTTCATCTCATTCCTTGATTCCACTGCCCAGCCAGGTAGATTTCCGTAATTTTTTGTTATCATCATCATCATCCATGGATATAGGCCAATGATGACCTGTTTCGGTCTCAACTAGACTAGGTGTAAAAGTCGTTTCGTGGACGTCCAGTTCGTCGTCGTCCTCGTGGGCGATACCGAAAAACCACATTAGGGATCCCAGTTCGTGACATTCGGAATACATGTTTTAGCCATCTTTTTCTCTAGGTGCGTATATTTTCTTCGAAAGATTGCATGTGGAGTTCCTTTAAAATTTCGTAATTCCTATGATGGGCAAGAAGAGCATATGCAGCAGTTCGGCACATGAATCTCATTTCTGCAGCTCTTACTCTAGTGATGTATTTTTCTTTTATAACCCAGATTTCATATCCACGCAGAATAGTCGGGAGGACGAGAGTTTTATATAATTTGAGCCTTAAATATTTTTGTACAAGCTGTGGTTTTGAAATCTTATTCATTATTTGTTATCTTCAAAAATCTAATTAAATAATTTGCCCCCTCAGGGGTCCTCATCTAGGGGATATGTGGATGGCGACCACAAGGTGCCCAAGCTGTGCAAAACATTTCTTCCACTTACTTGTGTTTTGCACTCTTTTAACTTTACTATCTAACCTCTCTTGGTTAACTCTTGTTATTTCAACCCCGACGCTATTAGGGCATCCGAGGGCTAGGGTGTCTTTCCTTTCTTCCATTTCATGTTTCCTTTATTTTCTTTTCTTCTCCAGAAAAGCCTGACCAGAGGCTATAAGATGGCATCCCCATCACTGTCTTGCCTTCCTTTGGCCAGCAACCAATCGAAGGGACTATTATTATGCTTTCAAGTCTTATACGAGAATTTCCCAGGAATTTTCTATAGGATCGTAACAGGCCTTGGCCTAATACTTGGAAGGAAGAAGAAGATAATGATATTGCTCCGTGCTACCGTGGGGTCGTTTTCACCTTGTTTTCTTGTTATAAACACAACAGATGTTCACATACAATTTTCATAGTAACTTTATTTGGTTCACATAAACTTTCAGTGACACATGACTAAGTGTTCTAGGGCTGGGACAAAAATATGTTTCCTCCAAGTGGAGAAAATCTGGAACGATCTATTAAGTTGATGTGTAAGAGCCAATTCTGTCCGTTGGTAATGAATTTTTCATTGATGTTTTTAATTATTTGGTGATTAGATCTGAGACTGTAACCAGTAGTTTTTTAGACGATTCAGGTTTTCCTTCCAGGGAATCCAATGCTGCATACCCTACATGAGCGTCGGTCTTGCCAACACTTCCCTTGTGTGATGAGAATTTAATAAAAGTTGTTTAATAGCTTTAAGAACATTAATGGATTTGTTTTATTTTCTGAGACATGTCTAGTTCGACATTGATATTGTAAGTGGTAGCTTAAGTAAGAAAAATAGTTTACTTTCCATAAACGAGTTTCAAACTCGTAATTTACTTCGAATCGGCGCATTCCTGATTGAAAAAACCATACTTTTTTATTTCTGATGAAAAAATTTCCATGTTAATTTTTTTTGCTACCATATTAAGACGAATCGGGTATTAACTTAATTTCATATGCCACGTTAACAAAACAGGAACTAGCTAAACTCCACTTATAATACCATGGAGCTGGATGCTTCCATTTTTAGCAAATCTCCAGTATATCACAATTTAAATAATTGTATCTAATGAAAAAGGGTATTGATTGAAACAATAATGGGCGTACTCCGACAATGTGCACTCCGGTCACAATTATTCATTTATAATTGAGATAATATTTTCTTGGTACATAATCTATATTGATACAAGTATTTTATTTTGAATTTCAATAATGGTTTGAATTGTTGACTTTAAATCATTTAGAAAAACTTGTTTCTAATATTTGAGTCGGGAGCCTTCCTGTACTCCATGATTCCAACTCAGTTTCTTTATAAAATTATCTGTATTTTACTATAAGTAGTTTTAGTATAAGGTAATCAAGTCAATATGATGTTACTCTGCGGAAGACATTTTGTTCTTCACCCGTGATAGTAGAGTAATGCCTTTTTTATGTATATAGTTGCTATAATTCTGGGGAAAAATGTATCTACTATTTGAAGGGATTATTTCTCTATAGTTTTTACAAACTTTGATATTTCCTTTTTCTTCGTCTTCTTCTTCACTTCATGGGCTAAGCAAATTGCCTGTTCCGTCTCGCAATTATCCTGACCATCTTTTCATTGGCCTCCCTACATTCCTTAAACCTCTTGGCTTGTAGTTAAATGCTGCTTTTGGTAATCTTGTTATTTAATTCTTTCTACATGTCTAAACCATTTATCTCTATATCCCTTGATTTTATCATTCAGTTTACATATATTTAACTCTGTTCTTATCTTCATTCTTTATCCGATCCAATTTTGTGCAGCCTTTTGTTCTTCTAAAGAAGTTCATCTAGCCTATACGCTTTGTATTCAACTTTGTAATTTTTCGGTCATTACCCACGTTTCACTCCCAAAAAGAAATGCAAGAACTGCCAATGTTTTATAAAACTTCAATCTAGTATCTCTTCTTGTTTTGTTCTTTAATGTTTTATGTATAGTTTCGGATATCATTTGAAATGTCGATAGTTTCAAATTTATGTCTTTTTCAGTTTTTGTGTCGATAGTAAAATTACAACCCAAATAATTAAAATTGGTTACTTGTCCCAGAGGTTTGTTGTCTATTATGATTTTTGATCTTATTTGTTCATTTCTCCAAACTGACATTATGTTTTGATGATCTTGAAGAAGATTTCCGGGCTGTAGGCCGTGATCTCGAGGCTTCAAGTTCCCCGACGTTTCGCCAGAGACTACATATGGCATCCTCAAGGGTTGTCTTGAGACTGCCTAGAGCAAGTATTTTAAGTTGGACTTGGTACCGACCTTATGAAGGTCTTGACCCAATATCTTTATGTGCTTTTAATGAAGTGTTTTTTTAATTTTAAATTGATAACAAGGAGAGTGTTCCTCTCTCTGTTTTTTGGCTTAAAGTGTCTTGTTTGTAGAAGTTTATTACTGTGTGAGTTTATATGAGAAATTATTATTGTATTTTTTATAGAACGTATGCAAGATTACTTTTATCGACGAGGAGTTAGAAAGCATAAGTAACTCGGCCTCAATTTCTTAATGTGTTCTGTGAAGTGTTGTGAATTAAAGTGTGATATGCATAGGTGTCCTGTATTGTAGTGTAGTGTGAATTTGTGTATTTCCTATGTCGTGTATTAGTCTGTTTTTGTGTGTTAAAATTGTGTCTCTTTGTCTGCGTGCTAATTTGTCCACTGTCTGTCCTATTTATACAGTTCGCCGCGATGTCTGCGTAGGTTATATCTGCCTTCTGATTGGTCAGCGAAATGTAGCAACTGCAACATGGGACACGCGGCGAGCCACCGGCAATGCCCAGTGTTCCAAAAGTATATACAATCCAGGCAACCAAGGCAACAACCGACCAGACAGAAGACCACAATCAAACCTACTCCACCCACACCAACTACAAGAAACTCAGAACCCATCCCAACTCCAAACACAACCTCTCCAAACCTCCCAGCATTCCCCAATTCCTCTCTCCAACAAATCCTAACCCTTCTCACAACTATCCTACAAAATCCTGAATTACTTCAAGTCATACTCACCCTCCTTTCCAACTTGGTCCCGCAATGAGAGGAATACTCTCATTGCATCACATATTCCTAAACACCTCAGACCAGCACCTTCATCCCCGGGTCATGGCGAGTAACCAAACTCGCCGGTACTGAATCCCTACAAACACGAAGCGACGTGATGGTCTAGTAGACTGTACTTGTAGAGGTTTGCATTCTGCGTTTTTTAGAACCGGTATCCACATTTTGTTGACTTTTAATGATTCTTCGTTTCTATTGAAACTGTTTTTATGTTTGAATATTTCGATGGCTTCTCCTTGTTGACGTGTAAAATAGTGTGTGCAGTTAGAAAATATGTCTGTATTCTGATATTGTACTCTGTGGCCATCAAGTAAGGAGTGTTCTGCTACTGCCGACTTATCCATTTGTTTAAGACGATTGTATATTTCATGCTCCTTAATTCTGGTTGCGATGCTGCGTTTGGTGGTGTCTACATACACTTTTCCACAACTGCATGGTATCCTGTATATGCCGGCTGTCCGGTGGGGATGGAATTGATCCTTTATATGTTTGAGAAGGTTCTTGATTTTCTTGGTAAGCCTATATATTGTCTTTATGTGTTCTTTCCTTAGTAGTTTTCCAATGCGGTCCGTTACATTGTTAATGAACGGTAAAAATGCCCTGGTGAAGTTTTTTCTTCTGATTCCTTGCTACTGTTGCTGTTGTATCGTCTGGGATGATTGGCTCGGTTGATTTATTTCCTGGTGTATCCATTGACTGTCAATACTGTGTGGAGGTGTTGAAGTTCCGTTTTTAATAAATCAGGATGACAAAGTTTCTTGGCTCGATCTGTCAATGATTTGATGATTCCACATTTTGGTTTAGGGTGATGATTCGAGACCACAGCCTACAGCCCGGAAATCTTCTTCAAGATCATCATAGCAACTCCGGCCGTGAAAGCCTAAGTCAATACATGACATTATGTTTGTTTTTCTTTTGATATTTTAAAATAATATTCTTGGCATAACTCATTAAAATGATGCAAAGAGTACTGAACATCATTTTCATTTTGTTTAATAATAACCACATAATCAGCATACATTAAAACGCTTAATATTTTAACACGGTTCATTCTTACACCAATTACATTTCTTTTCCAATTTGGGATGATGTCATTAATAGATAAATTAAAAAGAATACGTGATAAACTACGTCCTTGCCTTGCACCTCTATTCAGCCCATTAAAATAGATTCGGTCTTTGATGTGTCTATATTTATAATAATTTAAGATTTTACGTACAAACGTTTTATCCCATAAATCAATTTTGCGGGGTAACCATGTATTTCCATAATTTTCCATAACTTACCACTATCAACAAGATCCAAATTCTTCTCAAAATCAATAAAAGCAACATGCGTCTGTAGGTGATGTTTTCTTTTTTTTTTTTTTTTTTTTTCAAATATTTGCTGTAATATGAATAAATTATGTGTGTTGATTGTCCCGTTCTAAAACCACTTCTTTCTTCTTATAGTATTACTTCTATTATTTTTTCCTTTTTTAGACAGTAATTAGGCTACTACGACTTTTTGCCAAGAGTGTGAAGAGTTTCACCTTTCAAAATTATATCTAAAAATAAAAATAAGAAGTCTAAAGCTTTTATCAGCATATTTAAATAGTCGGAGGTTTATTCCATGTATAATAGACTATTCTAATATATCTCTCTCTTTCCTCCACAAAGTCAAAGTCAACAAAGACAACACAGAATGCGGCTGGGTTTGCGGCTACACGCCGGCCAGTTTCAGTTGAAGCTGGCGTGAGGACGAAGACTGTTTCCATTATCTCCAGAATTTAGAATGTACTGCCGAAGCATGTACGAATATCACATTACGCAATTATTGGCCCCATGGCTAAAGACTATACTTGGTTCCGCTATATTTGCTCTGGTGTACCTATTTAGGTATATATATTTATATATTAAAATGCCGCTCTTCCATCTTTAATCCCCCTAAATTTAATCTCAATTTTGTACGTAATTAATATATGTCCTACGTATTCCACACCTTACCGGGAAATCATTTGTTACGAGAAGGTATGTAAATCTGGATAATATAACTTACTTGTATTATGTTTTTATTTTTTTTAATTTTTTTGACCACACGAGGACATTAAGGGCGTTCCCGGATAAATTACCATCAAAATGCTCGGAGACATTTCCGAGATGACAAACATTTAAGACATCATACCCTTTCACTCTATACTCCATATTTAACAAAGTAAACATGATGGCCAAAATACGTTCGGGGACGCTTAAGGCTTTAAAGGTTTCTAAAATGTTGTGTTAAAGGCGAGAGATAGAATAGGAAGCATTTCCTGACCGTGGAACAAGCTCGAGTCAATTGCGTCCGAGGCATCAATGATACTTTCAGCCATATAAACGTTATACTATCAGGATATGTAATATATAACTGGTTGAACGTTATATTGTAAAAAAGGTCAACATTGTCCTCGAATAATACGGACAGCTTTCAATTTACATATTTTACAAAAATATGTTCATCGGGTACACTCGTTTCTAAAAAAAAGATATAATAAAAATATATGAAAGGCTTATGGCAGTAGCATGGTAAGCCACATTCTGTTAGAAATGTCATTTATTACAACGATAACAAATAAATGTATTGAAATTTCATAAAACCCTTTGTAAGTGCACACGTGATGAGTTAAAACATATAGACACACAATACATTAACAACAATATTGTCCAATTAGTATTTATAATTTTTTTGAAACATTAAAATCATTATACCTCAGAAACAACAATATATGACTTATCACGTTATTGCCCTAAGCCTTTCATATATTGGTAAATCGTTTCGGAACACCTGCCGTTCAATTAGCTTTATATTCGAATTACTGGTATATTACTATCACGTATTAAACAATTAATACTACATTTATTTTTAGAAGGTATGAGGTACAACTAGTTCTATAATTGTGCCAATATTTATTTTAGCTTATAATTAACAAAATGTAGTTAGAACGTTCGGCTCTGGTTTTTAATATTTACTTTTTTGCAAATTAGCACTTTCTTCTAATGTAAATATTTATGTAATTTTATAACTGTGATTGCCGAAGTAGATGGAGTTTTGACTATCTAAGGTCGTAACAACATTTAGGATATCCTCCTCCTACTACAGTGAGTGTCGTGTCGTAGATTTATAGTACATAAAACACGACAAGCCTCAAATCACGGACATCTGAATTCAATTCATTTATCTTTTCACATCCAAAATTTAATTGCACGCTAATAAATCGGAATTGTTGATTAGCGTCGCTAAATGAAACACAAACTAACTAACTCACCCAGAACCTAAGCAATTGATATATTTATAATAATTTGAATGTCCACCGCTGTAGTCTCGAGGTAGCGTGCTGCTTTGTCACGCAGCGGGTCCGGGTTACGGTCGGGACAAGTTTCCTGGGTGATAGTTTTCTTCGCGGTTTTCCTCACCTGTAAGACAAATGTCCGGAAACGTTTAGGCCCAAACCGCCCCCGAATATCATCTGACAATCATTTATCATAAGTAATGCCACGAGTGATTTCCAATTTATCTAGAGAATTTGGAAATCAAGAGTGGCATTTGTTAGGACTATTTAACGAATAAAATTAAGCTGTTTACTCACAAATCATTATTTAACTATAGTTATTTTAAAATATTTATATATTTAATGTAAACGGCGATGTTTGAAAACAAATGAGAAACGATAGGTACGCTTCTACTGCTTCTTTTGTTTATCACTGCAACCAGATCATACTATTTATTGCCAAAGGAACGCAATATTGTAAGGAGGAGCTTTCTTTAATATGGTAATTATAACACTGATAAATATTGGTGAAACACGACTCTGATTGGTTGTAAAACAGAAATCATTGAAACGTGATTGGTCATTGACTCCCATTTGGGGCATGAGTTAAATAGTCATAATTAACATATCCGTTAAGTTTAGGATCAAGACCTCTTTTGACGCATTATCATCATCTTCATCGCCTTTTATATATCCCGGTCGGAATAAGATTCTTGGGTGAGGTTTTTCCGGGGTTTTTCCTTACCTGCAAAACTAATGTCAGGATACTTTAAGGCCCAAACGATCCCCGAACATCATCTGGCCATCATTTTCATGTTCACCTCATTAGATTAAGTTTAGGATTAAGGCCTCTCCTGGCGCATCATTACCCATCGTCATCACTCATCATTGTGGCAGTGACACCCTCCTTCTAGGCGCCCCAACCTCAGAAGTGGGTTACAATAATAAAGAATACCAAAATGTAGAAATAACAACGTGGTGGCATTGAATAAAAAAATAATTCTTTGAATTCAGCAAACCTCTTTTGAAATGCCCTATGGAAAATTTAATCAGAAACGTAATAACCATATTGTTATTCCATAAAAAAGAGATATTGTAAAAAATATTCTAAAAATAAATTAAAAATCAAATTATATTTTGCTGGAACAAAATAAATATTTCCCATCAGGAATATGAAAAAAAGTTTTTTGTGTGTTTATGATAGTAATGAATACGTGATACCAATGTCCCAGAGAACTACACCAAATGGCTGCACACTATCTATATGCAAATTATTTCTAACCTATGACGCTCAATTGTGTGCGCACATTATGTTGTGAAGACGAGCGGTTCACTCACATACAGTACATTACACGTTTATCTTATCCTCTCTTTGTTATCTGCGATACAGTCTACATATAAGGGAAGATTATCTATATCGTAACGTGTTTCCAATTTTATTTTTTATTTTCAGTATTTACTTGGAAATTTCCCTGTGTAACTTTCACTTCAATACACTGGGTAACAAATGTTGGGTAATGTTTTGTTCCTCTCAGTTTTTTCACGGTTATTATATAATCCAGGCATCCTGAGTTCAAAAATGCCAGTTTCACATCAATTGTTCTATGGAAAATTAATATATTTAAAAATGTGGGAATTAACACAAAATTGCATTCCCAAATATAGATGGAATAAATGCCAGCTTATGTTGGTATTGTATCTGGTGATATGAAATGGGATTTTGTTTCAGCATCACTGACTTAGCCATCAAATTTATTAAAAATGAAGTTGTGACCGCCCTTTTCTTTTGTGTTGCTGTGGACTGTCCCTCACCTAACTCCAAACGTAGTCCCCCATCATGTTTACATCCCACCTGACCTGATATCTTGATTCCATGATTTTGAGATCTTGATGGAATCGTTCTCCTTGTTCTTCACTCACATCGCCAAAATTTGGTCTGAAGAAATCCAAATGTGAGGGCAGATAATTTAATTTAGTTGATGTTCTGCAACCTAATGTACGATACGTGCTCAGCAAGTTCTCAATCAACTCTCGGTAATTGGGACTCTTCTTTTTTCCAAGGAAGCCATGCACAACATTACGAAATGCATTTTTTCAAATGGTGTTACATTTTGTTCTAATTCCGTGGACTCCAGCATCTGTCTTATTTGAGGTCCTGTAAAAACTCCAGCAAATACTTTTGCATCAGACAAACGTGGGAACATAGAGCGATTATGTTGCAAAGTATCCGACGATTTTACCAACGCTAGCCCAATTCAATGTGGGGAGGTGGTAGTAACATCATCTTCCTGTCAATAAGAGGTTCATGTAGAACATTATTTTCTCCAGGAACAAGTTCGTTTCTTGAAGGCCGCACTTGTTGGATGTAGTGTTGGCCAGTTGCTTGGCTGTCCCATAAACAAAGGAACATGGATACATGGATGCGATCGTACCGTTAATATTTGGAGAAAAATAATATTAACCAATCATATACTTAAAATTTAAAAAGTAACGAAAATAAAAATCGCGATTACTATCGTACTGTCGACATTTGGAGAAACATAATCCCATTTTTGAAATCAGCGCAAAACACTGAGTCAGGAACACTTAAAATATGCAGAGGAACATTTTCATTATCACCCAGTGTTATTTTTAACGTACACTGAAATATATCAGTACTTAATTATGTTGCATTTTAAATGCACATTTAACTGTCCTTTGTTCCAAACATAAAACTACCCGCACTATTAAAACGAGTTAAGATTTTTCCTTCTTTTCTCTAAACATAACTTAAAAATGCAGGTAAAAAATCGCAAAAGCAATTATATTATTATCATTGTTACTATTATTTATTATTGTTATAATTATTGTCAGGTTTTATTATTTATTTGTTATTATTATCATCATCATTATCATTGTTGGAACCACTAATTTTAATAGCATTTTTACTGTTAGGTTTATTATTATTATTATTATTATTATTATTATTATTATTATTATTATTATTATTATTATTATTATTATTATTATGTACAATGTGCCTGTTTGTCTGATCCGACATGACGTTTTAAAGCAATATTTCCATCGTCTTGTAACAATAAAATAAAAAAAGTTAATTAATTTCCCCTGGAGAGCATGGAGTGGATAGCTAGAGACGAGCGGAGAAAAAAATAAAAGTTTAAGTCCAGAAAGATGCCTAAATATTAAAAATCTATATATAAATAAAAAATAATTTTCATTCTATTAATATGTCCATCCATTCCCTTTTATGGTTTTCAATTGATTCTATTATGTTTAAAATATTTAATTATTCCGTGATAATGACATTTTCGCCTGGTCTGCAGGAATTCGTATGCAACCGGCTGTTCAGATTTTCACAACTCTGATTAATGATTACAATAAAATATTTATACAAATACAAATATATAATGTTTTTATTATTGATTTAACATTTCTCAATGAAAGATAAATTAAATTTGAAGAGAAAAATTTAACAAATATATAACAAATTGTTTCACAACGCGTATGTTTTTTTAGAATTCTTTTGTAATATACTTCTATTTCATTAGACTAGATTGTGTAGAATATGTTATAACTTTTGTAAGTGATAACTAACAAATTAACTCACTAGCTCTATCAAAACCGTAGGTTCATAACCGCGCGGATATAAGCTCTCCATACACCCCTATATAGAGCTAATGTTTTCCAATCATCCCCTGTTAAATCTAATTCCCTTAAATCATGGATAATGTTATTATCCCACCTCATTCTTGGTCTATCAATTGGGCATTTACCCCCCCCCCGATTTTCTTACAAGAAGCTTACATGCACCTCTTCATCTCCCATACGTCCTACATGTCCTCTCCTTCGCAGTTTACGAGACTTAACTGCTCTTATTATATCTGGCTTCCTATACATATCATGTAGCTCTCTATTATGAAGCTTTCTCCATTCACCTGTCTGTTCATCTCTTTTTGGCCCAAAAACATTTTCTTTATAACTTTATTCTAATTTCTCGTAATCTTCTTTCCTCTTTTAAGGTAAGAGTCCATGTTTCACATCCATATAATATAACTGAGAGAATAACAGTTTTGTATCTTTCCAGTTTAACGTTTTTTGAAAGGAGTTGGGACGACGAATCCCGGTAATGCATATTATCATGCATTTCTAGAATAAATGGAGCCTATGTTTAATTTCTTTGTGCATCTCATTCCTATTTGAAATTATTCCTTGATACTTGAAATCAGCCACTTCTTCAAAATTTCCCTCATTTGTTATTATTTGTCCATTTCCATTATATAACGCATTTCTATGTGAGAATACATATTTAGTTTTATTGGTGCTTACTTCCAGTTACGATATCTTAATGTTATTTAATATAGTGTGCGTGTTGGCCTTGCTATCGCTCAATAATACATCATCAGCATAAATTAACAGCCTATTACTAAAATTGAGTTATAGGAGCCCTTCTTCATTCCCCCATGCTCTATTATAAAATTGAATAATAGGAGGAGATAGTGGATCTCCTTACTTTTAATCCATTGTGAATTTCAAAAGTATCCGACAACACTGTTGGCCTTCCTTCACGACCATACTTTTTGTGCCATTTAGACTCAAATCGATAAGTCTAACTAACCTTTTATGATTCCCAATGTCCAGAAGGATCCGCATGTACTTCTTCTCCCTCTTATCTGAATCGTATTGGCTTTTTTTTGAAGTCTACATACAGCTGATTTACAAGTGCAAGTCCCATTTGTTTCTAAAATCTCTCTAATACGAAAATCTGACTCTGTTGTAGAGCTATTTCTTCCAAATCCACATTGATGATCTGCCTTAGCATGTCATCAATATAGCAGTATATCCCCACTTACTATTGTCTGTCCAGCCTAAGAAATACACTTTTACATTTTTAACATCTAAATTTATTACTCCGCACAGTCGCACATGTATAAGTACATTGGGACCTCAGTCAGCTGTTTGTTACAAGCCGATAAATTAATTCACAACAATCGTTTTAATTTGTAATATTGCAGGTGGTATTAAGACACACAATGTGTATGTCCCGAAAACGAATTAAGTTGTAATTGTTAAATTTTAACAAATTAATTAATTCTAACTATTTAATTAAAAAATAATTGGTACTTACGAGTAAAACTTATGCACCTTATAACAACTCCAAACTTCACCACTTCCTAAAATTTCACACTCCTAAAACTGGTTTAGGCCTATTCCTCTTCTTTTTGGGCTTTTTCATATTACCAGATTGCTTTAATTCCCTACGAATATGTACAAAGCTCTTCTCCGACATATCAGTACATTCTGCAAGTTAATTTACTATGTCGTTCATTACAGTGCATAGATTATGATCCATAAACTTATAAAATACATATAACACCATCTGTTTTTCACCCATTATTTCCACATTTTTTTTTTAAATTTCCCATTAGGGTGCTTTTTTGTAATTTTGATCACACATTTTATCCCCCAATTAAGATAACAAACTATACGAGAGAGCCGCCATATTTGTAACTGGGTTATCTACATAAATAAATATGATGGACATCTTTAATCATTTCATATGATTCATTCGATAAGAAAAATCCTTAGAATAAATAGCATTGTCATCTTGTTAATTTTGTGAATTTCAACATCGTTTCAATGTGTCACAAATCAACAACAAATTTCTCTTAATAGAGTACCAGAGACCGTATATTTGTTGTATAAAACATGCAGCAACATAACTGAATAATCTCTGAAATTTTTCTGTATTGTTAGTTTCCACATTGTGAAATATCAATTAAAAATAATTAAATGAGTTACAAGTTATGTCTTAATAGTTACAAATAAGATTCAAAATTCTACATACATCTTGTGGTATCATTCTGTGCAGACAAGCAACTAGCAGATTTCTTCTACTTACCTGAAAATAAAACAGGAAAAAATATAAAATATTATACACTTCATTAATTTCGCAAAACATGTGTTTAAATATGAGGTAATAATTATTTAACAGCAATTCCAAATGGGCGAGAATAGGGTTCAAGATATGATTACAGCGTTCAGTATATCACAAAATCTCTACTATTAAACTATTCGTAATGCACATAGCGACAAGGTTAAATTACAACTTATAAAGTATATAGAGGATCTCCCGACCTACGGCTGGGCTAGCGGTAAAAACACTTGCGGCCGCTGATTCCTCACTCCGCGTCATGCGGCAGAGCAACTGAACGACACTTTTCCTACTTTTTTCAGTTGATTCGTGTACGGCCATGAATATAGCGAAAGTAAGGTACGAACCTTGTAACAGGAGATGTTGAAAATGTTCACCTTCTACTTCCACTCATTTTCGGCACATTTCTAAGAAACCCTCATTCACACGCATTAGTTGCTGCTCTGTTATTCAGCTTATTTCTGTCCTGATAATAATATTCAGTTCGTCTAATCTGTGGGGGTTTCTTGCAAACAAATTACTTCCAAAGTACCCCAAAAAAGAAAACAGAAAACAGTTAAATCTGGAGACCGTGATGGCCACAAGCCCGCACTTATAACCCGATCTTCAAAAATTTCGCTAATTAATTTTAAGAAGTCTTCCTTCAGCTGTATACGCAGTTGCAGAGTCATGCTGGAAATATCCATTTCAGCAGTCAATATGAATCAGTTCTTCGAAAAATGGTTTCAATATGTCATCTCTGTATTGTGCTTCAATTGCATTACTGTATTTTAAAAAATTGCCCTACAATATTCTATAACCATTCACTGCACATCATACTCCAATCCGTTCGTTATGCAGGAGAATTTCATGTAGGATATCCGATGGGGGATTTGCTGGCTCCAATACATGTCATTCTGCGACGAAATATACCCATTTAAGTGGAACCAGGTTTCGTCTCAGAACCATATTAAACACGAATCAATTATTCCAATATTAACGTTCTACAACATCCAATTACAAAAACGAAACAGCATCTCAGGATCACGTGGCTGAAGTTCATGCATTACAGTTATTCTGTATGGTTTCAAATGTAAACGTTTCGTAGGTCGTAATGCTGACGCATTCGGAACACCAGTTTCTTGTGAAAATCGTCTTAGGGATTTTGTTGGCGTATGTTCTAATCTTTCCTATTTCATCTAATTTTTCCTCAGTAAGTGCACATTTTGTTACTTTGATTTCTTATCGAGCACACAGAACCCGTTTTTTCTAAATCTGTTTACATGTCATCGAACGGTATCTCTATTTGGAGGATTTACATGCGGAAATTGTGTTCCAAATCGTGTAATGACTTCTCTGCAAGACTCTGTATTCACATAATTATCGTATATAATTACCCTATGCTGTACTATAAACACAGATCGAGGCATAATAACAATGAATTAAGACCACTAATACGAGAATACACAACGCGTGTTTCACCTTACAAGCATGTAACTCAACTGCCTCGCCAGGCGGTTAAGTTTCAATATCTAGGCGGCGCGAGTTTATGACTCACAGTGAGCCGTGCAGTTACTACGCTGCGTGACGCGGAGTGAGGACTCAGTAGCCGCATGCGGTTCTCCCGCAGGAGAGGAACAATTGAAAAATGTATTTCCGAATTTTAAAGGAATGATTAAGAATATTGTGCACAGTTTAACACAGAGGATTTTTCTTATAATTGGATGTATATAAATAACTAACATTAAAAACCAGAAAAAAATATTACGTGACGCGGAGTAAGGATTCAGCAGCCGCATGCGCTTCTCCCGCTAGCCCGGGCGTAGGTCGGGAGATCCTTTCTGTATATGTTCACGAATTTTAAGGGAATAATTAAGAAACACTGTAAACAATTTAACACACATGATTTTCCTTATAGTTGGATTAAGAAACACTGTAAACACTGTAAACAATTTAACACACATGATTTTTCTTATAATTGGATTTATATAAATAAAAAACGTTAAAAATCAGAAAAAAATATTGGTATAAAAATTCACGTTTGCATAATTTACTGTACACGAAGAATAGAATATGAGTTAAATTACTGTCAAAGCATTATTATCCAGTAAAATTTCATCCTCCTGCACAGAATAAATTCTTAAAAATAGCAAACATTTTATAACCAGTATTTTAACAATAGCGGTACAGAACATCCCGAACAAAATTGGGTAGTATAAAGCAATATATATACCATTAAAATAATTTTATCTATTTATTTCCTAGCAATCCCGCAATTAATCTTTTAAAACGAAAATAACTTATGATATTTTAGATAAAGCACACTCCAATTGTTTCGTGCATCTCTTCTAATTAACGTTTAAGAGTTTAAAATGATAGTTACGAAAAAAATGTTCCGGTACTGTGTAGTGGAAACATTATGAATAAAACTAAAAACTTACAATTACAGTTAGTTGGTGGAGAGTATACTACTGTATGTTGCGGAAACGTGGACAGTGAGTATAGAACAAGCACAAACTATTGGTGACAGATATGGACGTTTGGAGGAGGGCTTCTAGAAATTTAGAAGAGATAAAATTATAAATACGGTACTAAAATTAGAGAAATAATGGATGTTCAAAAAGATCTCCTTCCAGTTATAGAAGAAAGAAGGCTGAAATGGTTTGGCCACGTAAAAAGGATGGCATATGACACTATATCTAAAGTGATATTAAATTTTGAAGCGGAAGCCAACAGAAGGAATGAGAGACCAAAAGAACAGTGGATTTAAGGAGTGCATATGATTATGGTGCCGAGAGGATTAACAGAGAGTGATACAGAGCATGAGGACTTATGGAGGAGTAAAATGTACAATGGGCTGTTGGAAAACAACTATATTGTAGAGAAATTCATAATAAAAAACTAATAAATATCGATCTCTAAAACCAATATAAATTTAAAACTGAATAATATAACAATAACGTGATGTAAATATTCGGATCATTAGCAAATTGTGAGATAAAGTGATTTTCAGTGATCAAAATCCTAAATCGTTAAACAATGTGGCTCCGAACTTAAAACTATGTTTTGTGTAATGTTAACTTATTCAACATTTCATCACCTGCTATGCAAGGTGGTAGTCCCAGTATCTGACTGTGGAATGACGTAATGTCACACGATCACAAACTCAGGTGTCACATTGCAATCAACAGAGATCTTCATCTATAAATGAGGTATGAATCCATTAATCTTACTTCGACAACGGCCTGGAAGCTGTTATGATTTCTCTACTATATTACGTAACTCAGTGATTCAAGCCACAGTTTCAGCTCGACATAAGGAAAAAGTATTTTTTCGGTGTTGAACGGGTAATAATTTATTAGTAATATTTGATAAACATACTGGAATTATCTGTCCCTCGTGGGTGAATTTTTTCTTTCAATGTTCGTTTGAGGAATTGGTTCAAAATGGTTTAATTTTGGGGTTATCGAGTAATGACAATCCAGACATGCCATGTTCTTATGCCTGAGTTTTTGCCATGGATTCCCAGAAGTAGTCCCCTCTCTAAGGCCCGGTGGGGGATTATTTTACCTCCGTAAACGTTCACCCCGGTGGAACCCACTTCCGCGTAATGTACAATAGCTTCCATTAATATCCGGTTGGACTTCAAAAGTACAAGCACGATTTTTTCATTTTTATATATATATTTAATCCAACAAAACTGACGTTTTTAAAATAAACACAGATTACACTGGGCAACATGATTTTTGTCTCATGAGTACCAATAGTTGTACTTAATGCAGTTTTGTATCGTGTTTTCAAATATGTATTCGGAATTTCTCCATCACCCACAGTTTTTAATTTCAATTAATGGATTTAAATAATTATTTTTAATAAACATTTTTTCGTCCATTGTAAAATAAAACCAAATGAGTTAAGTCAGGAGATTTCAATTATGGAAAAGAGATATAAGGGCAAATGGAATCCTAATATGCAGGCCAATTATTGATGGACCATCAAGAGGAATGTTCCACAGGCGAAATATAGCAGTCCGAATGTTCGAATATTGTGTAGTTACGAATGTAGAAGATATTAAAATGTTTGAAATTATAAATTCCTGTCTCTCGGAAATCTTGCGTGATGGAAAATAACCGATATCATATTTTAATTCAGGAGAAAACATACTATCACAATCACATATTTTTTCTTCAAGAGACAAAAAAGTATTCTTTGTTGACCAGTGTAATTAACATATAATTTTACATTAAATTATTTATTGTTCTTTGAATTGCAATAATTATGACAGTTAATTGTCATTTTGTCATATTTATGCATGCAATACAGAATATTATTTTCTTGTTAATATACGTAATTTTTAAGTACATTATTTTCAAATTAATTGGAATATATTTGAAAACCACATAACAAAATAGAATGATGTCGTTAAGCCCTGAAGGGCCGAATAGTAAGAGAGCAGTTGTACATCCTACTGTTCGATTAAATTATATCTCATATCCGCAGATTTTAAAATATTGATTTCCATCTTCAAAATACAGATTTTACTTCCGTACAGAAAACCTTGAGGGGGAATTAAATATAATGTTACTAACTCAGTGGAACTAACGAACGCAGTGGTTCATGTCGGGCGGAATCAGTTCTCTACATATCCCTATCCCTTCTATAATGTACCTCTCTCAAATCGTGATTAATTTTATTCTCATACATCATTCCAGTCTTATCTAAAGGACAATTTACCTTCCGTATTATTATTACAAACTGGACAATCTAGCTACTACTCATACGAATTTTCCATGTTCTTCTTCCATTTCCCATTTCTGTCTCATGTCTCGCATATTTTCTTGTATTTTATAATACAAACCTCCCATATTTTAATTAATCATAACTCTCAAGGTATGCGGAATTATTAATGAGGTTGGCATTAAAAGAAAGAGGAACTCAACAAATTGTTGTTTTCATTGTTGCAGTTAATTCATCTGTCGCACGTTGGACAATAATGCCATAAAACAAAAATGACGACTCCTCAGCAACGAGCACAAACTGTTTTCTGACATGCAGAGGCGAAGTCAATAATTACAGTACAAAGAAATTACCGGAGAGAATATGAAGGAAAGCACCTGATGGAAAGACCATTATGGCATGGCTTGAGAAGTTTCTGGCGACTGGAAGCGTTAAAAAAGAATCAGGAGGTACTCGTACATGTGTTTCAGAAAAAAAAGATTGAAGAAATGAGAGCAGGATTTCAGACAAGTTCACAAAAATTAATTCGTCAAATTCCCGGCAGTTCAAATTCTTCGAGTTTCTGTTTCGTTTAATAGCGGCATAATTTCATAATTCCCCATACTTTGTTAGTTATGATTAATTAAAATGTAGGAGGTTTGAATGGGACACTGCAGTATAAAGATAAGTGGAAAACTTGTGCGTTCTAGTTTCTATTAACTATATGTGTTGATTATTATTATTTAAATAGTACAGCATCACATACTCCATACATTGTTTGCTACATTTATATATCTAGCGATCAAAAAATATGTTATTACAGTACCACAAAAAATAAAGGGCTGCCGGACATTGGCAACTTTTAAAAGAAATCTAAATTTATATTTGCTCTAAACTCGACTTCATTATTATCCAGTGTAAGATACGAGTAATATATATATATATATTAATTGGTGTTTCCCGTATAATGTATCATATTTTATATTATTATTATTATTATTATTATTATTATTATTATTTATTATATTATTATTATCGTATCATTATTGCTATTACCCTATAAAATGTTGTTTTGTACATGACATTTACATTGATACATTTATTGTATCTTTAACTGTTTATAATTAGTATAGTGTATATCTATATTTGTCGAATAATTATTGTATTTGTGCTGGTTGAGTGGAAGAGAGGGCCTTATGGCCTTAATTCTGCCAGAATAAATAAAGTATTATTATTATTATTATTATTATTATTATTATTATTATTATTATTATTATTATTATTATTATTATTATTATTAATTAACCGATGTTTGTTTTATCGTTTCATGGGGTTTTCGTCACATTTTCCATCGTCCAGACTAATTGTGACGTCTAGGGATATGCTGATATAATTAAAAATGTACCAGGCATTTGTTATTCATACCGAAGGTTCTTTATCAACTTTGTGATATAGAACGATGGTATTTAACCTCGCCTCTGAAGAAAACCACATTCAAATTCTCCTCACTGGTTCTTGGTTATGTTTGAATTACAAACCTCCGGTTCCATGCCTCACGCTCTACACTGAGCCACTAAGGGTCGGTTTCACAAACAGAGGTAACTGTATTACGCCAAACTAACATACACACTTACTTACTCACTGGCACTATCTAACCCGTAGGTTCATGGCCGCCTAACATTCCATGTTCGTAGGAACATGTCCCTGTGTTTGAGCCTTTGGCACAGGTTTCCTCAAGTAGTCCCCGCCCGTAGAACCGAATGGGGGGCTATTTGACCTCCGGAAAATTTTACCCCAGTTGAACCCATGTCCGCATTTCTTGACGGTTGTATTTCTACGGTGAAAGATCGTCACTCTTTCGACCAAGGTACTTTTTTCGTCTGGCTTATCACCTTCGACCAGTCCGGCATGGGTAACCCTATCGGCAGCAATGCTACCGCCGGCATAGCTCTCAGGATCATTTAAGCACGCAAGCCACTCCACCACGACAAGGTGAAGATACCATAGAAGGAAAAACATAACATACACCTGTATAAAGTAAATAAAGGATTTTTTCTTGATAGTATTGAATAGAAATTCTAACAAACAAAAGTGTAAAATATATTTATAATACATTTGTAGGTGAAGAACTTAAATAAAACAAATGTAAAATAATTTACTTTGTAGTATGAGTAATGCAGTAACAATATTTTCATTTATCGTGGAAATGCGGATATTTTATCTTTTATTTTACAGCAGGACGATTCATATGTATGAGATAGGAATGCGTAAAATCTCTACAGAAAAACTAACCATTGTATGAACAGAGGTTATTAGATACATATTTCTGTGGTTATAATAAAAAATAAGTTCTACGAATTGGGTTATAGATTAATTCATGTATATTTTATTTTCTTTCTTTTTTTTTTGTCTATACCCGCAGTTTGTGAATAAACAAAGCTCGATTCGAACCAATATTTTGCTTTGTTGTGTTTTAAAATGCAACAACAAATCGTGGTGCGGTTTACTCCCCTCCCGCATGACTGAAAAAATGCATCGTAACTGATTGTAATAGATGAGCTCAATATCAAAACCTTGCTCACTGTATCAAATTTAGACTCACTATTCCACATATATTTTAATTCCATTACATGAACACAGTGTAAACTCTCACCTTACAGATAACTTTAGATGCTACACGCCACCCGGGTTTTAGAGTGGCACAACCTGTCGGGAGAAGGATTTTGAGCTATGGATCACACACATACGTTTTTGACCCTGAAAAGACATAGAAGGCCTCCCCGAATGAGTGATCCGCTCAATGTCGGACCTCATTCCAGATAACACAACGTAAAGACGAAACACGCCATTCACATACACATTCATAATAAACATAGCGAAAGAGATAAAGATTATTATGATGGCAAGATGATTTTCAGGGACTGTTTGGGCCTTAATGGTTCCTCACTTGTCTAATAGGAGAATAAAAAGACCGAAAAGATCATCATACAGGAAACATAAACCGACCTGGGATTGAACCAGTCCCTGCTGCATACAAGGCAGTGATGCTACCCCGAAGCCATGGCGATGGACACAAATATTTCAAATATGAGTAATTTTAAAAGTGATAACAAAGCTTTGTCTTTTTATAAAATAAAATAAATTAAAATATACCTTCTTAGGTACGATCCGTCGTCCTCAACTTATAAAATATGTATTCTTTATGCCTGTAGACCTTTCAGAACATCCGTTCCATCTTCAGCAGGCCCTTATTTGCTGCAATATTTTAATATGATGGTTGATCCTGCTCGTCCCAATGAGATGCACGCACATCTTTTATTTCCGGACACATGTTCATAAGATCTTTTTTTCCTTCATTTCCAGTCAGAAATCAGTCCCTGAAGTTTGTCGGTGTAATTAACGTTCACTCTATATAGATTTATAATATATTCCATGAATGTAGTTAAAGTAAGTTTTACTTAAAGAGTAAAATTTGGATTTAATTCTTTATTAGCTTACATTTTATACAATTGGCGATGAAAGGGAATAATAACTTTTGTTCATCAAAATGCTATTGTACATCAAAATGCAATATAATTTTACATTTTTTTTAAATTTGAACCCATATGCCTCGATTAACGGACGTAATGTCAATATACTACTATAGTAAGTTTGAATTGCTTCCAACGTTTGCAAAGATAAATTACAAATTTCGAGACAACATTTCATGTTATACAATATTTGCTTGCACTTATGGATCTGTCTAAAAATATAGCACAGATATTAAAGAAAAACCTTTTATTAACGGAATGATATACGTGTCCACAAATATAGTATGATACTTAAAACTACTACCACGTCACTTTGGATAATCGTATCTAAATGAAATTGGTGACAATGAAAAGAGAAACTCAAAACGTTTTGTGCATGTTAACAAAGTCAACAATTGAGAATAATGGACAACAATACAGAAACTAAACTAAATTTAATCATGTTTTTTGTGATCGATATGGGCTCATTGTTGGATATTTAGCAGACAGGTTAAATGTGAATGTTTTCAGTGTTTTTGAAATTGTGTTGTTATTAAAGAAGTTACGAAATACGTTTTAAGGAGTTATGGCGAATATCACATCACGCAGAGTCCGGTGCTGCTCCAGCTTGCTTTTAGGCGAAGGTTTCAACATCAGGCTCCTATACACAAGTCAATTTTGAAGTGGTGCCGTGATTTTGTTGATCGTGCCTGCATATGTATTCAAAGAGAAGGCCATTCAGAAGACCATCTGTCGATGCAGGAATTGGGGATCAAGTGCGAGAGGCATTTGTGCGTAGACCCAAGAAGTCTGTCCGTAGAGCTCGTCAAAAGTTAAACATCCCCCAATCCACCGTATCTAAGATCCTACGTACACGACTGAAGTTCCACCCCTACAAACTCCAATTAGTGCATAAGTTGAAATCTGATGACCATGCAAAGCGATTTGATTTCCTTCAGCATTTCATGGCACTAATGGATGATAATTAAGAACTGTCAGAAGAAAATAGTTTTCAATGATGAGGCTACTTTCCACGTTAGTGGAAAAGTGAACAGGCATAATATTAGGATTTGGGGGAGTTAGAATACGAACACAATTGTGGAAGTTGAAAGAGACTCCCCTAAAGTGAATGTATTTTATGCCGTATCGAAACAAAGTCTGAGGCCCATTTTTTTCTAGAGGCGAAATTATCTTGATATGGTTACTGAATGGTTATTTCCACAATTGGAACAAGAAGAAGGCAATGGATATATTTCCCAGCAAGATGGAGCACCTCCTCATTGACCAGCTTCGAGGAAGATGGATTGGACGTGCCGGAGATGATAATGTTTTCTACAAGTGGCCGCCGAGGTCACCTGACTTGACGGTCTGTGACTTTGTATGGGGATACATAAAGGATCGTGTCTATGTACCTCCATTGCCTCAAAACCTGCAAGAAATCAAGCTTAATATCATTGCTGACATCCAGTCAATTTCTTCACACATATTGGAAGGTGTGTAGCTTGAATGGGAATATCGCCTCGATGTCTGCAGGATCACTTCAATGTCTATGAGGTACAGCAAAAATGTTTGTATTTTCTCTTTTGATTGTCACCAATTTCATTTAGATCGAATGTCCAAAGCTAGTCCACCACTGTGGTCTCGAGGTAGCCTGCTTCATTGTCACGCAGCGGGCCTTGGTTCGATTCCCGGTCGGGACAGGCTCCTGAGTGATGTTTTTTGGTGTTGTTTCCTCACCTGTAAGACAAATTTCAGGAAGAATCCTTATCATTATTTTTATCATCATCCTTCACCGGTGTGGAAAGCAACGGGAAGTTACCACACTTATAATCCCCTAGTAAAGCTGCAAAGAATAGCGTGAAAATGGTATGATTGCAGTGAAGTACCTGCCCTCAGGCAGAATTACTATGGATGGGTGGATCCAAAGCGACGTAGTAGTAGTTTAAAGTATGATACTATATTTGTGGCACAGTGGATTTTAAAGTAGTATTACACAGAACAAGTATTTGCATTTGTTTAGTATTCCTATGAGATATTTAGCTATTGATTTTACCGTGTATACTTATTTAGAGAAATAATATATTTACTATAATATATAACTTCACGATTATTTTTTATTAGATTTGGTTCTACATATTTTTCTTATTCTCTGAGTATATTCCAGCAAATACATATCAATATGCGATTTTACATATTTCTATATAGCCTACTCTTCATTGTTGTTCCACTTCAATTGATTTACAAATCGTAATTTTACTTTGAAGGCAATACTAATAAATTTCGTAGTAATATTTCGTAGAGGTATTAGTCACAATGTAAAGATTGCAATATTATAAAATTATGCACCTATTTTTTATTTACATACATGCTACAACCCGTGTTTCACCAATGGTATATCACGGGATATTTACAGTTTTACAATTGTTCAATTATTGTTCTAGTTGTTCTTGTAGTTGACGAAAGATCCTCGTAAGAAATTCTGCAACGTTGACTGTGTTAAAATGGAACTTCAGAATATTTGGCGGAGTAACAATTTGTAGTATAGCTGGTCGACCTCTGGAGAACATTCTGCATTCAGTCAACAGCTGGTGGGCCGTCTGCAGTGATTTTTCTGGGCAGTTGCAATAAGGTGAAGCAGTTTTGTTCTTTTTGTGTAGGTAGGATTTAAATTGTCCATGGTTGGTGAGAAATTGTGTGGTTATATAGTTAGGTCATAGAGATGGGGACAGTCTTTAGGGTATGTTGAGATCAAGATTTTGGGTATGGAAGGCGTCATTTGATTTGATGTAAATTAAATTCCAGATTGTCTCATAGTATTTTAATAACTGCTTGCCTCGTGTTATACGGATGGAGTTGTAGTCGATAGTAGTTTTGTAGCTGGCGGCTATTTTAGCCAGATAGTCAGCTCTCTCATTCCCTCGAAGACCTGCGTGACCTCTAACCCAGTAGAGGTCAATCTTACTCGTCTTTTTGAGTACGATTAGCTTTTCTCTGATTTGGATCGCCAAAGGGTTGGTTGTTTTTCTATTGGCTATGGCTAGAAGAGCTTGTGAATGTAAGAGGATAGCATATCTCGTAGTATAGTCTCTTGAACCAGTAAAATTAAAAAGAAAACTATTATTCACTAATTTTTACAGTTTCACTTACCAGAATATGAAATTCCCTTCTGCCCTATTTCAGAGACTGTCAATCTATAACTGTCTAAATAACAAACTAAAGTGTTACTTAATAAACTAATTTATACGCCTCACAGATAGTACACTTTTAAATTTGATAATTTGATTTATTTTATGAAAATAGTATCAAGAGTAACAAATGTTTCAGAGGTATATTTTAAATATTGTATTACGAACAAACTAGTTTATTACATCCCATTATTTGTCTTTGTTCTTTATGTACATTAGTTGAGAAAGTCTACCAAACAATTTTTATTTTATCTTGCTTGTGCACATTTTATTATCGTTTTTGATTTTAATTTTAATTGTCATTAACATTAATTGCATTAAACCTTCATTTAACATTTAATATAGCAATTAATTGTGATTGCTATATTCTAATGTATATAGTATTTAATATTAGAGTTAATTGTGATTGCATATTTTAATGTAACATACTTTATCCTTGTGAATGGAAGAGAAGGCCACATGGCCTTAACTCCACCAGGCTAAGTAAATACAAAAAATAAAATTAGATTAAAATAAATAAAATAATTTAAATAATTTTCAAATTTACTAGTTGAGGAGACTGCATTACAATGTATATAATTGTATAAATTTTATATATAAAGGCAAACACACATAAATCTGATACTCTAATTTATGTGAAACTAGTTAATACTCGGCGTGCGCTGCTACACCTAAATAAATGATAATGTGTTTTTGCATTTATTTGAATTAGTAAAAGGAAAAATAAATATAAATATATATATATCGTTAATATTTTTAGATACCCCTTGCTGATTACTCGATGTGATTGGCATAAATGAGCTGAGAGTCAAAATTCGTTATTTTGAGTTATCCATAAAAGAATACCCGCCGTGCGCTGCTCTGCTTGTCCGGAAATGTACTTATCCCGATCTTCTTAGCATCAATGAAAGACAAAAAATATTATTGTGAGTTATTCTTAGAAGATAAACATATGCTGTCGCGGTCTTTTCTGTAGAGGTTTTTGAGATATTCAATTTCGTTTACAATACTTTTGTGTATTTATTATGGTTTAGGCAGCGTAAGCCATTTATAAGCTTACAAAAGCGACATTTTTCACTTATTTTCACTACAGAAGGTGATTTTTAAGGGTGAAGGGCTCGAGCATTAAAACTCTCTTATAACCCATAACCTTCCCAGGAAAATCCTGCACATTTTACAAAAAGCCCCATGACAATCGTATGAATGGTATGGTAAAACATGCTTGCCTGGGAATCTACTTATCTCCCGATCTCCTTGGCATCAATGAAAAACAAAAATGGCTTATTATGTGTTATCTGTAAAAAATAAACGTATGCTGTCGCGGACGAGGTTTTTGAGATATTATATTCTGTGTACATTAATTTTGTCTATTTGTTAAGGTTTAGGCAGCGTAAGACATTTAATGGTAAAAAAAGGGACTTTTTCATGTTTTCACTACAAAGAGTTGGGTGAAGGAGTTGAGTATCTCAACTCTGTTACAGCCTATGTTCATCCCGGGAATCTCCCGAACATTTTGCAAAAGAACCCATCACAATCGGATCAACGGTATGGCCGCGCATAAAGTACGAACAAACAAACAAACATTCATTTTTATATATTAGATATAACATATTATTATTTGGGAGAGTGTTTGTATGTACTAAACGTTAACATTGCAACATTGTACAGTATGTCCACAAAATCCCGCTACCAAAACAATGTAACTTAGCTCGTAAACTCTTTGAGATAGAGACATGCGGTATTTTGCAACGTATTCTACATCTCTCACAGTTTTGTTTACATTTGTTGCAGATTTGATGTAAACGACAATGACATCACAGGAAGAAGCCCAATGTGTATGGTCGTATGCTGAGTATGGTAAATCACCAGTACTCCCAGATGTTATGGTGATTAACATGTCTAGACACAAAGAAATTCGCTTCATCAGAGAACATACCCTCTGCAGGCACCCATTGTCTGCGTAAATTGCGTTCAGCGTGGAATCACCAAATTCCGTACGCCGAGGGAAACCAGTTGGCAGCGACACTTGCGTAATTTGCAACCGCTTATGGAGGAATTTATGAATGGTTGATTTTGGTAAATGCAGTTCCCGTGATTCATGACGGGTCGATTTTTGAGGTCTGAATTGAAATGCAAGTTGCCCATTGTCGATAGTTTCTTGGTTCACATCCGGTCGTCCACTCCGTGGCAAGTCCATTACACAACCAGTCGCTAGAAGTTCCTCGGTCCATCTAATTATGGATGATTTGGGTGGAGAATCTCTTCCATATGGCGGCGGAAATTTCGCTGAACAGTTATTGGTGATTTACTAGAATCAGCATACCACCATACACATTGGGCCTTTTCCTGTGGTGTCGTTATTGTCGTTTAAATCACAATCTGAAACAAATGTAAACAAAACTTTGAGAGATGTAGAATACGTTTCAAAAAACCGCATGTCTCTATCTCAAATAGTTTACGAGCTAAGTTACACACAAAATAAATACTTGTACAACAAAACATCAGACTTACATACTTTTACCCTAACCTACTAACTCACTGGCACTATAGAACCCATAAGATCATGGCCGCGAGGACATAATCTCTCCATACATTCCTATCCTCGGCTGTTTTCCAATCATCCCCTGTATAATCTACTTCATTCAAATCATAGATAATGTTATTCTTGCACCTCATCCTTGGTCTACCAAATGGGCGTTTTCCCTCTGGTTTTCCTAAAAGAAGCTTCCATGTACGTCTTTTATTTCTCATTCGTGCCATATGTCCTGCCCATCGCAGTCTATGAGACTTAACTCTCCTTATTATATTTGGCTTCGTATAAAGACCATGAAGTTTACTGTTACGTAAGTCTTCTCCATTCATCTGTATGTTCATCTATCTTCACTAAAAAAAAATACTAAGAACTTTATTGTCATATACTCGAAATTTCCTCTCCTCCCTTAAAGTAAGAGTCCATGTTTCGCATCCTTATAATATAACTAGTAGAATAATAGTTTTACATAATTATATTCAGTTTAAGGTTTTTTTTTTAATTTGGGACGTCAGGAGTCTCTCTAATGCATAATAGCACGCATTTGCAGAATTCAGCCTATGTTTAATTTCTTTGTGCATATCATTCCCATTTGCTTTTATTGTTCCTAGATATTTGAATTCAGTCACTTCCTCAAAATTTCCCTCATTTGTCATTAGCTGTCCATTTTCATGTACCTTTACCCTAATGTCACAGAGTTGCTAATAATAACTCTTCAAGTGGAAAAAATTGCAATCACTCTTAAATCAAACTGACTGTTAAATCAATTTAACTGTGAACTTAATTTTGTAAGCAGGAACACAGGATAAATGCCACGAACATAAATGTTTTGTACATAAAAATAATATCAGTTTATAGGTCGTTAAAACAGTAACAGCTTCTTCCAAGACACGTAATAGATATAATTCAATTAGATTGCTGTGTACGATATTTGTACGTTATAGTTAGCATGAACCCCTGTTCATTGAACCGTGACGAAGAATAGAACAGCAGTACAAATAAAAACAAATTGTCTGTATTTATTGGCATAGTTTGTAACTGTTGCCTAGCTTGTGTTCTAGTTCAGTTTAATGTATTCTTTTTCTCCACATTAAGCAGACAAGTGAAGCAATTTATATCACGTACAACACTATAAAAACTGTGTCTTTTGTTTGTATCAAAGTGATAACTTCTTACTAAGTTAGGATTGAAAAACTTTGTACGTTACTGAATTTCCAATGAGGTTTGTGAATTTGAAGGAATAATTCTTAGAGTTCTTTAAAGTATATCATTGTTTATTTTAAAGCAGGAGAGTATGTTGTGATTGATAACCTTTACAACATAAAAATTAAATATATTGTTTAGATTTACAAAAATATATCGAGTTCAACTAACGAACTATTCAAACTTGAGAAAAGCTATAACGATTGAAAAAGGAACGGAAAACACCAGCTTAAACTGAATTAAATTATCTGTAATATATATATATATATATATATATATATATATATATATATATATATGTGGGTATAAAGTTTTCAGGAACATTTTTGGACCAAAGTGAGATGAACAGACAGGCGAGTGGAGAAGACTTTATATCACTGAGCTACATGATCATTATAGAAAACCAGATATAATAAGAACAGTTAAGTCGTAGACTGCAATGGGCAAGTCATGTGACAACAATGATGAATGAAAGAGGGTCATGGAAGCTTCTTCTAGGAAAACCGGAGGAAAAACTCCTTGTTGGTAAAGGAAGAATGAGCTGGAAAAATAACTTTATGATTTGACGGAAGTAGATTATACAGTGATGATAGTTATGTATGGTAGCTTATGTCCACGCGATCATAAACCTGCGGGTTAAATGGGCGTCTGCAAGACGCCCAACGTGTTTTTTTTAATACCAGGCTTTTCGTAATAGATTCCATATTGAGAAGAAGATATTATGTTTTCAGAAAGGGATGTATTTAAAAAAATATCGAAGTCGATAAAACATATATTACATTAATATATTTATGTTTGACCAGCATCATAGGCTAGTGGTCAGCGTTTCTGACTACTGTTTATGAGGTCCCCGGTTCGATTCCCGGTCAAACCATAGGAATTTTTCCTTAAAGGGAATCATCGCTGTGGTTGCCCATGGTCTGGAATTAAGGTTGAGTTTAGGTTAAGAACTCTCCTGCCGATTTATCATCAATCATATCATCGGGATAACGTAACTCCGCCTTCTAGGCGCCCAAACTTCAGAAGTGGGTTACAATTAAGCCAACGCCAGGAGAAAACACCAGAAATGTCGAAATGACATCTCGGGTATTGATTAAAAATTATATTTTTGTATTTTAAAATGTTATACTTTGATATTTCAAATGGAATTTTGCCATGATATTAATAGTACTGATTCCATGAATTAAATTACAAATGTGTAGTACATAAGAGATATACAGGTAAGATAATGCCGAGATAATGCCATCACACGATATTGATGTATTATTACTATTCACTGCTTACAGAAACACTCGTTATAAATTCAAATTATTTACTCTAATGTACTACTTTATGTCGGCCGCGATGGATTAGTGGTTATGTTCCTTGACTCTTGTTCCGAAGGAAGCGGGTTCAAATCCAGTCGGGGCCAATGGATTTTTTAGAATGGAAAAATCTAAGGGACAAGTCCTCCGGGAGAGAATTTATACCGTGGGTCTTGAGTATGAAGATTTTTAGCCTCGTAAAAGAAGCAAGTCTGAATCAAAGATGTCTGTGTTCAAAATTTACCGACAGATATCCGCCCAAGCAATACATTAATTGCCCGCTAGGTGTCTCACTGAGGCGATACGCCTACCTCATGTCACTCATTGACATATGTGGGTTAATAAATATAAAACTAAATTGACTTGGTTGAAAAACTTTCACTAGGGAGCGCCCTAATCCCTACCAGAAAAATGTACGGATATATATATATATATATATATATATATATGGTATGATAAGAAAAATAAATGCCTGGACGGGATTCGAACCCGGATCTCTGAGTCTGTACCTCAGTGCGATATCCATTACACCACCAGGCGAATCCAATTCAAACATTTTATTTTTCTTATATATGTATTATCTTCTTCTTCTTCTTCCTTCCAAGTATTAGGCCAAGGCCTGTTACGATCCTATAGAAAATTTTCCCTCCAGCGTTTGAGGGAAATTCTCGTATAAGACTTGAAAGCATAATAATAGTCCCTTCGATTGGTTGCTGGCCAAAGGAAGGCAAGACCAATGATGGGGCTGCCATCTTATAGCCTCTGGTCAGGCTTTTCTGGAGAAGAAAAGAAAATAAAGGAAAGAAGAAATGGAAGAAAGGAAAGACTCCCTAGCCCTCGGATGCCCTAATAGCGTCGGCGTCAAAAAAACAAGAGTTAACCAAGAGAGGTTAGATAGTAAAGTTAAAAGAGTGCGAAACACAAGTAAGTGGAAGAAATGTTTTGCACAGCTTGGGCACCTTGTGGTCGCCATCCACATATCCCCTAGATGAGGACCCCTGAGGGGATATTATATTCTCCATTATTACTAGATGTCGCGAGATTATTATATATATATATAATTATCCACCGCTTTGGTCTCGAGGTAGCGTGCTGCCTTGTCACGCACCGGGCCCGGGTTCGATATCCGGTCGGGGCAGTTTTTCTGGGTGAGGTTTTTATCGGGGTTTTTCCTCACCTGTCAGACAAATGGCGGGAAACTTTAACGCCCAAAAGGTCCCCGAAATCATATAGCCATGATCATCATTATCCTTATCGGCATCATCCTTCACCGGTGTGGAAAGCAACGGGAAGCTACCACACCTACAATTCCGTAGTAAAGCTGCAAGCATAGCATGAAAATACTATGATTGCAGTGAAGGACCTGCCGTCGGGCAGAACTAACATGGAATTAATTCGTACAATTAGGTTCAATTTTTCTTTATTTGTATTTACCAATTTTATAACGGTTTTTAATTAGTACAGTTGCCATAACTGTTTTCAAGTAGTTATATTTGCTCTCCAATTTTTGGCATGATACTTGGGAATGGTTCGACAGTAGCTAATGACAGACTAATGACTACTCTACAAATTCCAATTGTCCCTACAAACTGCCATTTGTTAAAATCTTAATCAGGTTCACACCCTTATACACCAGAAGGTGGCACACGTAAACATTCGAAGTTTAATATGTATTTATTCATTCTATATTTTCTTTTGTAAATTTGCATGCTTTTCTCATCTTCGAATCGTATCTCAAACTGTCTACAACTTCTTATTTAGTTAATTCCTGTTCCTGTAGGACTATTAAAGTTGGGTGGTGGCGTAGCAGTTTACGTCCGCTATGATTTACAATGTAAATCCACATGTAAAACAAGAAATAAGCAATCAGAGCGCCCATGAATTATCTTTCTCGTAATACAGGCACAGACCAAATCTTGAACTATAGGTGTGATTTATACCTCCAAGATCAGGTCGCCTAAATGACTTGGAAAATGTTTTATTTAATCTAATTATAAAGTATGAACACGTTGTTGTTATGGTAGACATGGACACAAACGTACTTCCAGAGCATTTCAAACGCCACACCCATTATTCCGAAATGCTCCTAGACTTATTCGTAACAAATTATACAGGGAAAGTGATAACACGTAGCTCCAGAAATATTAGCCCATTACATTGTTTACATTGAATATTCCTTCCGTTGTATCAGACTTTTTAAGATGACTATTACTCCTGCCCCAAATGGCCGTCAATGACCAATCATATTTCAATGAATTTTGATTTACAACCAAGCACAGCCTTATTCACTTCGATTTTATCACTTTCATTTTATGACTTTCATTTTATCAAGTGGCTCCCAGATTGTATGTATATATATATATATATATATATATATATATATATATGTACCCATCCATAGTAATTCTGCCCGAAGGCAGGTCCTTCACTGCAATCATAGTATTTTCATGCTTTGCTTGCAGCTTTACTTGGGAATTGTAGGTGTGGTAGCTTCCCGTTGCTTTCCACACCGGTGAAGGATGATGATGATAATGATAAGGATGATGATGATCATGGCCATATGATTTCGGGGACCGTTTGGGCGTTAAAGTTTCCCTGCCATTTGTCTGACAGGCGAGGAAAAACCCCGATAAAAACTTCAACCAGAAAAACTGATCCGACCGGGGATCACTGCGTGACAAGGCAGTACGCTACCTCGAGACCACAGCGGTGGACTATATACTCGTATATATAAATGGATTGCGCACAAATGTGCAAAAAACACAGCACGTTAACAATCACTAACACTTTGGCTTTGTCTTGCGTAATCACTAATTATTTTTGTTCTTTGGTGTACATATTTCGATGTGATATCTTTCGCATTTCTGTTCACATACTTCGCATATGCATGACGTCTTCGGGTCATGGAATGTTTTATCTCTACACATTAGGTGGTGGAATCCATGCACGCTTAATCTTGTGATTATGTGTCGTATCTGGAAATTTGCTTCTGTCCAGTTCCTGTCTATCATCGCTCCGGATCTGAAGAATTTCGTCCATAATTCCTCTCTCTCTCTCTCTCTCTCTCTCTCTCTCTCTCTCTCTCTCTCTCTCTCTCTCTATATATATATATATATATATATAGTTCTCATATGTAACTAGATTCTGTTTGCGAGATATAATAGAAACATATTGGTAGCAAGTATTATTTCCTAGGAATAAACGTTGCAGAAAAATATAATTGACATATTTACATCATAGGACATCAGAAATTAATTAATAACCTGTAATGATGTGTTTCTTTTTTTCTCCACTAGGGTGCATTTTTACAATATTGCGATTCTATTTGGCAATAAACATGATCTGGTTGCAGTGATGAACAAATTAAATATAACGTTTCTCATTTGTTTTCAAACATCACCGTTTACATTAAATATATAAATATTTTAAAATAACTATATTTGAATAATGATTTGTGAGTAAGCAGCTTAATTTTATTCGTTAAATAGTCCTAACAAATGCCACTCTTGATTTCCAAATTCTCTAGATAAATTGCAAATCACTCGTGGCATTACTTATAATAATTTATCAGAATTAAAACGCATTGATCAAGACAAGTTAGTTGATTCCAATCCATTAACGCAGTTTAACCATACAACTTATAGGCATTTTTACGTTCCACATAAAGTGGACTCGATATTTTAGTTTCCAGGCGGCATCAAAGACAACTGTTTCCCTCTGGTTTAAAAAATACATTGTTACCGCCAGACAGAACCGGAAAGTTATCGTTAGAGGCTTCTAAGACGCCGCTCCGATCACCAAAAACTGAGAACAGTTCTCTGCCAATAATGTCTTCGCAATATAATTGACGTATAAAATGACGTTTCCATGTCAACTCCACATTGATATAATTATCTAAACAGCGTTGCAACTATCGTCTTTTGCAGTATATTATAATATAGCATGTGTCCACCGCTGTGGTCTCGGGGTAGCTGCTGCCTTGTCACGCAGCGGGCCCGGGTTCGATCCCCGGTCGGGACAGTTTTCTGGGTGAGGTTTTTATCGGGGTTTTTCCTCACCTGTAAGACAAATGTCAGGAAAACTTTAAGGCCCAAACGTTCCCCGATGTCAAATGGCCATCGCAATCATCATCATTCAAGTTAAGCTTAGGATTAGGGACTCTCCTGGCGCACCATTATCATCATCATCACCCATCATATCATCGGGGCAACGTAACCCCGCCTTCCAGGCGCCCCAATCTCAGAAGTGGGTTACAAGTACGCCATGCGAGGAGAGAAACCAGGAACGTCGAAAGACTAACCTGGGACATTAAAAAAAATAGTATGTGAGTGCCAGTGAACAAAACGTGACAACGCCGCTTGATATGCTATATACATATCCGTGCAAAATAGACCTACCTAACCACAAAGCAAAGCGCCTGAAAACTAAAATACTGAGTCCACTAAGTCACCCGGCTCATAGAGTGGCACGACATGTCTGAACATGGATTTTAACTATGGAACACACACATACTTATTTGACCACACAAAGACATAAAGTACCTCCCTGAATGAGTGATCAGCTCTATGTCAATGCCACTTTCGAGACAACACAACAATAAGTCTAAACACACTATTTTACACTCACATTCATGCTAACACTAACATGCTAATCATGATAATGATTATGATGGCTAGATGATGATCAGGGATGTTTGAGCCATAAAGTTTCTTGAAATTTGTCTTATATATAAGGAAAAACTCCGAAAAAATCATCACTCAGGAAACTTATCGGGGATCGAAACACTACCCTTTGCGCACGAAACAGCGACGCTAACCCGAGACCACAGCGCTGGACGAAATTAATTAATAACGCACGATAATTATTTTGGAGGCGAACAAGTTAAATTATAAAATGACTTTGTAACACAGTTATAGAAGAAACATACACCCCTCAAAACTAAACGAATCACCAAATCGCCTGCACTCTTGATAACAGACACAATAAAATCACTTATGACAGAAAGAGACTCATTACATCGAAAGTACTCATTCCTTTCCATTCCATTAACTTAGCTTAATCTCTCACCTTACAGGTAATGTTTAAACGCCACACACCACTCAGGCTTTACAGTGGCACGATCTGTCGGGAGAGGGATTTTAATCTACAAATCACAGACAGAGGCCTACCACTTTTATCGCACAAGAACATGGAGGAGCACTCAGAATGAGTAATCGGCTGAATATCAGTGCCACCTCCGAAACAACACAACATGTAGACGAAACATCATTGACACACACATTCATACTAATCATGTCGAATATGATAATGATGATTATGACGGTCAGATAATGTTTGGGACTTAACGTTTCTTCATATTTGTCTTACAGGTGAGGAAATACCCCGAAAATAACCAAGGAACATTATCCCGACCGGGGATCAAACATAGACTCGCTGCATATGAGGGAGCGACGGTATTCCAAAGCCACAGCTGTGGGCTTATCGAAAGTATAGGCAAAATAAATTCATAGTTGACATACAAACTTACAACCTTGTAGAATATTTTCAGGCTGTTGGTCGTGATCTTTGAAGCTTGAAGTTCCCTGACATTTCGCTAGAGACTACGTCCGGCATCCTCAAACAAAACATTGAGGATGCCGGACGTAGTCGCTGGCGAAGCGTCGGGGAACTTTAAGCCACTCAAGACCACGACCAACAGCCGAAAATCTTCTATAACTCCTGCCATTAAAACCTAAGTTAATATATTAAAAACCTCTATTTAATTGTACTAATGAGACTATAAGAAACGTTAAATTACGAAATGCTTATTCTTTTATCTCACCAATTTCAGCACAGAATAAATAATGGAAAACATTAAATATCTGGGTATACAGAGTAAGAAGTCTCCAGCAGACTGCCCTAACATACTATTCGACGAATTAAATGAGCACTTTGTATTTTTTCCGCCGAACCCTTATGTTAATAACAAACCATTGACTAACTACATTTCTATACACTTCCACAGGTGGTAAGTTGTATTTGACTGATTTACAGCGACTGACGTCAGGAAAGTAGTGAAGCGTATTAAATCGACTGCCCAAGGAGATGATCAAATTGGTAAATCTCTCTTCATTAAGATACTTTACTTAAAACCTCCAACTCTTACACACATGTTTATTGTCTCCACTTAGACCGGTATATTTCTAATTAAATGGAATACTGTAATAGTGGAACCTATACAAGACAACAAATCCAACATCATCCAGAGACTACAAACCAATCAATATTCATCCTGCCTTCTCCAAACCCCTAGAACACATAATACATAAACGATTGAGGGATTATCTGAAAACTTACCACTAATTGGCGAATACCAACAAGGCTTTAGAACCCGATGCTCTATGCAGCTGCATTTCTGAACGCATTGGAAGACATTCATGAAACAATGGATAGAAGTAAACTGACGGCATTAACTCCATTCGACTACAGAAATATTTTTAACTCGGCAAATATTGATTTGTAGCTGGCAAAATTAAAATCAATTAATTTATCTGAAACCTTTTTTGGCTTTGATTGACTCCTACCTACTGAGCATGGCATATCGCCTCAGTAGGACACCTAGTGGGTAATTAAAGTATTACTTGGATAGGAAGCGGTTGATAATTTGGCAACGAGGCCTCTTTATCCAGGCTTGTAGTTCTTTAACGAGCCTGAGAATTTTCAGACTCGGGACCCATGGTTTAAAGTCCTTTCCGGAAGACTTTTCTCTTGGATTTTTCCATCCTAAAAAATACATCGGCCCGGCCGTGTTTAAATCCGCGTCCCTCGAACCTACAGGCAAGGAACATAATCACTACCGCACCATAGCTGACTGACTACTAACATATATCATTTTGTTAATCGGTTGGAATGTCTAATTAATAAGCTCTATTTTTGATAATTAAGTTAATTCAATACCATTAATGAAACATATCTTGCTAGAGTAGCGTATTTGTTTTGATAAAAAATAGCAGTGGAAAATTTTTCACGCCCGCCAATTTTAATACAGTCACTAAAATCCGCTCAGGGCGGTATTTAGTTAGTGACAGTACGCTATATTGTTGTTTAAGCTGTTGTAAGCTCTTCTCGTCGTTGTATTACAAACCATATATTCTGCATTATTTTAATCTATGCTGTTGACTTTATTCATAGATTAGACAATATAACAACATATTGGAAGAATGCAGGTGGCTCAATTAGTAGCGATTGATTCTCGAATTCCGAAGATACTGGTTTAATGCCCAATACCGACCAATTCGACTGATGTTTTTCCGGCTTTCCACAGTTGCCTAGGGAAATACTGGGCCGAAATTTTATAATCAGATATGTATATATGTCCACCGCTGTTCCCTCGAGGTAGCGTGCTGCCTTGTCACGCAGCGGACCCGGGTTCGATCCTCGATCGGGGCAGTTTTTCTGGGTGAGGTTTTTTGTCGAGGGTTTTCCTCACCTGTAAGACAAATGTCAGGAAAATTTTAAGGCACAAACGGTCACCGAAATCATATGGCCATGATCATCATCATTATCATCATCATCCTTCACCGGTGTGGAAAGCAACGGGAAGCTATCACACCTACAATTCCCTAGTAAAGCTGCAGGCTTAGCATGAAAATGCTATGATTGCAGTGAAGGACCTGCCTTCGGGCAGAATTACTATGGATGAATATATACATATAATTTTAGGCTATATAAGCCTACAGTATTTTCAAATCGTATAGCTTAAATGTAATAATTTGTCCATGCATTCTAAAAATTTATCTTTTCGATATATAATTTTAAAAATAGTATTTTTGTTTGATGTTTCTTTACGTTGTTGTTTCAGATTTGTTAATTTTACAATATTGATATCAGCTTCATAACAAAATGTGTTTACATGGTCATGATCTACACACAAAATAGAATCACACAAATTAATAACATAGTGAAACAAAAGTTATTTTCGAAAATCAACTAATTGAGTGAATATAATTTTCCAGAGTTTTAAAACCAATGTGAAAAATCATGATCTTGCTTACTATGGAATTGGACGTAAAACCATGGGTCGTAGTTCGAATATTAATTTTTTGTTGAAGAATATCAAGACTAAAATAAATACTGTGACCAAAATATGTTGGTCCTTTTACACCCAGCTTAGAATTGCGAATACCAAAATTATAGGTCTTACGATATATGAAAATAACACAAAATATACTATTTACGGTAATAAAAAAAAGAAGTAACCCTGACAGATAACAGAATATAAATTTGAGAGGATCCAAACATAACAATTTTTGGTTCAATTGTGAAACATAATGACAAAAAATAAAATATAAAGTGCTACGTAGACTAATATCTGATAATAGATACTACTACGCTTCACAAAATGCAATGTAATATAAAATGTAAAATATTTATAATTCTCCCTGTCTTAAATTATGGAAGCGACACTTGGTCAAAAATCAACATACTTACTTACTCACTTATTCACTGGCACTATCGAACCCGAAGGTTCGTGGCCGCGCGGACATAAGCTCTCCATACATCCCTATCATGAGATAATGCTTTCCAATCATTCCCTGTATAATCTACTTCCCTCAAATCATAGTTAATGTTGTTCTCCCACCTCATTCTTGGTCTACCAACTGGGCGTTTACCCTCTGGCTTTCCTACAAGAAGCTTCCATGCACGTCTTTCACTCCCCATACGTGCCACATACCCTGCCCATCGCAGTCTACGAGATTTAACTGTTCTTATTATATCTGGCTTCCTATAAAGACCATGTAGTTCATTGTTATATAGTCTTCTCCATTCACCTGTCTGTTCATCTCTCTTTGGTCCAAAAATTTTCCTAAGAACTTTATTCTCAAATACTCGTAATCTCCTTTCCTCCCTTAAAGTAAGAGTCCATGTTTCGCACCCATATAATATAACTGGTAGAATAATAGTTTTATATATTTTCAGCTTAACGCTTTTTGAAAGGAGTTGGGACATCAAAAGTCTCTGCAATGCATAATAGCATGCATTTCCAGAATTGAGCCTATGTTTAATTAATGGTCAAAAATCAAAGAACAATTAATTGATTTCTGAAAAGGAAAGTCTTGAGAAGATTATCCAATACTTCTTAAGTCCATAATTGTTTTTATACCTTTGAGGTTCTAACTAAGTTAAATTAGCCTATATATTTGTTTTTTTACCTTGTATACTACCATCTTGCTCAAGTATAATACTTCTATTTAAAATTTTCCTTGATTTCACTCTAGGCCTTTCGAAGCATACTTCAGCTCCTATTACAACAGCTCCAAAAAATAAAGCATGCTTTGAAAGGCTTAGAGTGAAATCAAGGACAATTTTTAATAGATGTATTATAGTTGAGGAAGACGCTAGAATACAAGACAAAAAAAATATAATTTAACAAGATCATTCAAACCAACATATGATGGAGAAATATGAAGTATCAGGACGAACTAGGAACTACCTGGGACATGTTGAAAGAATGGCGAACGAGAGAGGTCCGACAAGGGCTCTTAATGGCAAACCGGATGGAAGGAAAGACCAAAGAACACCACGTTTGGGATGGATTGAAGGGTTAGAGAGCGACTTTATAAAAATCGTCATCAAAAGATTGGGGATCGAAACACAGAATGGAAAGGAGTTAAAGGGGAATTGTAAGGCGATGTAGGGTCTTCAAGTGCTGTAGCATCACAGTGTTTTTTTTTATTGCGGTTATAATATTTAACTGTTATCCAGCGACGTTAAATAAAATACTACCTACCTAAAACCAATGTGAGAATTACAGTGTGAGTTAAAATAATCTCTAATGGTAATTAAAACTTAATGTAATTAAAATTTGGAGCCATAATAGATGTAGAGATTATTTTAATAACAGGAATTGAGAAAGAGTATCTCCTGAAATATTATTACATACATTTTATATACGGAATTTTATAAATGTTAGATGAGAGCTTTATTATGGGAATTAGCAAGGGAGGAACACACAAATATATTCCCAAATGAATAAAAAATAAGCAAACATAATTAATTAAATTCACTCATTGCCAAATAAAACCTTGCTTTCATTATACAGGCATTCTTTTGTCATTTTACAGTGGTATCACGTAAAATATTAAATTTTAATTAATATTGTGGTTATTGTGTTGTTTACACTGTACGTTAAACTAAAAAAAAATATTAAAATTTGAGTTTTTTTAATGCAGTGCACTGTCAAGTTTTAATAACTATGTAACATTATCTAAACTGTTTAGATTAGTTTGCAATTACATACCAACATAAATATAGTTAATTCTATGGTTTAAGAATCTCATTAATTTAAAGCCAGATACACTAAGATGTCTTACTTACTTACTTACTCACTGGCACTATCGAACCCGTAGGTTCATGGCCGCACGGACATAAGCTCTCCATACATCCCTATCCTGAGCTAATGCTTTCCAATCATTCCCTGTATAATCTACTTCCCTCAAATCATAGTTAATGTTGTTCTCCCACCTCATTTTTGGTCTACCAACTGGGCGTTTTCCTTCTGGCTTTCCTACAAGAAGTTTCCATGCACGTCTTTCATTCCCCATACGCGCAACATGTCCTGCCCATCGCAGTCTACGGGACTTAACTGTTCTTATTATATCTGGCTTCCTATAAAGACCATGTAGTTCATTGTTATGTAGTCTTCTCCATTCACCTGTCTGTTCATCTCTCTTTGGTCCAAAAATTTTCCTAAGAACTTTATTCTCAAATACTCGTAATCTCCTTTCCTCCCTTAAAGTAAGAGTCCATGTTTCGCACCCATATAATATAACTGGTAGAACAATAGTTTTATATATTTTCAGCTTAACGTTTTTTGAAAGGAGTTGGGACAATCAAAAGTCTCTGCAATGCATAATAGCATGCATTTCCAGAATTGAGCCTATGTTTAATTTCTTTGTGCATCTCATTCCTATTTGTGATTATTGTTCCTAGGTATTTGAATTCAGCCAATTCCTCAAAATTTCCCTCATTTGTCATTAGCTGTCCATTTCCATTATATATTGTATTTCTACGTGTGACCATATATTTAGTTTTACTGATATTACTTCCAGTCCTAATTTCTTAGTGTTACTCAATAGTGTGTGCGTGTTGGCCTTTAGTATCTCCTCGCTATCGGCCAGTAGTACTACATCATCAGCATAAACTAACAGCTTATTAATACCATTGAGTTGTAAGCCTTCCTCATTCTCCAAAGATTTAATGGCATGCTCTAGTACAAAATTAAATAGTAGAGGAGATAGTGCATCTCCTTGCTTTAACCCATTCTGGATTTCAAAAGTGTCTGAAAACTGTTTGCCTACACGCACCCTACTCGTTGAGCCATTTAGACACATTCGTATAAGTCTAACTAACTTTTTAGGAATTCCAAACTCCAGCAGGATACTATATAACTTCTCCCTCTTAATTGAATCATATGCTTTTTCGAAGTCTACATATAGTTGATGTACAGTACCATTATATTCCCATTTCTTTTCTAAAATCTGTCTTATACTAAAAATCTGATCTGTTGTAGACCTGTTTCTTCTAAATGCACATTGATGATCTCCTAGAATGTCATCAATATAGGGAGCACACTAAGATGTCTACTGACCCTATATTTGTACAAATGAATAGAGTTCCCTACGATCCATCCGAATTTTTCCCTACCACATACACATAGGATCGTCTTATCGTAAGTAATGCCACGACTGATTTCCAATTTATGTAGAGGATCTGGAAATCAAGTGTGGCATTTGTTAGGACTATTTGACGAATAAAATTAAACTGTTTGCTCACAAATCATTATTTAAATATAGTTATTTTAAAATATGTATAAATTTAATGTAAACGGCGATGTTTGAAAACAAAAGGGAAATGTTTGGTTGTGCTTCTTTTGTTCATCCACTCCAACTAGATCATATTATTTATTGCCAAATAGGATCACAATATTATAAGAATACACCCTAGTGGAGAAGAAATGAAACACATCAAACTGTATATTATAACGAACATACATGTTATTACTTTTTTTAGGAAACAACTCCGGAAAATCATAAAAAACACAACTATTAAACACACAACTTTCAAATGTTTAGTTCGAAGGAATCTGTTCATTATTTTCTACATTCAACGTATTTGTTCGAGAATCAGTCACTGCAAAATAATGCTATGACCTGTTCAGAATATTAAAAAGGAGGAGCTTTCTCTAATATGATAAACAGAAGTAGATAGATATCGAGGTGAAAAAAAAACTACTGTGATTGGTTGTAAAACAAAATTAATTGAAATGTGATTGATTATTGACTTCCATTTGAGGCATGAGTTAAATAGTCACAGTAATTTCATTATATTGTTACTATTTCTGGTGATGTGGAAACATATCATTTCTTTAATACAATTTCACATCGGTTTAGATAAAAAGTTTCAGTGTCCATTTCATTCACAATAATTCACTGTATAAACAAATATGAGCCTTTCACGGACTCAGTACTCTTCTAGATTATATCTTATACTCGCAGAAGCACGAACTCCCGAACAGTATTTTCGTCTTCACTCTCCATATCATCTTCAGGTCTTATTCTCGACTATAACTGAATCTCGCGATCGATTCGCGACTGCATATCGGTCGACTTGCATCCGTTTATATATGCGAAGTCGAAATATCTGGAAGCAAGTCATGATCTTTCTCGAATGAAAAACTCAAGAGGCTGATACATCTAGAAAGCTATGTATAGATGCATTTGGAAATCCCCCAGCGAACCATTCAGACTCAAGAGTCATACATAACTCATGAGTCCTCTTTGTCATATAAGAAAAAAAATGTGTTCCGTCGCCGCCCACAAAATTTAAAAGCTGGCGCTACAATCCGTCACAATATCATGAGATCCAATATCATATATTTTATAGCACTGGACGTTTACAGAATACATGAGAAAATCACCAAATGAGAATATAAATAGAGAGTATATCACAAATAACTGAGCGAAACTAGAATCAAAATCAATCAGATCAATCGCCTGGGAATATGAACTGAGATCGTTCCGAAGAAGAGCCTCGAAAGCTAATGACTCTCTTGGCATTATCGACATTAGAGGTCACTTTTATCTCTGAATATTGACTCATACATACTTTCAGAATAAAACATGGGCCTATATGAGAATTATTTTAAAAAGTTATCTTCATTGCAAAACATTATGATGCACCGGATAACACTGAGCAACAAAACAGATACTTATTTTTGTCTCAGAAAGAAAAATATGTGATTCTGATAGTAATATTTTCTCCTGAATTCAAATATGATATCGGTGTTTGTCCATCACGCAAGGTTTCCGAGAGACAGGAATTTATAATTTCAAACACTTTAATATTTTCTACATTCGTAACTACACAATTTTCGAACATTCGGACTCACCCAGAAAGTAAAAAATGACGATTTTCTGCTATATTTCGCCTGTGGAGCATCCCTCTTGATGGTCCAACAATAATCGGCCAGCATATTAGGATTCAATTTGCCATCATATCTCTTTTCCATAGCTGAAATCTCCTGTGTTAGCTCATTTGGTTTAATTTTACAATGGACGAAACAACGTTTATTAAAAATAATTATTTAAATCCATTAATTGAAATTGAAATAAGTCCCGCGCCGTAGCCGAGCGGTTAAGGTAGGAAGCATTGGTGCAGAGCTACGGGACTTGCGCTGGTTCGAGTCTCCATGGGGGAAGAAATTTTCTCATGGTATTTCGGCCAGTATGGGACCGGTGCCCACCCAGCATCGTGAGGCAATTGGGTAGCTACAATAAGTAGCGGCTCCAGGTTGAGGAACCAGCTATAACGGCTGGGGGACTCGACATGCTAACCACATGTCACCCCTACACTGGCTGTTGATCATCTACCTCTGTGATTGACATGTGGATGTGAAGGGCCAGCAGCCGGCTGGTAAAAGGGCAACCGCTGAAAAGTGGAAAGACCCTCAATCGGAATCGGAAATTGAAATAAAAAAAACTGTGGGTGATGGAGAAATTCCGAATACTATTTGAAAGCATGTAAAAAACTGCATTAAGTACAACTATTGGTACTCATGAGACAAAAATCATGTTGAACAGTGTAATATGGTAGACCTACAATTCAATAAATACATATTTAGAAAAGATACCGCAATAAAATGTAAAAATATTTTATTTAGTTTGTTGGTAGGTATTGTCTGTATAATTTGCATATTACGTGACTTCCCAAACTATGCATAAAGTAATGGAGCCCAGAGTGAGAAGAGGACATCGAAAATTAAACCCAAACTTTTTTTCTATTAGAAGAGAGGATACGAAGAGAAAGAGAGACGCTCGCTTCGCTAATTAGTACATCTACTTGGTTACAAAGAAATGCAGCTTTAGGTACTGAATAATTAACAATATTTATGTAAATATTAATTATTAATATCCAATTTGGACTTTGCTTTCTTTAATACAGAGACTTCTCGCATAAACACATCTTTTAAAAGTCGATGGCGAACTTTCGTATCACATTTATGTCATCAAAGCTACTACAAGTGGAATCTCTTACCCAGAGTTAAAAACCGAATTAAAAATTTAGAAAATGAGAGAGAGATTTTTCATTACGCCTACGTAATACAACACTGTATAGCCACGTACTTTACTGTCAAGGCTTAAATATTTTATTCTCATTATTTGCTTGATTGTTTGTGGAAAATTTATATTTTTTTACTCCATGTCGAGATAGGCCTAGTATGCCCTAGGCCTCCATCCAGCTGTTGGCCTCACAACCACATGTGTTAATTATAGAGGTAGAATATCATCCAGCCAGTGTAGGGATAACATGTGGTCAGCAAATCGGACCCCCAGCCGTTATAGCTGGTTTTCGCAACCTGGATCCAATACTTATTGTAGCTACCCAAATTCCTCACGATTCTGGTTTGGACACCGGTCCTAAACTGGCCGCAATTCCCTGAGAAAATTTATTTCCCCAAGGACACTCGAACCAGCGCAAGTCCTGTAGCTTTGCGGCAAAGCATCTTGTCTTAACCACTCTATTACGGTGCGGGACAGAATATTTATAGTTGCCTCTCTCTAGTTTAATTATTAAGATATCCTCATTATGGAATAATTTATAGTCTATCCTCTTTTTGTATTCCTTACAATGCTTCCCATGGTGTTTTTTTAATTGTCGTATTTGGTGTCTGTCTTCGCATTTAACTTTTATATGACAGTGTGTTGTAATATATTTCTTCTATTCATAACTTGTATCGCATCGTTTTCGTCCATACCTTTCGTGTTATTTATCGTGAAGGTATTATTTGAGGAAAAGAAGAATATCAGAATTATTATTTTAGTATCACGTAGAAAATGAGCATGACTCTTTATATCATTTATTTGAATTCCTTGAGTAGATAAACAAATCAAATGATCCAATATTAAACTGAGGCACTATTGTGGTATTATACAGAATGCCCAGAAAAAAAAGGTTCCAGTATTGACAGAAGTATGCAACAATGGAAGACAAAACGTTCCCATAAAAATTGGCCGTAAAGGTAATATCTTCGGCGTTATGATCTTAGTTTGTACGATGAGCATAAAACGTGTGCTCAGAATCTGAATTTCGCAATGAAGATTTTGTTTACAGATTAAGCGGGTTTCACGAGGCACGGTATCGTAAATTTTCATAATATGCACGTATGGGCCGATGCAAACCCGTATTCAATTGAAGAGAGAAGACACCAGCACATATTTAGTATAAACGTTTGAGCAGGCATTCACAGGGACAGATGTGCTGAACAACAGATTAATTGGTACTAGGTAACTCAACTTCATTCACGGGGACAGATGTGCTGAACAACAGATTAAGTGGTACTAGGTAACTCAACTTCATTCACGGGGACAGATGTGCTGAACAACAGATTAAGTGGTACTAGGTAACTCAACTTCATTCACGGGGACAGATGTGCTGAACAACAGATTAAGTGGTACTAGGTAACTCAACTTCATTCACGGGGACAGATGTGCTGAACAACAGATTAAGTGGTACTAGGTAACTCAACTTCATTCACGGGGACAGATGTGCTGAACAACAGATTAAGTGGTACTAGGTAACTCAACTTCATTCACGGGGACAGATGTGCTGAACAACAGATTAAGTGGTACTAGGTAACTCAACTTCATTCAGGGGACAGATGTGCTGAACAACAGATTAAATGGTACTAGGTAACTCAACTTCATTCACGGGGACAGATGTGCTGAACAACAGATTAAGTGGTACTAGGTAACTCAACTTCATTCACGGGGACAGATGTGCTGAACAACAAATTAAGTGGTACTAGGTAACTCAACTTCATTCACGGGGACAGATTTGCTGAACAACAGATTAAGTGGTACTACGTAACTCAACTTCATTCACGGGGACAGATGTGCTGAACAACAGATTAAGTGGTACTAGGTAACTCAACTTCATTCACGGGGACAGATGTGCTGACAAACAGATTAAGTGGTACTAGGTAACTCAACTTCATTCACGGGGACAGATGTGCTGAACAACAGATTAAGTGGTACTAGGTAACTCAACTTCATTCACGGGGACAGATGTGCTGAACAACAGATTAAGTGGTACTAGGTAACTCAACTTCATTCACGGGGACAGATGTGCTGAACAACAGATTAAGTGGTACTAGGTAACTCAACTTCATTCACGGGGACAGATGTGCTGAACAACAGATTAAGTGGTACTAGGTAACTCAACTTCATTCACGGGGACAGATGTGTTGAACAACAGATTAAGTGGTACCAGGTAACTCAACTTCATTCACGGGGACAGATGTGCTGAACAACAGATTAAGTGGTACTAGGTAATTCAACTTCATTCACGGGGACAGATGTGCTGAACAACAGATTAAGTGGTACTTGGTAACTCAACTTCATTCACGGGGACAGATGTGCTGAACAACAGATTAAGTGGTACCAGGTAACTCAACTTCATTCACGGGGACAGATGTGCTGAACAACAGATTAAGTGGTACTAGGTAACTCAACTTCATTAACGGGGACAGATGTGCTGAACAACAGATTAAGTGGTACTAGGTAACTCAACTTCATTCACGGGGACAGATGTGCTGAACAACAGATTAAGTGGTACCAGGTAACTCAACTTCATTCACGGGGACAGATGTGCTGAACAACAGATTAAGTGGTACCAGGTAACTCAACTTCATTCACGGGGACAGATGTGCTGAACAACAGATTAAGTGGTACTAGGTAACTCAACTTCATTCACGGGGACAGATGTGCTGAACAACAGATTAAGTGATACTAGGTAACTCAACTTCATTCACGGGGACAGATGTGCTGAACAACAGATTAAATGGTACTAGGTAACTCAACTTCATTCACGGGGACAGATGTGCTGAACAACAGATTAAGTGGTACTAGGTAACTCAACTTCATTCACGGGGACAGATGTGCTGAACAATAGATTAAGTGGTACTAGGTAACTCAACTTCATTCACGGGGACAGATGTGCTGAACAACAGATTAAGTGGTACTAGGTAACTCAACTTTATTCACGGGGACAGATGTGCTGAACAACAGATTAAGTGGTACTAGGTAACTCAACTTCATTCACGGGGACAGATGTGCTGAACAACAGATTAAGTGGTACTAGGTAACTCAACTTCATTCACGGGGACAGATGTGCTGAACAACAGATTAAGTGGTACTAGGTAACTCAACTTCATTCACGGGGACAGATGTGCTGAACAACAGATTAAGTGGTACTAGGTAACTCAACTTCATTCACGGGGACAGATGTGCTGAACAACAGATTAAGTGGTACTAGGTAACTCAACTTCATTCACGGTGACAGATGTGCTGAACAACAGATTAAGTGGTACTAGGTAACTCAACTTCCTTCCGAACCAATTACCTATGTTGTTCGAGAATATACCCATATATATATATATATATATATGAACAATAGGCGACAAATAACACGAGACTTTCAAGGGCAATGGATTGGTCGGGGAGGACCAATATTTGGCCTGCCCGTTCTCCTGAACTAAACCCTCTAGATTTTTGGCAGTTGATACATTAAAGACCTTGTTGTATGAAGCCCCCTCCAATGATGTAGAGACATTACGAGAACATGTGTTCGATGCCTGTTATGCAATCCGGCACAACCAGGGGTGTTCCAAGGAATGCGTGGTTTCATTGTGACGTAGGGTGGAAGGTTGCATTGCGATGGATGGCGGTCACATCGAGCACATGTTGTGAAGAATAGAACAGAGACATGATTATCATTGACAATAGTGGTACTAACTCTGAAGATCTGATATTTATGACCAATATTTGTATAACTTTTTCTTCCTTTCTTTGTTACTACATCTTCTGTAAATATTTGAAGGTTTTGTTCGGGACACCCTGTGTAGAAACTAATTAAATTTAAGATGTCGTATAGGTGTAAAACTTAAAATGTTATATGGAATATTTCAAACTGAAGCAATGTTCTCACTTTTGTCGGTTGATTACAACATTTGCATTTTAATTGTAATAATGTATTGAATACAAAGGCAGGTAAAATTGCACCAATATTATATTGATTCGCTAGCGGAATAATAAAACCACTGGGATGTTAAGTCGAAGAAAAGTCACATATTCGTTACAAACAAATAAGTAATTTAACATGGAAATGAAATATAATTATATAGAGTATATTAAAAACTGTGAGATATGATTACAAACATAAAGCAGTAATAATAATAATAATTTGATTTCTACACAGAATTTTAATGTTTACACATCTTTCTGTACCTTTTATTTTTCTTCTCCATTTGTCTCTTCCGATCCAACCCATGTACTCCAGTCCTCTTGCTCTCATTCCAGTTCTTATTTCCTACATCCACGAGTTTCGAGGGTCTTTCTCTCCTCCTTCTTCCAGGTGGACACCATTCCAATGTTTTCCTGGGTAATCTTTCTTCTCGCATTCGTCGTACGTGCCCATACCAATTTAATTGCTTATATCGTATATAATCTACTATTGAATAACCAATATTCATTTTTTCTCTTATGACAGTATTTCATATTTTGTCTAATTTTGAACATCTTGCTGCTCTCCTCAAGAAATCCATTTCCATCGGAATAAGTTTTTATTCTACGTTTTTGTTGAATTTCCAAACTTCAGCTCCATATGTGACAGTACTTCTCACTATTGAATTATATATTTGTAACTTATTTTTCCTGGTTATATGTCTGTCCCATAAGACTCCATTCGTCATTGCTGTTATTGCTCTACCTTTATTTATTCTGTTCTTAGTATCACTTTCTTACCGGGACTTATCCCAGACTCTGGAAAATGGCCCTAGTTCGTCCTACACCGAAATCAAACACTCCCACAACACTCGATGATTATAGACCAATTAGTATTCTTCCCTGTTTATCTAAAGCACTGGAACACATAATACACTCACAGTTAACAGACTTCCTCACCACACACGACTTACTTGATGAACATCAGTCTGGTTTTAGAACAGGACATCACACAAGTACTGCACTACTTGACATTGTAGAGGACATAAGAGACTCAATGGACAAAAGCAAACTCACCGCAATAGTCCTACTCGACTACAGCAAAGCCTTTGACACAGTAGATATAGACTTAATGCTAGCGAGACTAAAGACACTACATCTGTCGGAAAACTGCCTTGATTGGTTTAGATCTTACCTCACTAATCGTCAGCAATCAGTTTCTGTTAATAATCGCATTTCTTCCTGGCGCTTGGTGAGGAAGGGGGTACTCAAGGCGGGGTCCTCGCTCCTCTTCTCTTCTCGATTTATATTAATGACGTGACCAAGAAACTACAAAACTGCAAGCATCACTTTACGCCGACGACCTACAGATTTACACACACTTTAGGCCTGACGAAATTAATGAATATATTGACAAAGTAAACACTGACCTCAGGCATATATCTTTATGGTCCAGACAATATGGACTGAAACTAAATGTAAACAAAACGCAAGCAATAATTATCGGACATCCAAAGCTATTACACTCCATAAACAATGGCAATATGCCGGCTGTCATATTAGATAATGAACAAATTCCTTATACCGACGTCGTTAAAAACGTGGGATTTTACTTAGATTCTAATTTAAATTGGCATGTGCAAGTAAAACAAACATCTAAAAGGATCTTCTCCATAATGCATTCCCTAAAGCGACTTAAACATTTTCTTCCTACAACTCTTAAAAGAATTTTAATCCAAACTTAGTGATGCCGCATTTTGACTACTGAGACATTCTACTAACTGACATAAGTGACGGATTGTCGGACAAACTGCAGCGTGTCCATAATATGTGTATTAGATTCATATTTAATGTTCGAAAATACGATCACATTTCTCCATTATTCCACGAATTGTCATAGCTACATCTAAAAGAGAGAAGAAAATCGCACTGTCTAATTCTCCTATTTAAGATCCTACATACCTCGATTCCCAATTATTTATCATCCCGTTTCCAGTATCTATCCTCAAACCATAACTTAAACACAAGATCACAACATAGTCTCTTACTTAATATACCGCAACATAGGACATCACATCACTCCATGCCATATACCCATCTCCACTTCTCGCAACTGGAATTCCCTACCACAAGAAATAAGGGGCTGCCGGACATTGGCATCTTTTAAAAGAAATCTAAATTTATATTTGCTCTAAACTCGACTTCACTATTATCCAGTGTAAGATATATATATTAATTGGTGTTTCCCGTATAATGTATCATATTTATATTATTATTATCATTATTATTATTATTATTATTATTATTATTATTATCGTATCATTATTGTTATTACCCTATAAAATGTTGTTTGTACATGATATTTACATTGCTACATTTATTGTATCTTTAACTGTTTATAATTAGTATAGTATATATTTGTCAAATATTTATTTGTATTTGTGCTGGTTGAGTGGAAGAGAGGGCCTTATGGCCTTAACTCTGCCAGAATAAATAAAGTATTATTATTATTATTATTATTATTATTATTATTTTATATAATTTTACTCCCAGATACTCAAAATCTTCACATCCTCTGATATATCCCTTTTCATCTAATAATAATAATAATAATAATAATAATAATAATAATAATAAATTTAACAGTCTGTAAGTTAAACATAATTAAAGAAAATATAATAACCAAACACACAATTTAAATTAAACTGCTTCAATCCAATAAAATTCAGATTCTTCAGATCCTCATAAATGTAAAATAAATTCACCGTCCTGGGAGAAAAGTTGCTTCCCAGATTATCTAAACATAAGCGTAGCTCATACCTAGAGCTGGGACTTCATTGCCTTTCCATTGCCGTTTCGCTATCAAACAGTTGACTACACAGGTAGTTAGCCCTGTCCCGTGCGCAGTGCCACAGTCATTGGTATCTTTGCTGTGCTGCTACAAGTACAGTATGCAGTCAAATCATAATACCGATCACTACGATCTGATGAATGATTACACCATGCCGAAACCCAAACACACACAAGAAGAATTCACTTGTACGTGAGTACGGCCCTGAGTGTTTTTGCCTAAAAGAAGATAAAATATTTTGTAAATTGTGTAATGTAGAGTCGAAGGGGGAGAGAAGAATTTTCATCAAGAGCAATTGCAAATCTAAAACACACATTGGGAATGTAAAACATAATCTTGACGATGAAATACAGTCAAGGAGTTTCAGACACTTTTAATCATCGTGAATTTTACAACGATTTATGCGAAACGATGGTTTCCGCGAATATTCCTTTAAATAAAGTGCAAAATCCAGCTTGTAAATTGTTTTGAGAAATATGCGGGAAGAAAAATTCCTTGTGAAACAACTTTACGCAGGTATTATTTATGCTAAAATGTTCCTATAGTATAGGTGATAAGATTATAAATTTGATTAAGGTTCCAGTTAGTTTTATAATCCTTGTGGCAAAGGAATTTTGCATTACCTATTCTATCACAATAGCCCTTTTGTTTCAGGCACTTATCTCCTTGTTATGAAGACGTTCTGAAATGCATTAAAATACTGTGGCAGATCATAAAATATGAGTGTCAATTGTTGAAAACCAGGATGCCCCAGCAGGTGTGTAGGAAATGCGATAGTGGGGATATTATCACCTGAAAACCCCGGGAAAAAAATGTTTATTAACTACCAAGGTCTTAAATAAAGTCAACCATTCAGAAATCGACAACCTTTTTGAAAATACTATGTCTCTTCTATGGCCCAATGAAATAAAAAAAGAGACAATGTTTTTCTATTTGTAACAGACACAGTCCCTTATGTATTGAAAGCATCTTCCAGAATTAAAGAACGATATTCGAAAATAATACATCTAACTTGCTTGACCCATAGACTTCACAGAGTAGCCGAAAGAATTAGGTTGCATTTCTCTGATGTGGACATTTTGTATCAAACTTGAGAAAATATTTTTAAAGGCCCCTTCTAGGAAACAGAAATTTAAGGAAATTGAATCACAAATCCCATTGCCACCTCAACCTGTTTTAACTCGATGGGGGACTTGCTTGCACACATCTGCATACTACTTGCAGCATAATGAAGTAATTGTTACAATAGTTAATACATTTGATGCTGAAGAAAGTTCGGTCATAAAAATTGTGAAATCTCTGATGTCAGGACAACTGTATCAAAATTTGCTGGTAATCAACGTCTACAAAGGTATACCTTTAATAATAATAAAAACTGAAATCTTCACATGTAGCATTGATTGATTCCATAAAACTGGTAGAAATTTTATCGCGACATTTTGATGAAACAGGAGGTAGTTTTGGCATCTGAAATTTCAAAACAGAAATTGCAAAGTGTATTGCTGAAAACCCCTGGATACTCAGCTATTTGCAGTATAAAGGATTTTCTAATGGACAACAGGAACGCATATACTGTCTCCATGTTAGATACCTGTGATATACCCTACATTCGTTTTGCACCAGTTAGCTCATGCGAAGTAGAAAGGAGTTTTTTCTAAATATAAACCTTGCTTGAACAGTCACTGAAGAAGTTTTTCTTTAGAAACTCTACGGAAATACATTGTTATTGATGGTAACAGCTCTACAGAAGCGACACGAGTTTAACTAACAGGGTTTTAAAAATATTATGTACAGTGCACGTACTTTTTTGTGTTACTTCTTCATTTAAAACTGTACGAAGAAAATAATTGTGCAGAAATAATGAACTTGTTATTTTTTGTAATAATGTATGCAGCATTGTATTTATAGATGCACAAAGAGAATTAATGTACGGAAATTATAAATTTGTTTAACTTTTTGTTGTACTGTAGCGTTTAATTTAAAAAGTTAAAAAATATTTTACGCAACAATATAAACTTGTTATCCACCATTAGCTATTTATTTCATTACCCGCCTATACCACCTGTAAACAGTACAGCACAAATGCCATACTAGTCAGACTGGTGCCACTACACTCCCTACCACTCTCTCATCAAGCAATATTATTTATAGTAAGACTGCACTTAATCTAACTTCATGTCCGAGCCCTACTCATATCATACTGTATCGGCTGTTGCAGACTTATCCGAGTCGCAAATGTAACGCGCGTTACATCCTGTGCTTATGATGCAGTATATAAGGAATGAATAAAGCACAAGACTTTACTGAGCAGAATGTAGGCAGGGAATAGGGGTATATAATCAAGAATTACAACATACGCGGTTCTTGGTTGAAATTATTCAAAATCTTCTTAGATTATAATATATAAATTAACGCTAATGGCTTTTTAACATTTAGTGTAATTTGTTTCACAGAAATTAATTTTTTTGCATAGTGTGAAGCCAGATGTAATAAGAACAGTTAAGTCTCGTAGACCGCGACGTGGAGGACATATGACACGAATGGGGAATGAATGAGGTGCGTAGAAGTTTCTTGTAGGAAAACGAGGAGTAAAACGCTCAGTTGGTAGACCTAGAATGAGATGAGAGAATAACCCATGATTTGAGAGAAGTATATTATGCAGGGGATGATTGGAAAACATTAGCTCAGGATAGAGATGTGTGGAGAGCTAATGTCTGCGAGACATGAACCTATGGGGTCGATAGTACCAGTGAGTTAGGTAGTTAGTGGTACATAAAATGAGAAAATGAACTGTAAAATAAATATATTAAGAATAAATTAAACATAGTTTAATTACGATTTGCTTTTGATATTAAAGAAAAAAAATGTTATGGGGATGTCAAGAGGATGAAGAGTCAAGCAAAGGTGATAAGAAAGATACAAAGAAAAAGGTAGGAAAGAACAGATTGAAAAGAGATCGAAAAAAGGTATTCAATGGTATGAATAGGAACTGCAAGAAATGATAGGACGAATCTGCAATGGGGTTAAGTGAATTATAATTTCTGTAATAGAAATCCAGATACACTGTAAAACTACTTAGAGCTATTACTATAAACGTAATATTAACAAAACAATTTCATTGTTATATTTACCACAGGCTTTAGAAGAGAGTGTCACTAATTAATTTTTCATATTTTTATAATCAAAGTTATTCTACTTATTTCACAATAACTTTTATAAATTAATAAAAATAAGTCCACCGCTGTGGTCTCGAAGTTGCGTGCTGCTTTGTCAAGCAGCGGGCTCGGATTCGATTCCCTGTGGGGACAGGCTTCTTGCGTGAGGTTTTTTTCGGGGTTTTCCGTCACCTGTAAGACAAATTTCAGGAAGCTTTAGGGTCCAACGGTTCCCAAAAAATCATCCGGCCATCATCATCATCATCATTACCAGTATCGTTCGCCAGTGTGGACAGCAACGGAAGCTCAAACCTATAGCTCCCTAGTAAAGCTGCAAATCATAGAATGAAAATGCTATGATTGCAGTGAAACACCTGTCCCTTTGCAGAACAGTATAGAATATATTACAAATAAGTTAGCGACGTATTTATGAACGAGAGTTGTATCGCTTGGTATATCAGTACCAATCGTGTAAAAGTACGGACAGTTTCTAAATGCTATTTACTTTACAAATCGTCTGCGCCACTACACAATGTGTCGCATTAAAAAAAAACAACAGAAGGGAGATGTACGTGGCGGTTTGCCTTGTTTATGCAGATCAGAGCGGCTTTGGAAGGGGCGTAACTAGCTGTTTACTTCCAAAAACAAGGGATGTCCTGTCTCTTATAAAATGTACTCCAGCCTCGCATGATTAGCTTACATGTCGAAAATAAGCTTCATGGGATGAACCACGTAGATACGAAATGACCAGAATAGCCTAAGGCAGCGGTCCCCAAACTTTTTCGACTTGTGAACCCCTTCCACAACGATTTGAGTTGGGCGAACCACTGACTTTTAAATATACATACAGCAATATTCATAAAATTTAATTTAATGAAAACGTTTAATAATCTTTAGGTTAACTTAACCCTTAACGGTTAAATCCTAAAGTTACACTAATTACGGGCAAACGACATACAACCTGTAGGCCTAGTTGCAATAATAAATACTAGTTTTCATAAGTAATGCCACGAGTGATTTCCAATTTATCGATAATTTGGAAATCACTCGTCGCACTTGTTAGGACAATTTAACGAATAAAATTAAGATGTTTACTCTCAAATCATTATTTAAATATAGTTATTTTAAAATATTTATATATTTAATGTAAACGGCCATGTTTGAAAACAAATGAGAAACGATTGGTACGCTTCATTTGCTTTTTTGTTAATCACTGCAACCAGATCATATTATTTATTGCCAAAAGAACGCAATATTGTAAGAATGCACTCTAGTGGAGAAAAAATGAAACACATAAAACTGTATATTAATTCATTTCTGATGTCCTATGATGTAAATGTGACAATTATATTTTTCTGGAATGTTATTATCCGGGAAAAGTACATTTAAGAAAGTGCAAACAGTGGTTTCTTTTTTTGGTGGTACAATCAATTGCTACAAATGTTTTTATACTAACTCCCGCATGCGCTATGTGTTGACATTCATGCACTATATATACAATATACCTGGTAGCCGTATTTCTTAGATAAAATAATGCTATGACCTATTCAGAATGTTAAAAGAGAGGTGTTTCTTTATTATGATAAACTTTAGTTGGTAAATTCTAGGCGAAACACGACTGTGATTGGTTGTAAATAAAAAATCACTGAAATGTGATTGTTCATTGACTCCCATTTAGGGCATGAGTTAAATAGCCATTGTAATTGCTCACCTCTTGCTTGGAATTCAGTTAGAAGGTTGCGCCTGCTTTCCATGACACAGAGCTTGAAGTCAGGAACCACAGAAGTTAAATACATTCTAGAATCACTTTCAGCACAAAGTCTGTCTCTGTATTTATTTCTTAAATGGACATAATTTTGAAGAAAACTACCTTTGGCACAAATAGAAGTATACATATATAACAAGGTGCATTATAGAATTTATTCAATTTTAAAATAAATATTATTATTATTATTAGATTATTATTATTTTTATTATTATTATTATTATATATTATTATTATTATTATTATTATTATTATTATTATTATTATTATTATTATTATTATTATTATTATTATTTGACTCTGGCCCCGAGTGTCGCTGGTTCAAACCCGGCCGGAGTCGATGGTTTGTTAGGATGGAAAAATCCAAGGAGCAAGTCATCTGGGAGGGACTTTAAGCCGTGGGTCCCGAGTCTGAAGATTTTCAGGCTCGTAAAAGAGCCTTAAGCCTGAATGAAAAGGCCTCTAGGAAACATTTACCGAATTTTCTCGTCCTAGTACTACCTTGGTTTCCTATATGTCAGTGTGAGGCGGAACGCTGACCACGGGCCACATAAATTACGTCTATAAGAAAACAATTGTAACTAAATTAGTATGGTTGAAATTCTTCCCTGTAGGGGGAGAGCTTCTAAATATCTGTTAAGGGAATCATGGGCATACAATAATAATAATAATATTATTATTATTATTATTATTATTATTATTATTATTATTATTATTATTATTATTATTATGACAATACCGCGATGGGCAGGACATATGGCACGAATGGGAAATAAAATACGTGCACAAAAGCTTCTTGTAGGAAAACCACAGGGAAAACACCCTGTTGATACCCAAGAATGAGGTGGGAGAATAACATTAACTATGATTTGAAGGAAGTAGATTATACAGGGAATGATTGGAAAACAAAAGCTTAGGATAGGTCATCATCATCATCTGTATTCATGGATTAGGGCTGTTGACCCGTTCCGACTTCAGCCCATCCCTTTCTAGGTCTGCCCACATTCTTCTGCTGAAGTTTATGAGTAAGTTATTTTTTACTAGTAGAGGTTACCAGCCTCTAGCCAAACCCTCTTCCTGGAGGGCAGGGAAACTGGAATTTCGGAGTGTTCGTCTCCTAGAGAAGTTGCCTTCATTACGGCTTTGGGGACTTCTCTTCTCCCCACGTAACCCTGTGGACGGGGCCCTACCCAGGTACTACCCACTGGGCGAGTGGGAACTGGAGCTCACAAAAGGGCAGGGGTGCCTACTCTCTGGAGTGGACCTCTGTTACTTAGAATAGGTATTATGGAAAACGTATGTTCGCGCGGCCATGAACCTACGGATTCGGTAGTGCCAGAGAGTTAGTTAGTTATTATGACAATACCACAAAAATTAAGGAAACAATAATAGGTCTAACCTCGAAGCCCCGCCATTATGGAAAAGTTTTGGCGAACTCCTTAAAATATTTGCGAACCCCTGGAGGTTCGCGAACCACAGGTTTGGAAACGAAGGGCTAAGGTAATTGAGCGTTTACTATTTTTTTAAAACATAATGAATAAAACATGACCTTAATTAATTTTAGCTGCATATAGCACTAGCAAAAACCGAGCCATATAAAATACAGTTGGTATTATTGTAGGAAGATATTGGTGCCCTATTCACTAAACAGACCCACACAAATTATTCCGTACTAAAGTTTTTTTCAAAGAATCCGGGTGCTATGGGTCTTTGGAAGTGTTTAGGCAAGAACTGGGTTATGCACATTTATGTGACGAACCACGCTAACGATACTGAAGAAAACCATGACATTCTAACATAACCTACATTATTAGTTCCAAAATGTTTATCCATTTCTGGTCGTGAAAGCTGTAGTATGTAGTTTGCAATCAGAGCTACTTTACGTAAATTCTGTGGACATAGTCCTGAAGACATAGTATTGTAGAATGATCCAGATCCTTCCTCTACGCCAGAGATGTCGAACAGCGCTATCAAGGTGTGAAATTAGGAGATGCTTGCATCTGTCAGAGCTACGCTGGTAAAACATAAATTTTCAGTAACTAGAAATATGTCCAGACACACCTATTTTACATCACATTTCATCCCTGACCTTGAGTCTCACTTTTTCTTCCCTCCACTTCCCGAAGTGTCCATCATCTCAAGGAGATTCTCTTGCCCGTGTCCCCATTCACGGTATCTCCTTCAGATCTCCCCCTGTCTGCTGATCTTAACGACACTAGACCATGTCCGCTCAAGCATATTGCGGACAAATTATTTGGCTGTATCTATAAATCAGTAAGTCGGTAAGTTAATAATGTGTTGTACATTGAGTAAATAAGTAAACTGGAGCGGCCAGTATGAACAAGCAGCATTCTTTAAAAAGTTAATGGGTTAATCAATATTTATTTATTTTTCATAAAGGGCGGAAAGCTCTTGTTTAAGATGTGGAACAGGATTGGATATATAAGTCAATATGCTCGTCGTTGTTAGCACATTTTGGGTCAATATATATATATATATATATATATATATATATATATATATATAATGCGTGTGTGTTTGTGCATTTTTTTTATTTTTCAAAATTTAATAACAATAAAACGCTCAGACGTAACAATACTAGTGACAGAAATTTAGTGTTAGTGTTACGTTCATGTTCTTTGGAGATGGAGCCTGAAATTTAAAAAAAAAGAGGAGAATAATAAATGTCAAAACGTACAAAATAAAATTATATATCTCATCAATAAAACGGTGAATGAATATTTAGCTATACAGCAGATGAAAATATAATTATTATTATTATATTTTGTTATATTTATGGCGATCACCATCGCCTACTCTCACATACTGTTTTCAGTAGATTTAAGAAGTACATTTGTTTAATAGGCAAATAATCACTTTTTATGTTGCACATATATACTGATTTGTTTGACATATAAATCTTATGTGTAGCTATTGAAATTCCAAAGTAATTAAGTTTAGCATCACCAGACAAAACGCGGCAAACAAGGTTGCTTTCTTTGTATGCTTCTGAACTCATACCTGGAAAAGTGATAAATTACCGGTGTGTGGATATGTAAATATTTAAGAACTGTTGATCAATACATTCTGATAAATCCAACAGAATATTTCCATCTGATTGTCAAATTGTAAGTAGATATAAGACCAGCATCATTGGTATAAATCACGGCAAACCAGGTAGCCATCTTGGTAGCAGCCATACTGTCACTGCATTACAGATACAGAGACCTGCACATTTGGTGAAGCTAGCATCGGGCGGCAAATTCAAAATTGTTTTAGTAATAATAATCATCACTGGAGAGAAACCATCCAAGTATAACTTACTACATCATAGCAGATATAAGACTAAACACCTACATCAAAATACATGTATATATATAAACATACATATTAACTAAGCATTAGCTTAATTATAATACAATTAAAAAACCGACTACATTATACAAAGAAAGACAATCACCGTGTGCGTTTCCACACCATCTGGGCCCAATAGAATACCTCATAATACCAATATATATATATGTATATATGTAATACTACACACTAGCTATTAAGTAATAATAATCATCAATAAGAAGAGAAACCATCCTCATATAATAACTGTACAACATAAGTTATATAGACTACACTCCTATAACAACTAACATATATAGACTAAGGAATAATTATAGAGTAGTTTTACACGCTAGACATTAACAATAACAATAATCACAAAAAGAAACCATACAAGTGTGATTTCTACATACAATGCATCTTCTCTACTATAGAGCATTAAAACACCTAACCTACTAACACAGTGAACATGGCTGACCATTCTAACAGAAAACGAAGGCAGTCTCTCAGACTAACTAGAAGCCAAACTACCAAGAAAACTACAGAATACAGTAGCAGTGATGACTCGGCTGAAGAGAGCAACGCAGAATCAACCTCGGCTGTAGAGAAGAACTACACACGGCCTGAAAAAAAGAACGATGAGCACTCACCCCTCTGAGGAAGCAGCAGTACTTACGGAGAGGGAAGCTAATCAGATGAGGCAGAACCAAGATGAAGAGGATGCAAGTATGCTCCTACAACTCTGTGTAGAAATTAAGAACCATGTACAGTCCAAGGCCCGTCAGATTACACAGCAATATGTATTTCCTCGAACCATCCAGATGATAAATCTCATTGAGACCGAACCAAGAGATTAAACGAGCAGAAACTGAAAATGATACTCTCAGAACAGTCATTTCACGCCTAGACAACATCGAAGCCTCAGTCAGAGAGATCAGGGAAATTGTGCACAGAGCTCCAGCACAAGCTGCAGCGCCTCCGACGGAAACGTATGCCCACAAAGCTCGAAAATTGATTTCTGAGGCCACTACCCATCCGAAGCAGACACAGAAGAAAACTGTTATAATCTCAGCCCCCAAAGAGTCTGGACTAACAGGCGACAAGATAAAAGAAATAGTGACCAAGACTATAAATCCCGCAACAGAGGGTTGGCAAATAGTCAGACACAGAAGCACAACAGCAGGAAAGCTCCGCGTGGAGACATCCACAGTCGAGCAGGCAACTGCACTCAGTAAGTATGAAAAAATAAAAGAGGCAGGTCTCACAGCAGAGATAGCAGGGCAGATAAAACCTAGGATTATACTATACGACTTACCCAAGACAATGGACGAGGACCAGATTCTGGAAGCAATCCGCCAACAGAACTTTAACTCCCAAGAATTTGAACAAATAAAGCAACAATTAAAGCCAAAATTCCGACTGGGGAAAAAAACCAATAAAGAACATTGGGTATGTGAAGTTGCTCCAGAAATGAGAAAAGAAACTAATAGCAAAGGGAAGACTGTATGTAGAATTTAATAGCTGCCGAATTGATGACTATGTTGGCTTAACGAGATGCTTTAAGTGCCATTCATTCGGGCACCCAGCCAAATACTGCCGAGAAAAAGACACCGTATGCGGACACTGCGCAGAGAAAGGTCATAGTCACAGTGAATGTTCAAATAAGACAAAACCCCCTCGCTGTGCACTATGCACAAAAGTAGGTAAGAAGAATGATCACAGTACAAGAGATGACAACTGCCCAGGACTGCAATCGGAGATGAAAGCTAGAACGGAAAGAACCGACTATGGATAGAACGGCCGAACTGAAAGTGTGGCAGATAAACCTAGACAGGTCAAGAAATGCTACAGATGAAGTAAGGATAGCAGCTATGCAGGAAAATATAGACATATTACTTATACAAGAACCATACTCTGTAAGGGGGAAGGTACTCGGATTTGGTGTGAGAGACGTAATAGTAACTGGAGCGAAGACAGGCGAAGGTCCTTGGGCAGCCATGATAATTCTAAACCCAAGACTCACAATATTACAATACAAAAATTTAAGCACCTCACACACTGTGGCTGCAGAAATCAGTAACGAATCTGCAAGCTATATATTTGTCTCTTGCTACATGCAATTCTCGCAACCAATAGACAATTATCTAATAGAGCTAAGGAACATCTGCAACGAGCACAAGAACAAGAAAATTATAATAGGAACTGATGCAAATGCAAAGTCACCTCTCTGGGGTTCCCGTGTATTAGATGCATCAGGCTCCACATTGGAAAACTTCATTGCGGAAATGCAAATGGAAATCCACAACGACGGTGACCAAGGGCCTACCTATATTCATGGTGCTGGATCCTCGTTCATCGATGTAACTCTGACAACAACAAGGGTGGGAGGACAGCTACAAAGATGGAGATTGCGCCCTGACATCACACTCTCCAGCCATATGATTATTCAATTCGAATTATCGTATCAGCGACATAGAGAAGAACACAGAGCGCCACCTCCAAGATACAACCTCTCCAGAGCAAACTGGGAAGAATACAATACCAAATTGCAAATAAATGTTTATAGTCTTCCACAAATCCACAATAGACAGGATATCTTTCAATACACAAAGGAATTACATAAAACCATCCAAAGAGCAGCAGATATGAGCATACCAAGACATCGAAGTACCAGGCGGACAGTGATGTGGTGGACAAATACGCTCACTGACTTGAAGAGAATGACATACGCCGCACGTAAGGACTACCAACGTGCAGACAATACGAACAGAAGAGACCGCCAAGAGGCTTATAACACAATCAGAAGAATATACACAAACGCACTCAAAGCCACAAAAAAGGAGAGTTGGCGAGACTACGTGACCCAACAAGCCTCTACCAACCAATGGGGTCTAGCATATAAACTCCAAGCGCAAAAACAACTGCCAATACAAGTTCTATCTGCAATCAGGCTCCCTACAGGTTACGCTCAGTCATGGACCGAATCTGCTGAACACCTAATGACATCACTAATCCGAACAGATAATCCCGCTACAGATAACGAGCAGCAAACTATAATGAGAAACAATTCTGAGGTAGTACCAGATACACCAGAAACTGGAGATATCGACATGATAGATCTAGAAATTGCCAGAGATCAAATGAAAGACAAAAAAGCGCCTGGAATAGACAACATAAGTTCCGAACTGGTAAAAAAAGGATGGACACACATAAAAGATGGGCTATTACAATTATACAATGCTTGCTTGAGACACGGTGTTTTCCCTCATGTGTGGAAGGAAGCACAAGTAAAGGTAATATTAAAAGTTGGAAATAGAGACCCGACCAACACTAAATCGTATAGACCAATATGTCTTCTCCCAGTCCTAGGCAAGCTATATGAAAGGATTCTGCGAAAGCAATTGCAGCCCACACTCGAATATGGTGCGTCAAATAACCAGTACGGCTTCAAGCAAGGATATGGCACTGAAGATGCTATCACAGCTCTCTTCGCCACAGTGGAAAACTGCGCCGAAAAGCTAGTGATGGGAATCTTCATAGATTTCGAAGGAGCATTCGACACAATCTGGTGGCCAAGTATACTTACCGCCCTCCAGAGAAGAAATTGCCCTTCAAATCTGTACAAAGCAGTAAAAGACTACTTCAGAGGTCGAGCTGTAAACCTGATCGAGAACAACAACCAAATCCGAAAACATGTTACCATAGGTTGTCCCCAAGGATCAGTTCTGGGCCCCAGTTCTGGAATCTGGTAATGGACGATCTGCTCAACAATATAGAAGCAACACAAAATGCATTACCAATAGCATACGCAGACGACTTAGTGATGATCATTTCTGGACAGTCCAGAAGACAACTGGAAGAACGCTCCCAAATAGTCTTACAGCAGCTCCAACAATGGGCTAGCTTACACAAGTTAACCATATCTCCCGATAAAACCATGGGAATGATTCTCAAAGGACATCTGAATGAACAACGCCCGCCAACCGTGAGAATTGGAAATCGCAATCTCCGCTTCACACAAGAACACAAGTACTGGGAGTAACTCTCCAGAGCAAATTGCGAGTCGACCAGCATATCAACAAGTCACCAACACGGCGAAAAACCTATTCCACGGGATGGCACGGCTTGGAGGTCAAAACTGGGGATATGGAGCAATAAATTACCTAACGCTCTACAAGGTATTGTTCCAACAAATTGCGGATACGCAGCACATGGCTGGGCCCGCAAGTTAACCACACTTCAAAAGAAGAAGCTACTTTCTGCCCAACGCCAAGTCCTCATAAGAGTTACAAAAGCGTATAATACGGTGTCTGGGGTTTGCCTGCCTGTGATTGCAGGAGTCCTACCTATCGATCTGTATATCGCTCAAAGAATACAAAACTTTAAAGCCAGAAGAGACCAGACGATACTAGTCGGCGACACTGTTATCACGCCAGACATATTCCAGACACCAGATGAACGAGACACCATCAGACGGATTATCCAGGAAAGTATTTCCGAGGAATGGCAAGAACGATGGGAAGCGGCAGAACATGGACGCATAACATATGAATTTCTGCCTAACATCAAGGAAAGGCTAAAGAAAACTTGGATCCAACCAAGTCACCATATCACGCAACTCCTGAGCGGCCACGGCTCTTTCAAAGTCAAACTCCATGAAAGAGGCCTCTCAAGAACGCCTCATTGCGATTGCTTTGGAACAGAGCTGGACACTGTACAACATGTCCTGTACGAATGCATCAAATATGAGGCCAGACGAAGGGACTTACATGAGGGCGCACTAAACGGTGATATGAACTGGCCGCCTCCTCTACGGTTTTGGACAGAAAAACAGCCATATCAAGCAGTGAGAAAGTTCATCGGATGGGTCCTTACTCAACGCCAAGAGGAGGACATCCGCAGACAAAGAAGAAGGGATTATATATAATCTAGCAATAAGTTAGTTGTAAGTTAGTAAATTAAGTATTAGTTTTAACACAACACCATGTAAATATTACTAGATTAGGTGGTAGATTTAAGACTTAGGTTAAGGATTAATATGTAAAAATAACTGTATATAAGTAGTATTAAGAACAAACACCCGAAACTTGTATCCTGAAAATGAACATAATAAAAACAGCAGAGAGTAATTAGGGACAAGAGCAGACCTGGGGATATGGGCATTAAGCCCGAGGAAACCCAGGGGGATGGTGGCGGGGCTCTTAATAAAAAAAATAAAAAAAAATGCACAAATATAATGTAAGGTACCAGCCGTCACTGTTTGTCAGGCATACTTGAATCTATCGCTAGTTCAGTCTGATAGCTGCGTCTTTACACTGATTCATACAACGGAGGTCAGACTGGGGGCAAGACTCCGGGATCTGTATCCCTGCTCCATGGTTTGTATAGACATAGATCAAGTACTAGCAACGCTGAGAACCATGAGTCGTCACCTACGTACGTTTTTAGAGAGGTCAGGTAACCGAAAGAGAAAGGAGAAGCGAAACAGAGCTTTTACTATTTATATTAATCTCAGTGAAATGACACTCACTTGCATTTGATAGGAAACAAGATATAAAAATGGAAGAGAACAAAGAAAGAGAACAGGCGATGAAAGAAACTAACAGCGAAAGAGATGTTAATGATATAGATCACATTAAGTGGGGAGAGGGGTTTGCATTAATCTTTTTGGCTGAATATGCGAGAATTGTATTTGTAAGTATACTTTTTTTTGTGTAATCTTCCTTGGGTAAACTGGGGTGGCCAGTGTGAACAAGCAACATTCTTTTAAAAGTTAATGAGTTAATCAATAGTATTATTATTACATAATTATTACATAATGACCATGTGTCTTCTTTATTATTTTACTTAAAATTAAAACTTATTTCATATGTATTTATTTGGGGTGTGGAAACAAACAAGTAAGCAGTGAAACAGTGTGTGATGAAGAATCAATAACCGTGATGTAGACAGTCAGTAACTATAAATGTGAGGTTCTATGATTATATTTATGGTTAGTTTTTTTTATGGGAAAGTACACTGCTCAAAAAAATTAGGGGATATTGTAGAATAATCTATTAAGACTATGTTTTTAGGAACAGTATTAGATGCAATCACTTTCTATTACTCCAAAAGAATGTCAACAAGAGTTTGAAGTCATTACGTAACCTCTGTACCACACCAGATGTCAAAGAGATCCTGATTAGGAATATGGCAAACAAACAAAGCAACATTAACATGAGTGAAAATGTTTCTTTGGTATGGTGTATGGTCTCCTCGAACGGCCAGCACTGCCTCACACCTGTATGGCATTGATGCAATGAGGTTAGCAATGAGTTCTTGGGGGATACGTGGCCACTCTTCCATAAGAGCAATGTGCAGCTCTGGAACAGTTCTGGGAGGTGCTGGTCTGCCTGCAATGCACCTGCCTAATGCATCCCACACATGCTCAATCGGATTTAAGTACGGGGAGGAAGCTGGCCATTGCATACGCTCGATACCCTCCACTTCCAGCATGTCGTCCACCAAGCCAGTTCCGTGGGGTCGTGCATTATCGTCCATAAAAAGAAAAGAATCACCTATGGCATCAGCATAAGGCACGACAAAAGGTCGGAGAATCTCATCTCTATACTTTACCGCAGTCAAAGTACCACCTTGGATAACGTAGAGGTCCGTACGTCCACCACTACAGACTCCTGCCTACACCATCAATCCACCGCCACCATATGGGGATCTTTCAGGTACAAATGCTGGTTGTTTCGTGTCCCTTTTTCTCTCCAGATGAATACACGCCGACTATCACATTCCATGTTGAATCGCGACTCATCAGAATAAAGAACTGATCTCCATTCAACATGCCTCCACCCATGATGTTCCTCCGCCCAGTTTCTGCGATCTCTACGGTATTGTGGAGTTACCTGGTACACACCATGGGCATACGGGCATAGAGACCACTTCCATGCAGTCGATTAGGGACAGTTTGAGTTGACACCCTGCGTCCTGTTGCTGTTTGAAGTGTATTTCGCAGTTGAGTTGCATTCTGCTGTCTATTCCGACGGGCTGTTAACAAGAGGTAACGGTCACCCCTTGCTGTTGTTGCCCTTGGTCGACCTAGTCCGGCTCTTCTGTGAACAATATGTTCTTTGAAAATGATTCCAAAGACTGGAAATCACGCTTTGAGAACCCCCAATGGCTTGTGCCACCTCTTGTTGTGTCTGTCCAGCTTCCATCCTTCCTATGACCCTCCAAGCCATTGGTTCATGTAAATCACGTTGTCGAGGCATCACTGTCCCTAAGGCAAGTCATTCACTAACTGAAAACTGGACTGGATTTAAAATCAGCAACAAAACATTCACCCCCCACACCACCCTTTCACTCAACAGTACAGACACTGCCCTCTGGTGTGGTACCGAGGTTACGTAACAACTTAAAACTCTTATTTACATTATCTTGGAGTAATAGAAAGTGATTGCATATAATACTATTCCAAAAAACATAGTCTTAATAGGTTATTCTACAATATCCCCTAATTTTTTTTGAGCAGTATAGAAGAAGTGTACAGCAAATGGAGATTAAATCTAAATTTAAATAAAACAGAATATATGACTAATTCCTGAGTAGTTATTGAATATTAAGGAACTTTTTTATTTATTGAAAGAGAAATTTTCTGACTGCAACATATCACACAAAACAACTTCCACAATCTACAACTAAGAAATGTAAGTTTTGGACATCCAAATAGTGATACATGTGATTCATGAGACGAATATCAGACCCCAGAAACAAACTTTGGAGAAAGAACTGACTTCGACATAATCTGCTGGAAATAAAATTGAACTTCATTCTGACCTCGGAGTTAATTAAACAGTCCACAGTTGCATCTTCAAATATTTGACTCGTTATTACAGAAGTTAGATTATGAAAACCAGGTAAATATAGACGCATATACTAAAATAGATTTGATATACATATGAAGATTTTTTTACTGGATAGATATTGAAAATATTTCTGCACAAGAGCAGGTCTTTCATTGCAAACTCAGCATTCTCCACTCTTTCCTTAACTCAGCCTTCCTTTTTTGTATCCGCACACAAACCATTTAGTTTAGTATTGTCTATCGTCTGATGTCTTTTTTCTGCCTCTAACTTTCTTTCCGTTGACCATTCCTTCTAGAAAATCCGTCAGCAGGCAGTTTCTTCTTAGCCAGTGGCCAATCAAATTCCGTTTTCTCTTCTTTATGAGTTCCAGGATTGTTCTTACTTCACCCACTCTGTCTAGCACGTCCTCATTTTTATTTTGTCTGTCCATTTTGTACGTTCCACCCTTCTCCATATCCAAATCTCAAAATCTTTCAGTTGCTTTACCTCATTCCGTCGTATTGTCTAAGTATCTTCACCATACAATGCTACACTCCACACAAAGCACGTCAACTAGTCTTTTCTGGTCCACCAAAAATGATTCTCTTTTTGTTAAAAGCTTCTTTTGCCATTGATATCCTCTGCTTTACTTCTTGACAGCAGTTCATGTTACTTCTGATAGAACAACCCAAGGATTTAAAGCTCTCCACTTGCTCAATAGCCTCATATTTAATTCTTATGTTTATCTTGCTTGGTTTCCTTCCTATAATCATGACCTTCGTCTTATTTATATTTATCTTCATCCCATAATCCTCGCACTTGGCATTTAGCTCTATCTGCATGTTTCTCAGTGTCATTGCATCTTCTGTTAGCAAAGCCATATTTGATATAGGAATAGTAAATTAATTACTTTGGAGCAGTGCTATTTCGGCTAAAAGAATTAAAATAATTTATGAAATATTAGTGGAGATTGTGATGCATAATGGGTTGGAAACTTCGATAAGGAAGGAAAACTGAGAGCCATTGAATTTGACTTCTTTGAAAGAGCGGCTAGGAAGTTAGGTGAAAACAGAAATGGATGCAGAAATAAGATAACTAATAAATATAGAAAAATATGTAGCAGAAGAGATACATAAGAATATATTACAGTGACTCTGAGATGTAATTAGAATGGAAGAGTACCTGAGGGAGTGATACGATAAACACCAGATTAGAGGAACAGGAAAGAAAAATGAAATATAAATTGGATGGATGGAGCACGAAGATCTCTGGAACTGAAAGGAATACAAGATACAGACGCATTGGATAGTGTATAGTGGAGAAAGTAGATAAATCGTAGATTATTATATAGAGTTTTATAGATTACAGAATTTTGTTACTGACGGAGGAAAACCAACAAAATAAAACGATTACTTTAATTTGTTTCTGAATCTTCACTTGATCGAATATTCTTACAATTATCTCAATAATGTAGCAGCATTGTGCATGTTTTATGATTAGTTGGCTTACATTCTGCTCTGTAATGCATTGTATGTCCTTTCAATCCTTCCTTTTCTACTGCATCATATTATGAACAGGTTGTTATGCGCGTTACATTTGCGACTCTGTTAAGGCTGCAACAGCCGACTACAGTCTGGTATGAGCTGCGCTTATGTTTCGACGACCCGGGAAGCAATTTTTCTACCAGGACGGAGAATTTTGTTATATTTCTGAGGCTGAGAAGTAGCTGTATTTTGTGGGATTTAAGCAGTATTTTTATTATATAAAACGTTCCTCATTAGAGGATTGCCAGGAGGGCGAAGTGATACAGACAATTAATTTTCGAAATTGATGAAACACATTTTTTAATACATTAAAAATTTCAAATTATAATTGAAGCATGTTCTATAAAGTAGGCATTTAGTAAAGCTGGTTTCTTAAAACTGAACTTGCAGTGATGGCAATTTTAGAAAGATACACTCTGTCCAAATCTAAGGAATTCCAAAATTTAGCTAAGAATCCTGGTATAGTACCTCTTGCCCAAATCATCAATCCTGTGACAGTTATACTATCTTATTGTATTAGGAATTGTGTGTTTGGTAAATGCATTTTCTTTAATTATATTTAACTTACCGACTGTCAGATTTATTATTATTATTATTATTATTATTATTATTATTATTATTATTATTATTATTATTATTATTATTATCATTATTAAACTATAAACAGATTAACAATGTAAAAACACATTACCTTGCCTAAAGCTTTTTTAAAGTTTTATCATCTGTCTCCATTCTTCTCTATTTTCCCATTCAAATTATTCGAAAACTATCTCCTTCATACCTCTCCTTATATCATCCATCCATTTAAATCTTGTCGACCTCTCTTTCCTTTCCCAAGAGGAATCCACTCCAAAGCTTGTCTGGATAATTTTTTCTCTGGCATTCTACGTATATAATCGTACATTCAAATTATTCGTATCTCACAAAATATAATATTGAATTTTGGATTCTGATAATTGTATTTTTGATTTTTTTTCCTATTTAGAATGTCTAGTTGTGTATATAATACAATCTATTTCAGTAGACAAAAACATTTTAAACTCAAACTTGTATTCAACTGCCAAGTTTGTGTACCGTATGTTAGCGTCCTTCGAATTATGGATTTATAAATTTGTAATTTGGCGTCTAGTCTTATGTTTTTATCCCACAAATCTCCGTTTAAAATTGTTATTACGGATCTGCCTTTCTGAATCCAATATTTAATGTAACTTTCTTGGGTACACTTTGAGTTAATTTTGATTCCCAGGTAATAACATTATTCACATCTTTTGATACATCCAATTCCATCTTCCAAAACTAAATATTTCTATTCATCACCACAAGATAAATAAAATAACTTATTCAAATTTACTTTTAAACCCCTTTTAATATAGTCTTCTATGAGTTTTCGACTCATGTATTCCAGATCTCCATAATCCTGTGCTAGAACCAACTGGTCATCTGCAAATAATAATGTATAAATAGTTGTATCTTCAATATGTACCTCCATACATTATTATTGTTATTATTATTATTATTATTATTATTAATATTATAGTCTTTTTTGTTAATCATGTCTCACAGCATTTTAATCTACTGTATATATATATATATATATATATATATAACATTTTCATGTTAAATTAAAATGTTTTTCTAATGAAGATGTGGCTTTTCTTCGATTTAGCACCACAGTGATTTTATTAATCCCCTGGATATCCTAGATATAAAGTTTAGCATTTAATGTTGGGGCATTATTATCTGCCTTGTATTCAGGGCATTATTACGATTATGATGTAAATGTTTTAATCAGTTTAAAATACTCATTATAACGTTTTAATTATTTAAACCTGTACGACATCTTAAATTATATTAGTTTCTATTTAAAACAATAAAAGTGTGTCAATTTAATATTGGATCATTTTATTTGTTTATTTACATAAGTGATTTAATTAAATCGTAGAAGCACTCATATTCGTTTTTTGTTCTGCGTAAAAAATTGTAATATTCTTATTTCCCTTAAATAATATTTCTACTATGAATAAGAGGACAAGTACTGCGTGAAAACGATGACAAAAGTTATGAACAGAGGAACTATATTACTTTATAGCAACATATAAGAGGTAAATGTGAAGACGAATAGCTATTTTGCTAAATTTTAGTAAAATTACTGAAGGAAGCTTTGTAAGAAATATAAAAAACAGCACATAATAAAAAAAATATTGCACAGAGAAAATAGTCTAAAAATTAACAGAGCGAGAAGAACGTTCAAACTGTGGATGGTTAAAAGTGAACCCGAGAGTAAGTGCACCGAAAATAACCTCTGTATTGTGGAAAGGTTTGTTAAGAAAGGATCCCACAGTGTGAAATGTTGTTAGAGAAGCAAAATACATCGGCAAGAATAGAGCCTTACGTAAGCGAACTGAATAAAAGGAAAATACTTCAGGGGGAAAATTGGTGCAATGATGTGCTTTTTGAGACGAGATCAAGATACGTTTCTGTTAGATGCTGTAAAACAAACGAAGATCTGAAAAGTAAGAATTTGAAGCTTACCGTTAAATATTATGGAAACAATGTTGTGGTATGGGGTATATGTTCTAATATATCCTTTTGCCGGCCCTAATGCTCCGAAGCGCTCGAGATTTAAATGTCTCCTGCCGGCCTAAACGCTCTTGATGAAAGCATCTTAAAAATATTGCGTCATGCGTACAGAACACATGATCTCTTTATGCGGGTGTGATCAAATCACTTAGTTGGCATTCCTACACTTGTGTAAATATGAACCAAGGATAAACTATATAGATCACAGATAATGAAGTTCAAAAGTGAGTTACTTCCTGAGGGCTCAGTTGAGGTTGAAATCATGACATCTACATCTCGCACATCGTGTAAAAGTGTAAGAGACGTGGATACACTTATAGCTGTGGCACTACAAGGGTAAACAGAAAGAATTGGCCAGCCGAATTTACAAAACCAACTCTTTTGAAATTGAAAAGGGGCGAGTCCAGAAAAATGCAGCATGAATATGTGATGGCGGCAGTGTGGCAAGACAAACGTGTTGTTCTTCTCTTTTCCAAGAATTCCGATCTCATCTCCGATGGTTCAGTCACAGGAAAAACAGGAAAAGGCAATGAAGAAATAGAAGTTCCATGTCTTAATGCCGTCATAAATTACACGAAGCACATGGGAGGAGTGGATATAAGTGATCAGAAACGCGAATATTATGGTGTTGGCCGATCTTCAAAAAAATGGTGTAAGTTTCTATTACATTTTGTCCTAAATGTGTGTATTGTGAACTGTTTCATCTTATATGACCTGACAAACCAGCCCTCGAGTACAGCACACGGAAAGAGGCAAGTGACCTTCAGAAGAAACTTGGTGCGTCAGCTAATAAGTACGTTCACGTCTCGCAAGCGTACAGGTAGGAAGAGAAATTTGCCCATCGCAACTGCAACCCCTAAACTTTTTCATTCTTTGGAAAAAATATCAGACCGTGCAAACGTGTGTGCTTTGTGTATAGAGAAAAATAAAAAAGCTCCATCTGGAAGGGGTAAACAAACAACATTTAAGTGTAAACAGTGTGACCTTCCATTGTGCCGTGTGGGGTGTTTTTTTTTTTTTGAATACCACCAGCGGCGAAATGTGGAGGTGCACAATTAGGTGAGTACGTTATTACATGCGTAAATATATTAGGAATTAGATAAAAAATAATTATGATCCTAACTTTCAGTTTAATTTTTATGATTTTTTTTCTTAAGTGGGAACATAGATTCTGTTATAAGTATTTAATTTAAATGCCCCTTTAAAAAACCCGGCCATCCTGTCCTAGTAAGAGGACGGTAAATGGGAGAGGCAAAGGGATATCTAACATATCCGAAATAATTCAAATTGCAAAACGTATCTGTTTCATTGAACCGACTGCCTTTCACTTCCCCTCCGGGGGGAAACAAAGATCTCAAATTTTAATATCCCGAAATATTCCGTGTATCCAAACAAATCAGTGCCTCCGGATCACGAAGCGGGCGCGCTTTATGATAATGCAAGACCTGCAGTGAATGTCCGCATGATAGAAAATGTTAATAAAATGTATCTTGTTATAGAGGATCAATTTAAAATATGGAACCCAGGGTTACAGACCAAACATCCTTCGATTTCAGATAAATATTGTTTGCCATTTGACACTCACAATCCTGTATAACATAGAATACGATTACAAAATTGTATGGGCGACTTCATAATTCAGGGGGTACTCCATCATTGTGTGGTCAAGAAGCATATTACACGATCCAGAGTTTGAAATCCTATCCCGGAAGTTCATGCCCGTTCAAGACGCGGGAGGTATGAAACACGTAAAAGAAAAGGTTAATATAAAGAAAAGAGAAATAGACAAATAAAGTAGATAAAATAGGAATTACGAGTAGATTGAAAGAGCGGACATATCGTACTAAGAAGCATCTTACTGACGGAATAAGTTTTTCAAGTACTGTAAAACTACTACACCTGATCCATAGGCTTGATTCACATCGGAAGCAAACCATATTCAAAATGTGTACATCCTCTAAAATTCAAATGACTAGCAGGATTTAAATTTGCGAATCTCGAATCCATGTGCAAATGTGATAGCTGTTAAACCACGGAGACCTTTTAATGAACTGATAACAACAAGAATGCACTTCATTATACTCTTCTAAAACTCTATCTTAAAACGTGTATAACAAAACTAGGCCATCTGGAAATACACAGAGACCAGAATGGCATAAACAGTTATAAAAGCTCATTTGTAAGTTTGCGAATGAATAATGCAAGTGTAATACTGTAGTGACAGGTCATAAATGCTATCTGCAATGCATCAACCATATGGATTTTTAAAACAAATCATAATGCCAGGCAGGATATATTACACACTACGTAGAGACAATGTTCCGACACATTATTAAAACATAGAGTTGATAAACAATACGATTTATTACAGATAACAAAACATTCTATTTTTATAGTGAAAATTTATCAATTCGTGTTTTATATTTCATCCATATAAAATTCGCAGAACGATCTAATTTCGGTTAATGACACACGTTGAGGGGTTAAGCGAGTTTCGTAGAATTGAAGCTATTCAGGTAGTTCTCATGAAAAGACTTCTGAAAATGGTTATAAATCTACGCCGATCCCATCTAGTAGACACCGAAATGACCATAACCAAAATGTGTATAGCACACACACACACACACACATATATATATATATATATATATATATATATATATGTGTGTGTGTGTGTGTGTGTTAAAACTATTTTTTTATATTTAGCTATGCAGACAGATTTTGACATGAAAAGAGAAATAAATGCCTGAGTCGGGATATGTATCCGATACCTCTAACTCCGAACGTTAGCGCTCTAACCATCTGACCTACTCAGGAAACCTAACAAAAACATTTATTTTTCTTATGTATGTATGCATGTATGTCTTCTTCTTCTTTCTTCCTTCCAAGTATTAGGCCAAGGCCTGTTACGATCCTATAGAAAATTTTCCCTCCAGCATTTCATAGGACGGGCCAGAGATCTTCGTCTTCTGGGTATATAATTTTAAACAGCTTTGGGGATCCGATTTGAACTCATTCTTTGAAGATGGTGTTTCCAATTTAGTTGGTACTGTTTAATATATTCCAAAATTGGCGTAGTCTTCAATTCTTTTAAGATATCGGTGTTCCTTTTCCGATCCCATCTGGTGTAACCCGCTGTTCTGTGCATGAATCTCATTTCACAAGCCATTATTCTGCTTTGATGTTGTTTTTTTAGTGCTTCGCTACCACAGGTCAACACTAGTCTAGAGTGTTATATGAACGTAATCTGGTGTTCTATTTTTGAACAACGGATGGTTTACGTTTATTACAACTAGTAATTTTTTCAGGGATATCATTTTCATCCCAGACAGAGAGATAATATCCAAGATATTTAAATTGATTAGATCTCTCTAAAATTTTATTCTGGAGACAGATTTTACTTTGTATGGGGTCCTTCCCATTATATGCCATAATTTTAGTTTTGTTAATTGAGATTTCCATATTAAATTTGGCAGCTATTTTTTTAAATTATAAATTAATAGTTGCAAATCATTTTCGGAAAGTGCCAGAAGAGCTAAATCGTCTGATAAAAAATATCATCGAGTTTGAGGTTCCTATTGATATATATATATATATATATATATATATATATATATAGATATATATATTATAATTCTCAGTTCACGAGAGGCAGCGGTAGGCCTAAATCGGTCCAACTGTCATCTAATGGATACTATAACAAGTAAGCATTTTAAAGACAATATTATAGTATATGTACACAAAAAATACATATGTTAGGATTCCTGAGTGACTCAGATGGTTAGATCGTTAACGCAGAGAGTTAAAGGTCTCGGGTTCATATCCCGTCTCAGGAATTTATATTTATTTTCATGTCATATAGAGAGAGGAACGTTGGGTAATTTGGACTCTATTTTGAATTTTTTCTCCTTTTAATTAATGGATTTGAATTTTGTTTAATTGCAGTGATTATCATTAGTGTTGTAACTATGAAACAGCGTTGTTATTTTACTCGAATATGGGAAACATATTCATAATTTATAAGCTTTTTTACATTACAAGAAAGGTCCACTTTGACCTCCATATTCGGATAAATTGGTCCCTAGAGTCCACCTTAACGTTAAGTGTATTTTTAAGAATATTTACTCTATTAATTTATACAGACAGGCCCAGAGTAACCTGAAAATATTTATAACTGATCATAATCTTAAAAAGCGTTCATATTTATTCAATGTTTTGAAAATTTATTGTTGATTATAACATTCACACGTCAATCAACTGCAGAAAGCGACGGTCTTTGGGTTTAGTAAAATTACAAGGATATTAAATAAAATTAATTAAAAGACTGTTTTTTACAAATAGTATCCTCATTGACAAAATATACGTATTCGGGTAAAGTGGACCGAGGTCCTCGTGGAAGGTCCACATTAACCGAATTCCTTTGTTATGTTTAATTATTTTATACAGCCACCATGTCACATAATATCAAACCAAATCCGTTACTATATTAAAACAGCATCTACATAATATCATATATTTAGCAGTTTTTTTCAACATTTGTAGTATCCAATAACAGAAATTGAGAATTGATTCTTAGCTTGAAAATATTTTAAAGTGGCCGTTTTCATAAACATCACAAATAAACCCTTCTTCGCACAAGTAATCAAAGAACCTGGCCTTGAACCCGTGAAAGTTGATGAGGGGAAGGAATTAAAATAGTTTCTGATCGAGGACAGCACCAGTTAAAAAAGATATTAACAGGATACACTCAAACAGAAGGGTCCATATTACCCGAACTTATATATATATGTGTGTGTGTGTTTGTGTGTGTGTGTGTATGTGTGTGTGTGTGTGTGTGTGTTCTGTGTGTCCGTTAATGCCCAAGCGGGTGGAATTTTTCTTTTATTAGAACCAAATTTGGCATATAGCATTTAATTAAAAAACGTAAGATCGAGTTAATTAATCGGATTATTGACCTGAAATAAAAATTTAAAACCGCTCTAGCGGTCGGAATTTTTAATGTTTCGCAATAAGTATCTGTATATGCCATTAAAATTAAACGAGGAAGGTTTTCTCCAAATCCCAGCGAAATGCGACTAATATATGTTGGAATTTACCAGAAACCCGAAATTAAATAAATCACTCTAGCGGCCGACATGTTTGCTTCGTTGCAATATATCGGTATATTATAATGCAATTCAATTAACAATTAAATTTGCAATGTATCCTATAACTTACATTACTTTGAACATCCTCAACAACTCAGAGTCGAGGGATTAGATGAGATGAACCCCTTATATGTTAGGTCTGTGAATGACCAAGGATGCCGGCCAACCACGCCTGACGCATCATAACAGGGGCAGATGAACGAAATGAAACGAAATGGATTAGATGAGTATGGAGAAAAGGTGGAATGAAATTGTGACAAGGGAAAACGGGAGAAACCCGAGAAAACCCTGCCCAAGCTCCGTCTCGTCCACCACGAATCCCAAACGAAGTGACCGAGATTCGATCTCGGGACCATAGCAGTGAAAGGCGAACGTCTATCCTCTTGCGCCACGGAGACGTCTTACATTAGTTTAATTAATTACATTTTAATATGGTAATAAAAGGTAATAATTAAAAGTATTTAATGTTGTGTCAAATTATACTGTGGAGTACACATACTTCTTGATCACAGAAGGAAATGGATGACCTCCCCAAATGAGTGATCAGCTTAATGCCAGGGCTTCCTCCGAGACAACACAACACGAAGATCAAACACGCCATTCACATAGTGAATATCATAATGATGATTATGATGACCAGATGATGTTCAGCAATCGTTTGGGACATTTTTCATACAGGTGAGTAGAAACCCCGATAGAAACCATCACCAAACATTGTGCGGACTGCAGATTGAAACCGAGCCTGCTGCATACAAGCAGTGATGCTACTCCGATATCACAGCGCTTAACTGATTTAATACCATATCCAAAATCCCTACCTAAATATATTCCTAATTACATCGACATCCAATTGTTCTTAACATAACGTACATCACCGGCAACCTCGGTTCCTAACGTTCAAACATTCATCCAACTGCCTAAAAAACTTGTGAAAACTCTTCTTCTTCCATCCATGGTTAAGGCCGAACAACATGTTCCGGCCTCATCCCATCTCTGTCTTCGTCGTCCAGGATCTCGTCGTCCTTTGGTTTATATAACATAATTATTTTCGGTATTCTCCTATCGTCCTTTCTTTACAAATGTTGCTTCCATTTATGTCTATATTCATCTTATTCCAAACATATTTAGTATATTTCAAATTTCTTAATTTTTCATTTTATGTAATGTTGCATATCTCAATAAAAATATAATTTCTGACTCCTTAAAACGGCTATGATCCTTTTTCCCTATTGTCCAGGACTCGCTGTCATATGTTAAAGCTGTTATTGTCATTAATTTACAGAACCGAACTTTAGTGTGTATACGTGTTGCTTACAGTGTTCTTTTAATTGTTCTACACATAATCTTATATCTATTTAATTAATTTTTTATATGTAGATCCAAATCATAACTAACGTCGCAGCGCAAGTAAATAAAAGTTTGGACTTGTTCCAGACAGTTTTCATCTGATATGCCTATAACTGGTTACTCTTGCTGGATATTTACTCTGGAATCCCATAATATTAGTTTTAGAAGTATAAATATTTTAAAATGATATTTATTTATGATCCGATGAAATAAGTAAATTGATTTTTTTAGGTTTGTCCTCTGAATCCAACATAATTACGAGATTGTCTGCATATGCTAGAATTTTCACGTCAGTTCCTCGAATACGGACAGCTGATGGTACTTCTTCTTCTAATATATTTAGAGTATAATCCAGATATCCATCCATAGTAATTCTGGACGAAGAGAGGTCCTTCACTGCAATCATAGCAATTTCATGCTATGCTTGCTGCTTTACTAGGTAATTGTAGGTGTGGTAGCTTCCCGTTGCTTTCCACACCGGTGAAGGGTGATGATGATAATGATTAGGATGATGATGCCCATATGATTTCGGAGACCATTTGGGCCTTAACGTTTTCCTGACATTTGTCTTACAGGTGAGGAAAAACCCCGATAAAAACCTCACCCAGGAAAACTGCCCCGACCGGGGATCGAACCCGGGCCCGCTGCGTGACAAGGCAGCACGCTACCTCGGCACCACAGCGGTGGACTAATCCAGATAAATGTTAAAAATAGTGGATGACTATTTAACTCAAGCCCCAAATGGTAATCAATGACCAAATACGTTTCAATGAATTTTGTTTTACAACCAATGACAGTCGTGTTTGACCTCGCTATTTTTTTAATTCTGTTTACCAAAATAAAGAAAGCACCTCCTTTTTAGTATTCTGAACAGGTCTGAACATTATTTTTCAGTGACTGACTCTCCAACAAATACGTTGAACATAGCAAATGATGAACAGATTCATTCGAACTACACATTTGATAATTGTGTGTTTTTAATTAATGATTTAACCTATAATGTTGGTAATAATATACAGTTTGATGTGTTTTATTTTTTCCCCACTAGGGTGCATTCTTAAAATATTGCGATCTTAGTGGATTATGGCTGATTGCGTTCCATTTGGCAAAAAATAATATGATCAACTTGCAGTGAATAAACGTAACCACATATTTCTAATTTGTTTTCAAACATCACCGTTTACATTAAATATATAAATATTTTAAAATACCGGTAATTATATTTAAATAGTGAATTTTGAGTAAACAGCTTAATTTTATTCTTTAAATAGTCCTAACAAATGTCATTCTTGATTTAGAAATCCTGTAGATAAGACTCGTGAATTTATCGATAATTTGGAAATCACTCGTGGCATTACTTATGATAATACACAACCTTGCCTTACACCTTGATTTATTATATTTCCAACCGTATATTTAGGATATTTAAGTTTAAAGTAAGATTTTTTATAACATTTATTAAGAGGGTTATGTATTCATACCGTTGTATTATTTAGCGTAATTGTTCCCTGTCCTTTTGAAAATTTGTCGGTATATTTCGTTTTCACTCTATATTTCTGTTAGTATATACACAGGAAAATGATACCTTTTTGCAACCCCTAGGTATAGTGACATAGAAGAATGTTCGTTATGTGAGGCAATTAGACGATGAATCACATGAAACGGAGCAAGTGTGAATTGTCACTTCATTTGTTTGGCTTCCAGTATTATAGACAGTGTTGGTAGGTCGTTTACGTATCATTATGGATACGAGTGCGTCTATCTGAAATACAGTATCGTTATGCCGCGTCGTTTCCTCTTCTGTTATATCTGTGCGAGCCATTGTGGTCAGCTTAACATATTCACCCCTCCATTCAAGTAGTTTAGCTTACTCTGCATAACAATATCAATACATCACAGGATAAAAAGTATGCTAGTTACATTTGGTTTAACTTCATGTATTACACCTCTTTGATATTTCTCTGTGCTATATATTAATGTGCGAATAATCTGTTTGCATAGAAATATTGAATTATTTATAAGTAGTAAAGCTATATCTGATAAAACTATATATTACATCAGTTATATAGATTAAATATAATAATATATTTAATAATAATATATTTAATATAAATTATGGCATTTCATGGGAAGGACCCCATAAAAAGTAAAATCTGTCTCCAAAATAAAATTTTAGAGAGATCTAATCAATTTAAATATCTTGGATATTATCTATATGGGATTCAAAGGATATCCCTGAAAAAATTACTAGTTATAAAAAAAGTTTTGGAATTATTAATCAAGTTATGAAACCATCCCTTGTACAAAAAAACACCAGATTACGTTTATATAATACTTTGGCTAGACCAGTGTTGACCTACGGTAGTGAAGCATGGACACTAAAAGGACAACATGAAAGCAGAATAACGGCTTGTGAAATGAGATTCATGCGCAGAACAACGGGTTACACTAGATGGGTTCGGAAAAGGAACACCGATATCTTAAAAGAATTGAAGACTACGCCAATTTTCCAATATATTAAACAGTACCAACTAAATTGGAAACACCATCTAGAAAGAATGAGTTCAAATCGGATCCCTAAAGCTGTGTATAATTATATACCAAGAGGACGAAGATCACTGGGCCGTCCTATGAAACGCTGGAGGGAAAATTTTCTATAGGATCATAATAGGCCTTGGCCTAATACTTGGAAGGAAGAAAGAAGAAAATGATATAGATTTAATGGTCAAATCTTAATTAATAACACGAGAATTCAGTGTGCGGTGTTTCGTACTAGTAAATCAATAATAATAATAATTATATATATGTATGTGTGTGTGCGTGCGTGCGTGTGTGTGTGGCATGAAAAGAAAAATGAACGCTGGACCGGGATTTGTACCCAGGACCTCTAACATGATAAGTTAGTGAGCTACCAGTTACGCTATCCAGGCATCCTAGCACAAATATTTATTTTTGTGTTATAAAATCTCTACCATGAGAGGTAGCGGGAAGTCGGTCTCACTCTCCTCGCGTAGCTTTACAGTATAATAAGTAAGCAAATTAAACAGAATATTTTACTTTATAGCAGTGACGCTTCTTTATTTCGATATTATAATTAGATTTTAACATTTAGCAATGAAGGCCTAATACGATAAACGCCTGAACCGGGATTTGAACCCAGGACCTCTAACATGATACGTTAGTGCGTTACCAGTTACGCTAACCAGGTATCCTAGCACAAACATTTTTTAAAATATTTATACATTCTCTATCATGAGAGGTAGTGGGAACTAGGTGTTACTGCCCTCCCGTAGCTACTGTAACAAGTAAACAAATTTAAGGGAATTTATACTTTATAAAAGAGACGTTTCGTTATTTAAATGTTATAATTAATTTTTTTTAATTTAACAATGAATATTTACATTATATCGTTTATTTTATTAATATTGTAAGGAACACTCCGCACATGTCATTTTATTAAATATTATATTTGGTTCGTTATTAAATCAAGCAATAAGAACTACTATTTCTCAAACATAGTTCAGCCTCTAATCTTACTGGTACTTTCGTATGGCAGATGAAGCCTGGGCCTTACATTGTCATGACCTGACACGACAAGTTTAATCATATTAAATAATATATTAATGATAATAATAAAATCGTATAATACATGCATGTAAAACTGATGTTCTTTTAAAATAAAAATATATTTGTTAAAAAATTGGGCTAACCATTATGGTGAAAATCTGAAATTTTATATAAAATCTCGAATTTTGACTTACATAAAATTATATCATGCTTAAAAGATTAATGCAATAGACTACTATGATGTTAAAAATTTGTTATTCTTTCGATTCTAATGTTTGTTATAATAATCGAAAACTTATTTTATAGCATTATTAATATCGGAATTTTATGATTTCAATATTAGTAACTTGTCAAAAGCATCCATTTTTTAATTTAATAAAAAATAGGAATGCTGAAATTAGAAACAATTATGAAAGTTGAATGAAACGCATTAGAGACGCCTGACGAAAAACGATTAATATGATACGAAAATCTCAATAGGATTCAGTCTTATAGAATCCCTAAAAATATCTTGGAATGGAGAATATATGGAAAAAGAAGAAGAGGAAGACCTGACGAGGATTGGATGGATTGAGACAAAGTATGGGTGAACTGGGACTTAAAGGTGAGGATGTTCAGGATCACTAAAAATGGAGAATGAGAACTTATTTAGGACAACGAAAAATCAATTTATGTTTGATAAATTCGAAATAAAAAATACTTAAGCAAAAATACTGCATTTATTGTAAGTTACACAAATGTTTTTTTGGAAGGTATGAATACATTGGATAACGTATTCAGTAACAATATCGTAGGTTCTGTACTATTTAAAATGCGAAGTGCTAAAAAATAAACCTAGAGATATTATGTATTAACTGCGAAAACGAGAAATACTCCTTCAATCAGGTACTTTTATTACCCTAGTTCGTATTTAAGGTAGGATCAAAATTCTTGTAGATATTTTGCCCAGTAGATAATGGATGCATTGTCTTAACAACCAATGAAATCTAGAAAAAAAAAAAAGACAGGTTGAACCGGGCATGAAAATAATATTTGTCATAATTGTATATATGTTATAAAGCATATAACGATTTCCAGAAGAGAAGATATAACTAACTCTAACTAACTAACTCACTGGCACTATCGAACCCGAAGGTTCATGGCCGCGCGGACATAAGCTCCCCATACATCCCTATCCTGAGCTAATGCTTTCCAATCATTCCCTGTATAATCTACTTCCCTCAAATCATAGTTAATGTTGTTCTCCCACCTCATTCTTGGTCTACCAACTGGGCGTTTTCTATCTGGCTTTCCTACAAGAAGTTTCCATGCACGTCTTTCATTCCCCATACGCGCAACATGTCCTGCCCATCGCAGTCTACGAGATTTAACTGTTCTTATTACATCTGGCTTCCTATAAAGACCATGTAGTTCATTGTTATGTAGTCTTCTCCATTCACCTGTCTGTTCATCTCTCTTTGATCCAAACATTTTCCTAAGAACTTTATTCTCAAATACTCGTAATCTCCTTTCCTCCCTTAAAGTAAGAGTCCAGGTTTCGCATCCATATAATATAACTGGTAGAATAATAGTTTTATATATTTTCAGCTTAACGTTTTTTGAAAGAAGTTGGGGACATCAAAAGTCTCTGCAATGCATAATAGCATGCATTTCCAGAATTGAGCCTATGTTTAATTTCTTTTTGCATCTCATTCCTATTTGTGATTATTGTTCCTAGGTATTTGAATTCAGCCACTTCCTCAAAATTTCCCTCATTTGTCATTAGCTGTCCACTTCCATTATATACTGAATTTCTACGTGTGACCATATATTTAGTTTTACTGATATTTATTTCCAGTCCTAATTTCTTAGTGTTACTCAATAGTGTGTGCGTGTTGGCCTTTAGTATCTCCTCGCTATCGGCCAGTAGTACTACATCATCAGCATAAACTAACAGCTTATTAATACCATTGAGTTGTAAGCCTTCCTTCATTCTCTAAAGGTTTAATGGCATGCTCTAGTACAAAATTAAATAGTAAAGGAGATAGTGCATCTCCTTGCTTCAACCCATTCTGGATTTCAAAAGAGTCTGAAAACTGTTTGCCTACACGCACCCTACTCTTTGAGCCATTTAGACAGCGATTCGTATAAGTCTAACTAACCCCTTTTTAACAGAATGGTGAGCGTCCGAACAAGGTCCAGCAGGATATTATATAACTTCTCCCTCTTAAGTGAATCATATGTCTTTTTGAAGTCTACATATAGTTGATGTACAGTACCATTATATTCCCATTTCTTCTCTAAAATCTGTCTTAAACTGAAAATCTGATCTGTTTTTAGACCTGTTTCTTCTAAATGCACATTGATGATCTCCTAGAATGTCATCAATATAGGGAGTAAGTCTGCTTACTAATATATTTGTTAGAATTTTGTACGAAGTTGAAAGTAATGAGATGCCCCTGTAGTTGTTGCAATCTGTTTTATCTCCTTTCTTATAAATTGGTATGATAATTGATTCCTTCCATTCATCTGGAAGAGCTTCTTTTTCCCAAATCTTACTAAGCAACCAGCGTATCTTGTCCATCAATTTTTCTCCCCCTGATTTTATCAGTTCTGCTGGGATCTCATCTGAACCTGATGCTTTATACATCTTCAATTTTCCAATCGCCATTTCAACCTCTAATGCACTTGGCTCTGCGACTAGCATTTCTGCTGTCTGTAAATTATCCTCCTCAATATCCTGTTCTGTATGTACATTTAATAGCTGATTAAAGTAACCTTTCCATATATTTAATATACTCCTAGAATCTGCAATCATATCCCCATTTTCATTCCGAATTATGTTTGTTCTGGCCTGAAACCCTTTCTTCTCTATACTAATTCCCTGATATAATTCTCTAATGTTCCTATTTTTTGCATTCATTTCAAGATCATTAATCTTCTCTCTCAAATATTCCCTCTTCTTACTCTTTAGTAACTTGGTGGTTTCCAGTCTAACACTACCCAATTGCTCTAAATTTACCTCATTTGGCTCGTGTAACCATTTCATTTTTGCTAGCTTTCTTTTCTTTACAATGTCGACACATTCCTCATCAAACCATTTCTTGTTTTGCCTCTTTTTTAAACAACCAATGCTTTCTGATGCTGACATTTAATAGTATCTCTTATAGCCTCCCATTCTTTATTTATATCAGTTTCTTCTTCTTTTGCCACATTGTCATCTGAAGATTCCAGTACTTCAAATCTATTAGCAATTTTGATTTGGTATTCTTGTCGCATTTCATCATTTTTCAAGTTTTTTAATTCATATTTTACAGAATCATCATTAGCGTTCGTTCCTCTCATAAGCGATAGCCGTTGTCTGATTTTCACTCTGACCAGATGATGATCCGAATTGCAGTCTGTCCCTCTAACTGATCTAACATCAATGATGCTACTGTGCCAGCGTTTATCCACTAATACATGATCTATCTGGTTCCAAGTTTCTCCATCTGGGGACGTCCAGGTGTATTTATGAATATCCTTATGCTGAAATGTTGTGCTCTTAACAATGAGATTCTTCGATGTGGCAAATGTGACTAATCTAACGCCATTGTCGTTACTATCTTCATGAAGACTGAATTTGCCTATTGTTGGTTTGAATATATCTTCCCGCCCCACTTTTGCATTAAAATCTCCTAAGACAATTTTCATATGATATCGTGAAAGGCTATCAAATAAGAATTCTAATTCTTCATAGAACTCATCCTTGATCTTGTCATCTTTATCTTCTGTGGGGGCATGTACATTTACAATTATAAAATCATGTCGTTTACCCTTTAGAATTATGTATGATATCCTATCACTAACAAACTTAATATCTCGGATAGCGGATAGGATCCTCCTTCTGACTAAAAAACCCGTTCCAAATGCAGGTCTTTCTGCACCCCCGTAGTATAACGCAAAGCTTCCTGATTCCTGACTACCTTCTCCTGGCCACCTAACTTCCTGTAAAGCGACTATATCCAAGGGCGATTTATCCAATTCCCGCGTTAATATCTCTAGTGCGCCGCTATTGTATAAAGTCCTAACATTCCATGTTCCTAGGACATGTCCCTGTGTTTGAGCCTTTGGCATGGGTTCCCTGAAGTAGTCCCCGCCCGGAGAACCGAATGGGGGACTATTTGACCTCCGGAAAATTTTACCCCAGATGAACCCATGTCCGCATTTCTTGACTGTTGTATTTTTACGGTGAAAGATCGTCAGTCTTTCGCCCAAGGTACTTTTTTCGTCTGGCTTATCACCTTCGACCAGTCCGGCATGGGTAACCCTATCGGCAGCAATGCTACCGCCGGCATAGCTCTCAGGATCATTTAAGCACGCAAGCCACTCCACCACGACAAGGTAAAGATACCATGGAGGGGAGAAGATATAAACATTCATTCTCAAATTAGGAGTAAAATGGATGCAGAATAATATATACTAATATTGATTGAAAGAAAGAGAGTCGAATGGATTTGGCATCTGATGAGATTGGGAGCTAAATTGGCTAACCAACGACAACCTTCGGAGAGAAGAGGAAAATGAAACCAAGAAAAATGTGTAAAATGTGATAACGGAAATAATGAGAAGGAGAGAATTCAGATTTCAAGATTCAGAAGTCAAAAGGCTGTGCAGAATTGGCACACGAAGAAGGCAATAGCTGCAGAAATCCATACAGTCCTACATAAAAAGTTATATTATTATTATTATTACTCTTAGTGATATTGTTGTTATTAATATTGTTATTATGTTATTGTAATTGTTATTATTATTATTTCTTAGGAACATTTTTGGACCAAAGAGAGATGAACAAACAGGCGAATGGAGAAAACCATGTAACAGTGAAGTACATGATCTTTATAGGAAGCCAGATATAATAAGAACAGTTAAGTCTCGTAAACTATGGTAGGCAGGACATGTGGCACGAACGGAGAATGAAAGCCATACATGGAAGCTCTTGAAGGAAACCAGAGGGAAAACGCTGAGTTGGTAGACCAACAATGAGGTGGGAAATTAAGATTAATCAAGATTTGACAGAAGTAGATTATACAGGGAATGATTGGAGAACGTTAGTTCAGGATAGGGATGTATGGAGAGCTTATGTACGCGCGGCCATGAACCTACAGGTTCGATAGTGCCAGTGAGTTAGTTAGCTAGTTAGTTTTAATGCCAATATTATTATTAGTATTATTATCAGTCCATAGTTTTGGTATCGGGGCAAAGTTGTTGTCTCGTATGCACCGTATCTCGGTTCGATAACCGGTCATTGAGTGAAGTTTTTGCAGAGTGTTTGCTCGCCTATAAGACAAATGTCGGGATACTTTAAGGCTCAAATGGTTCACGAACACCTTCTTGCCATAAAAGTTATCATTATGATATTCGCCTTATTTAGTATTACTGAATGAATGGTGTGTCTTACCTTAAATGTTCATGTTTTCGCAGAGGTTGGCGCAGAGGAGGCCTTCCTTGTCCTCGTCCATGTGTGGTAAAAAAAAAAAAAACATGTGTGTGATTGAGAGTTTCTCTCCTAACGGGTATGCGTCCTTTTAAGAACTGTAAAAGTGCCTACAAGTAGGTAATGAGAGATCATCATCATCATCATCAATAACAACAACAAGGATTAAGCCCAATGGCCTGTTCCGATCTCATTATAGATCGAATTGGTCCTTCCATCTCTTCAATGGTCTTCCCAACAATCTTCTTCCTTTTGGTTTATAATTATACATTCTTCGTAGTGTGTGCTGTTCATTCATTCGTAATACGTGCTGAATGTAAGCATTTTGATAATATTTTATTCTTTCACAGAGATTAAATATATTAAGTTCTGTTCTCATATCTTCGTTTTTTTATCGGTCCTTTGGTATCCTACTATTGCTCTCAATATCATAATGACAGATTATTATTATATCATATCGGCTCCAGAGAACGGATTCAAATCACTTGCCAATGTAGTATGTCGTGTATAATTCTAAAGGGTAAACAACATGATTTTGTAATCGTAAATGTACATTGTTCCACATAAGATAAGGGTGACAAGTTCAAGGATGGTTTCTATGAAGAATTAGAATGCGTATTTGATAGACTGTCTAGATATCATGTGAAAATTGTCATAGGAGATTTTAATGAAAAAGTGGGGCGGGAAGATATATTCAGGCCAACAATAGGCAAATTCAGTTTTCATAAAGAACATTCTGAAGAATGTGGCTGATTTCAAGTACATAGGAACAATAATTACAATTTCGAATGAGATGCACAAAGAAATTAAACATAGCCTCAATTCTGGAAATGCATACTGTTATATATTACAGGGACTCTTCTCGTCCCAACTCCTTTCAAAAAACATCAAATTGATAATACACAAAACAGTTACTCTCCCAGTTATATTATATGGATGCGAAACATGGACCTTACTTTAAGGGAGGAAGGAAGATTACGAGTATATGAGAATAAAGTTATTAGGAAAAAGTTTGGACAAAGAAGAGATGAACACAGATGAATGGCAAAATGTACATAATGGTCAGCTATATGGTATGTATAAGAAACCAGATATAATAATAACAGTTAAGTATCGTAGGCTGCGATGGACAGGACATGTGGCACGTATTGTGGATGAAAGAGGCTCGTGGAAGCTTCTGGTAGGAAAACGCCCAGTTGGTTGATCAAGAATGAGGTGGGAGAATAACATTATCCATGAGTTGAGGGAACTAGATTATATAGGGGATGATTGGAAAACATTACCTCTGGATAGGGATATATGGAGAGCTTATGTCCGTGCGGCCATGAACCTACGGATTCGATAGAGCCAGTGAATTAGTTAGGTGTTCCAGAATCAACATAAGTGACACAGGTACAGGGGAAGACCTAACCGATGATGGAGAAATCAAGGACATATTGAGATATAGGAACAGGCTCAAATGACCCTAAACCTAATATGTAGGTGTTCCAGTATCAACCTAAAATGTTTGTGGTTGTGGTGGTTTTGGCTGTGGCTGTGGCGACGACAACGATGATGATGATGATTATCATAATTATTATATTATTATTTTTATTATTTATTATGAATATTATAATAATTAATATGATTATTATTATAATTATTATAATTATAATTATAATAATAATTATTATTATTATTAATATCGGTTGAGGTATTTAGTCTGTGTAAATCCAGATATATGTAACAACAATCCGATTTCCACGTCACAGTGTATTTAGCTTATATTCTTGACAATACTATTAAATTCAATGCGGCTATCAGAAACAGTGTAAAGCAATATAAGTTAATGCATAATAGTTTGTTGTAATGTTACATCCAGACTGAACTACGTATTGTAGTTGTTGCTACATACTCATCCCCTTATCAGAGCAATTTGAGTCACTAAGTTGTAACAAAAACCCTGTATAGGACTGAAATGCTCGCTCACAAAATACAACCGGCTTTGGTTAACTTGATTAAAGTAGAATTTGTTTCTAAACAGTGAGATCCGCTGCCTTTCACTTAAATTTTAAGCCGATAGGATCACATGCCGTACTACTTTTGATTCGTAAAGCATGTTATACACAATTTTTTTTAATTAAGCAATTTTGCACATACAATCTGTAGATGTAGCGAACATAAATTTATAAATATCGTGCGTATTTTCTCGTACATAGAAACATGAAAATTGTGATTTGGAAATCTAAAGTGGCATTTTTAGGACTATTTAACGAATAAAATTAAGCTATTTACTCGCAAATCATTACTTAAATATTTATATGTTTAATGCAAACGGCGATGTTTGAAAACAAATGAGAAATGTTTGGTTAAGTTTCATTGTTCATCCACTGCAACTCCATCATATTATTTGTTGCCAAATAGGATAGCAATATTGTAAGAATGTACCAGTGAAGAAAAAATTAAACACATCAAACTGTATATTATAACCAACATTATAGGAAACAACTCAGTAAAATCATTATTTAAAAACACAATTATTGAACACACAATTATCAAATGTGTAGGTCGAAGGAATCTGTTCATTAATTATTATATTCAACGTATTTGTTAGAGTCAGTCACTGCAAAATAATGCTCTGACCTATTCAGAATATTTAAAAAGGAGGAGCGTTTTTATTTTGGTAAACAGAATTCGATAACTATCGAGGTGAAATACTTATGTGAATGGCTGTAAAACAAAATTCATTGAAACGTGAATGGCGATGACTCCTATTGGGGCATAAGTTAAATAGTACTTGTAAATAATTAAAATTTAATTTCACCAACATTTAATATTGGATGGCAGAGTAAGAAGTTTCTCAATCTTGATTTTTACGGGCAATTTGAAAACAAATGTATTATTGATGTAGAAGAATAAACCAGATTATCTTGAATTATATTTGTACTATTTATTTATTATCCTATGTATTAAATCTAAAGCCCAAGTAATATTACTTGTACCCTCTCACGAAACATAACAAATATTCGATGACTCATCATTTAACACCTTTGTCATGACTAGGGCTTATCCGTAACTGGTGAAGCCGACACTTATTCCACCTATGTATACAGTGTTGGTTCCTGAATACGGGATACCGGCTGTGGCACGTTCTGAAATTGAGTCCTAATTCTATTGAATGTTTAGTATATAACTAACTAACTAACTGACTAACTGGCACTATCGAACCCATAGGTTCATGGCCGCGCGTACATAAGCTCTCCATACATCCCTATCCTGAGCCAATGTTTTCCAATCTTCCCTGTATAATCTACTTCCCTCAAATCATAGCTAATGTTACTCTCTCACGTCATTCTTGGTCTACCAACTGGGCGTTTTCCCTCTGGTTTTCCTACAGGAAGCCTTTTATTCCCCATTCGTACCACATGTCTTGCCCATTGCAGTCTACGAGACTTAACTGTTCCCACTATACTTGGCTTCCTATAAAGACCATGTAATTCATTGTTAGACAGTCTTCTCCATTCACCTGTCTGTTCATGTCTCTTTGGTCCAAAAATTTTCCTGAGAACTTTATTCTCAAATACTCGTAATCTACTAACCTCCCCTAAGTAAGAGTCCATGAGTGTTTAGTATATACTTTGAATAATTGTTCTTTCCTGTTTTAAACAATGATGATGTAGTTGCATAAATATACGCATCTAAAAGATGTGCTGATGCGCATAACTAAGGTAGTTACAGCAATGGCTTTTTCCGATGTCTCCCCCCCCTTACGTTTTTCTCGTCTTCAAGCGAAAACTTTCATCATTCAAGAGGGCAAGTGAAGTAGTAAGCATAGCACACTGACTTTCAGCACATAGCCAGGCTGTTCTTTTATTTGTTACTAGCTAATACCCGGCGTGCGCTGCTACGTCTAAATAAATGAAAATTAATGTGGTTTCATGTTTAGTTGAATAAGTAAAAGGAAAAATAATTATAAATTTATATTTTTTTGATACCCCGAACTAATTACACGATGTTGCCCGGGAATCTACTTATCTCTATCTTCTTGGTATAAATGAGCTAAAAGACAAAATTCGTTATTGTGAGTTATCCGTAAAAGAATATCCTCCATTTGCTGCTATGCTTGCACAGGAATCTACGTACTTGTCTCGATCTTCTTGGCATTAATGAAAGACAAAAATGATTATTGTAAGTTATCCGTAAGAGATGAACATATGCTGTCGCGGACTTTTTTGTAGAGCTTTTCGAGATATGAAATTCTGTGTACATTAATTTTGTGTATTTGTTATGGGTTAGGCAGCGTAAGCCATTTAAGCGTCCAAAGAGCTACTTTTTTTCACGTTTTCCACTACAAAGGGCGATTTTTAAGGGTGTAGGCGTTGAGTATCATAACTCTCTTATAGCTGATGCTGGGAATCTCGTGAACATTTTGCCAAAGCCCCATGACAATCGGATCAACGGTATGGCCGCGTATAAAGTACGAACAAACAAATAAACATTTATTTTTATACATTAGATAAAGTCGGCTCAGTTATTTAGTTTACAGGCGGCATCAAATGCAACTGTTTCCGACTGGTTTAAAAAATGCATTGTTACTGCCAGGTAGACCCGAGGAGTTGTCGTTAGAGGCTTCTAAGACGCCATTCCAATCACCATAAGCTGAAAACAGTTCTCTACCAATAATGTCTTCGATTTTTAAGCAACGTTTCCATTGTTAATTAAACAATTTTGTTAATATTACTACTATGTAGATATATTCCAATTTAATTTTACCCCCCTTTAAATAAAAACTTAAATTATGTTATTGAATAATTAATTAATATATATATATATATATATATATTCACTTGTTTATGTGATTAAAGTAAATACACTGCTCAAAACAATTATAGGAACACTTGTAATAAATTGAATAAGTAATTGTTTTTTAAAGCTGTGATGCTGAAAGTTGGACAATATGTAAATTGAATTATTAATTTATCATTGGATACAAATTTTAAAGATCCATGGCCTAAATACAGGGAAAATACCTCAAATAACAAATATAGAGAATTTTTTTATTTTGGAAGACACTGGTCACTTCTAATTGGTAAGCTTCATGATGTAGCTATAGTGACGAATATTGATTATTGCCTTGTTTATTGAAGTCTCTGACAAAATGAAGCATTTAAATGAGTTTGAAGTGTATCATGCTCTACATCTTTTACGACAAGGTCAATCTCTGCGAAAAGTGGCTAGAGAGCTTGGGGTTTCTCCTTCCGTGGTGTCCAGGTTACGCAACAGGCACAGAGAGACAGGTCAGTATTGTAGAAGACGTGGCCAGGGCCGTAAATTTAAAACAAGCCCCCAGGATGACAGATACGTTGTTCTTTCTGCTCTTCGACAGCGTACAAAAACTGCAAAAGACCTGCAGAATGACCTTCATATGGCTTCCGGAATCCGGGTTTCAGACCAAACCATAAGGAACAGATTAAGGAAAGAGAATATTCGTCCAAAAAGGCCCGTTAAAAAACACGCTTAACAAATGAGCATAAGGCAGCAAGACATACGTATGCTGAAAACCATGGTAATTGGAACCTGAACCAGTGGGAGTCTGTGCTCTTCTCGGACGAATCCAGGTATCGTCTTACACGTTGTGATGGTCGATTGAGGATGTGGGGACGGCCAGGAGAAAGATTTTCTGCAGAGGCTGTACAGGATATTGATAGATTCGGAGGAGGTTCCATAATGGTGTGGGCCGGAGTTATGTACAACAATCGTACGGACCTTGTACTTGTTCCCCAGCGACTGAATGCTGTCCGGTATATCGAGCACGTTCTGGAAGAGCATGCAGCAGTACCTCCTGCAATTGGAGTAGGCCCTGGATTTCTGTTTATGCAGGGTAATGCCAGGGCACATTCTGCGGCTGTCACCAGGTATTTCATGAGGAAGAATGAAATTGAGGTAATGGAGTGGCCAGCGGTCAGCCTAGACCTCAACCCTATTGAACACTTGTGGGATCTTCCAGACAGGAAGGTCAAGAACCGACATCAAGCTCCACAAACTCTGCAGCAACTTGGAGATGCTCTGAAGGAGGAATGGGAGAATATTCCGCAAGAGGAAATCCAGAATCTTATTGAGAGCATGCCACGAAGGTGCCAAACTGTCATCGAATGTCGTGGAGGCCATACACGATACTAACTCTATATAACGAGTGTTTAACTTTGAAAAATAAGCACAAGATTCAATTGCTTACATAGCGGAATTATTTGAAAAGTTAATTGTCAGCGTTATTCATTTGTTTTTACTGACATGAGCAATAAATAAATAAATAAAAATCACAAATAATGTACTTTATTAATTTCATGTTTGTACCTTTATCCAATGAAAAAAATATTTGCATATTTCATAGTGTTCCTCTAATTGTTTTGAGCAGTGTATATTTATTATTAGTACGTATTTAATTGTATGACCTTATATATATACAATTCCCTAGTAAAGCTGCAAGCATAGCATGAAAATGCTATGATTGTAGTGAAGGACCTGCCTTCGGGCAGAATTACTATGGACGGATATATATATATATATATATATATATATATAGGTATAATATCAATAAGCCCACCGCTGTGGTCTCGAGGTAGCGTGCTGCCTTGTCACGCAGCGGGCAAGGGTTCGATCCCCGGTCGGGGCAGTTTTTCTGGGTGAGGTTTTTATCGGGGTTTTTCCTCACCTGTAAGACAAATGTCAGGAAAACTTTAAGGCCCAAACGGTCCCAGAAATCATATGGCCATCATCATCATTATCCTTATCATCATCACCATCATCTTTCACCGGTGTGGAAAGCAACGGGAAGCTACCACACCTACACAATTCCCTAGTAAAGCTGCAAGCATAGCATGAAAATGCTATGATTGCAGTGAAGGACCTGCCTTCGGGCAGAATTACTATGGATGGAATATCAATAATTTAACTATATATATTTAATCTATTTAAATCTAATATTTCCACGTGGATATAATTATCTTAACAGCGTTGCAACTTTTGTCTTTTGCAGTATCTTTAGTTGATAAAAATTTATTCTAGTGAATAAAACGTGACAACGCCGCTTGATATGCTAAATACTTATGCGTGCAAAATATACTTACCAAACCACGAAATAAAGCGCCTGTAAACTAAATGATTGAGCCGAGTATATCTGTGTAGTGGATATCGGTACAATTATTAGATGTGGAGTTATCGGCCCGACAACAATTAATACAAATAATGAATTAGTGCAATTTATTTGAAAGTTCCAAAATTGTTTTTTTATTATAATTATTCTTTCAAAAGATCTAATAACTGTAAAAGTTAGCATCTATGTCAGAAAACAGTACTTATAAGTAATGCCACGAGTGATTTCCAAATTATCGATAAATTCACGACTCACGAAGTGAGGAGTGAATTTATGTAGAGAATTTGGGAATCAAGAGTGGTATTTGTTAGGAATATTTAACGAATAAAATTAAGCTGTTTACTCACAAATCATTATTTAACTATAGTTATTTTAAAATATTTATATATTTCATGTAAACGGAGATGTTTGAAAACAAATGAGAAACGATAGGTACGCTTCATCTGCTTCTTTTGTTTATCACTGCAACCATATCATACTATTTATTGCCAAAGGAACGCAATATTGTAAGAATGCTCTCTAGCGGAGAAAAAAATTAAACACATCAAACTGTATATTAATTCATTTCTGATGTCGTATGATGTAAATATGACAATTATATTTTTCTGGATTGTTACCTGGGAAAAAATACATTTAAGAAAGTGCAAACAGTGGTTTCTTTTTTTGGTGGTATAATCAATTGCAACAAATGTTTTTATATTAACTCCCGCATGCGGCAAGTGTTGACATTCATTCACTATATATACAATCTGGTAGCCGTATTTCTCACAGGCTCAGTCACTGCAAAATAATGGTCAGACCTGTTCAGAATATTAAAAAAGGAGGAGCTTTCTTTAATATGGTATTTATCCGATTGAGGGTCTTTCCACTTTTCAGCGGTTGCCCTTTTACCAGCCGGCTGCTGGCCCTTCACATCCACATGTGTCAATCACAGAGGTAGATGATCAACAGCCAGTGTAGGGGTGACATGTGGTTAGCATGTCGAGTCCCCCAGCCGTTATAGCTGGTTCCTCAACCTGGAGCCGCTACTTATTGTAGCTACCCAATTGCCTCACGATGCTGGGTGGGCGCCGGTCCCATACTGGCCGAAATACCATGAGAAAATTTCTTCCCCCATGGAGACTCGAACCAGCGCAAGTCCCGTAGCTCTGCGCCAAGGCTTCCTACCTTAACCGCTCGGCTACGGCGCGGGACAATATGGTATTTATAACACTGATAAATATTTCGTGAAACACGACTCTGATTGGTTGTAAAACAGATATCATTGAAACGTGATTGGCCATTGATTCCCATTTGGGGCATGAGTTAAATAGTCATTATAAATGAATAAAAAGTGCTCCTTACCATGCCTATTTCATTACAAAGTTGGACATTAATTCTCAAATATTTACTAATAATAATCGAATAAGTGTTACTAATATGAAATAAATAAATAAATATATATATATATATATATATATAATTAAGTTTTTGTACGTTTCATGGACAAATAATGCAATAAGAGAAATTATCAATATAGAAAAGAATATTGTACAAGTGATTGAAGAAATCCAAATAAGATGATATAGACATGTAATGAGAAGGGACGCAGAAGCAAACAAAGGGGTATTGAGATGGTGACCTTCTGGAAAAGGGAAACGTGGATAAAGGGAATTCAAGACAACATGAAGAAGAGAAATATGACAGCAGCAGACATGCAAAAAGAGGGAAGTGTGGAAGAAAAAAATTGTATATTTTGGTTAAGAATACCTGTGCATATAACAAACAATCCTGAAATAAATAAAATGTCAAGGAAAAAACGACATTTTTATTACCGTAACGCATAAATATTTATTTTCAACATAAAATATAATGTAATTTTATTTTATAAGATTTTATTTAATTGAGAGATTCTATAATTACGTATTTAAGAGCTCTTTCACAACACAATATTTTACGAACCAGAAGATATATATTTATGAAACAAGTAGGCCTACATATTTCTCAAGGAGAGATTAAACGCCACATCTCGACTGTGTTAAAATATGCAATTTTGAGATCCATTTTCTCAGAAAACGATTTGAGGTATAAATAATGTGAATTTATACACATGTTTAATAACATACATGTTTAATAAGATTACTGAATCACTTTCGAGTTATATTTCTTCTTCCATTTGGAGATATAATTTTTATAAAACTCCCAATGTTTTTTGTTACTTTTCGCAAGTTTTCACTTTTTAAATTAACCAATAATTATAAGAGCCCAAAGTGGTTCCATATCGACAGATGTAAATACTATAAATGCTAAAAAATGCCCATACATTTACCTATTTTGGTTTCTGAGAAAACGGGTCATGTATATGACAATTTTATTTTGTCGAAAAAACCAGTTTAAATAAAACGTTGGTAGTGTGACATCATTGATGCAGCCTTATTTATAAAAATTATCAGAAATACGGTACATAAAATGAGCAATATCAATAATATTTATATCAATTTGTGCAGAATATTTCAAACTATTTAAAAGTACGAAATACACATTTTGAGAATGATTACTAAAATCGCCTTTTAGTCTCCACTTAAAATCTGAAATAAAAACTTAATTATTTAAAGAATGTCCTAGACTGTAACTTTTCGTTTACCTACACATTTAACTCCTTTGAAGAAGTTGGGACTCGCGAATTACTTATTTATAATGGTTACAATGACGTTGATACTCAAGTAACACTTCCATCTATTATGTGCATTTGAGATAATATAAAAATTGCTCTATTCGTTTCTTATGCCTTGACTTCTCTTGTTGAAACTAACTCTCGATGTGAACGCAAAACGACCTCGACACAGTGTCAACTAGCAAAGAGGAGACCCACTTTGCGAAACAGTTGTAATCCAAAACAACCAGAGAACCAAATCCCATCACTGTATGCTACATTACGCATGCCAACACATTCCATTAGACATCCAAGCCTTCTCACTTTATACGTTGAGTTTCATAAAGATCCCCTTAGAGGACGACAGTGTCGCTGCGTTCAATTTGCCTTGTTCGAGTAGAATTGATCCCTAGGCGAAGCTTCAACTCAACGAAAGAAACATTTTCACAAAAATATAAGAATTCGTGATGTAACAAAGAAAAAAACAGCGGAGTGTTCCAAATTTTTATAACGATTACTTTTTCTATTCTCTTAAGACTTTTTCCTGACTTATGATCACACGTGACAGGCTTTACAAATAAATGTTAGTCAGTTTAATAACATGGGTCTGTTAATAGGCTGCTCGAGAGCCGCAAATGGCCGCAGATTATTTTTTTTCGGACCACCTCAATCGAAAAAAAACATCACAATTTAATTTAATTTAATTTTGTATTTTGTTTCCCAGATGTCAGTATGAGGCGGAACGCTGACCACGGACCACTCAAAATGACATCTATACGAAAACAAGTGTAACTAAATTAGTATGGTTCAAATTTATTCCCTGTAGGGGGAGGGCGCCTAAATCTCTGTAAAGGAAAAACATAGGCTTCCAATACAACAAAAAATCTCATAAACCCAAGTCTAGAACTAACAAAACACCTCGCAGATCAAGACAACAGATGTCACTCTCTTTCCTTTATTGACCATTGTTCTGAATTTTCCTAAACTGATTGCAAATAAGCGGTGCCAAATGTTTGTCAAAAATCTTAAAATAAAGAGAGTCTCTTGTGTTTATGGTGAAATATTGTGTTATAACTTTCAGTGTTTTTGTATAAGTAAAATTATACATTTTGACCAGCCTCATGGGCTAGTGGTTAGCGTTTCTGACTACAATTTATGAGTTCACGGGTTCGATTCACGGTTACACTACAGGCATTTTTCCTTAAAGGGTTCCTCTGGTTGCTGGAATGTAGGTTACGTTTAGGTTAAGGGCTCTTCTGACATTTGATTATCATCTATCACCCATTATTTAATCCGGATAACGTAATTCCGCCTTCCAGTTGCCCCAACTCTAGAAATGGATTACAATTCCGCCAATGCCAGGGGAGAAAGCCAGAAATGTCATAAACGAGAACCTGGTGGCATTGTACAATAAAAATATACATTTCATATTGTATTACCTTACTCCTCCGCTTTGGTCTAGTGTTAATATAGTTGACTCAGTTGCAGCGGACCTGGGTTTGATTCCTGGTAAGAACAAGTTTCCTGCGTTTGATATTCGTTTTATTTTCTTCACCTGTAAGACAAATATCAGGAAACGTTAAGGCCCAAATAGTCTAGGACATCATTTGATCATAAAAATCATCCTATCGTATTCATCTTGTTTAGTAAGAATGTATGAGTGAATTCTGTAGTGTGCCGTAATGTTCGTATTGTCTCATTCATTCAGGGAGGCCTTCCACGTACTTGTGCGGTAAAAAAAAGAAATGTGTGTGATACAGTTTTTTAAAATCCTCTCCGAGAGGCCATGCCCTTTTAAAGATTCGATTGGCATGGGCCATGTATAAATCTCTACAATATGAGAGGTATATAAAGTAAGAAAGAAAGAATATGGTATTATCTTAACGTATTTGTATTTTCATTGAAACATGTATTAAGTTAATGGTTTATGAAATATATACTAATCGGCAACACACAGTACTCAGAAAATTAAAGAAAAATTATATATTTAGTATGTGCAAGGTCTATAGAATATTTCCGACCCGAGAAAGGTTTGATAATACGTTATATAACCCGCAGTCCAAGTGAGTTTGAGAACCTTATTAAGACATTTAAGATGTCACTTATTTCTCATTAATCAAACCAGATTATACATTGTGACAACAAGAAAATAATATTTTATTTTATGTTTCAATACTTTTAAAATTCATTACGAAACACAGTTGAGGTCACTATATAAAAATTTAAAAATATATATATAATTGGAACCTTAGATATCAGTCGTGCACAACTTCATAATATTATAAAATATCAACAAGGCTCTCCGGAAAATATGTTCAGAAACGCCTTCTTGATAATTTACAGCATTATGAAGTTGTGAACAACTGAGATCTCAGGTTGCAATTTTATACGTATTTTTAATTTCTTCTTCTTATTATTATTCTTCGTCACGGTTTAGGTTTTAGGCTAGCCTGCTCTTAATTGCTGCTCTTTCCATCTTTTCTTTGGTCTTCCCAAAATTCTTCTTCCTCTTGGTGAATAGCTGTATGCTGCTTTTGGTATTCTGTTCTCAATCATCCTTGCCAAGTGTTCTTTCCAGTTCGTTCTGTATTTCACTATTGCTGTGTTTAATTCCTCTATTTTTAGTTGCTGTCTTATTTCTGTGTTGTGTTTTTTGTCTGTTCTTTGATATCCTGCTATTTGTATTGGTATTAAGAATTTCATTTCAGAAGCTTGTATTCTGGCAGATTATTTTCACTGTCCTCTTTCCAATCCATAAGCATAATAGGAACTGACATTGACTTGTACAATTTCATTATAGAGTCTTTTCTGGCTTTATATTTCAAAGTTCTTTTTAGTGTTCCTGTTATATAATTAAAATTATTTAGTTTGTTATTTACATCTGTTTCCGTTGTGTATGTGATAATTTTTATATTATATTTATAACATATCCATCACTTTGCTGGTTTCAATTTGTTCCATGGATATCACAAACTAATGATGATCCTTCATTCGTAGTGTTCAAATATGGTAGGGGTCTATCGACGTTTAAGACATAAGAATTACACTGGTCAACGTCATTTTTGTCTCATGAGTACCGATTGTTGTACGTAATGCAGTTTTTATCTTGTTTTCAAATATGTATTCGGAATTTCTCCATCATCCACATTTTTTCATTCCATTTTCAATTAATTTATTTAAATAATTATTTTTAATAAAAGTTTTCTCGTCCATTTGTCCATTGTAAAATAGAACCAAATGAGCTAACTCAGGAGATTTCAGCTATGGAAAAGAGATATCAAGGCAAATGGAATCCTAATATGCTGGCCGATTATTGTTGGACCATCAAGAGGGATGCTCCATAGGCGAAATGTAGCAATAATCACACATGGACCGACAGCAACCCCCATAACACATAGACATTACTTTGAGCACCGATGTACGGCAAATATGTCAGCAGGAACGAACAGTGATTATTTTATAGGTTCCTAGATTCTTCCCGGGAGACTAAGAGGGGGTAATTACCTGTTATTCCAGAAAGACCCTTCCAAATTTATTGGAAAATGTCACCCCAAAAAAACTAGAATAAATAAGTGATTCTTATATGAAGGTACAACTCCGCATATTATGAAACATATTCGTTACTTTCCGGTGGAGTGGTGGTTTTGAAGCAGATTGAGGACCAAGCCTCAATCCTCTCTATTTTTAGTGGACATGAAACACTCAGTTTACAGTACCTACAGGTATTTCTCACCTCTCTGCGGAAAGTGTGATACTAACGTTGTACCATATACAACTTTGACACAATGTTTATGGCAGGCATCCATCATTTAATTAGAACGTTATTGGATGTCATAACAAACGTTTATTTTAGTAGGTTTGCATAAATATATGTATTTTTTTTAGTTTTTTGTGTAGTAAAGTTAGATTATTGATTGCTTCTAATTATCGAAACTACTGCATCTGAATCCTCCTCGGTGGTCTAGAGGCTACGTTCCTTGCCTCTCTTCCTGAAGGTCGTGGGTTTAAACACGGCCAGGGTCGGTGGATTTCTTATGATGGAATAATCCAAGGGACAAGTTTTTCGTGACGCACTTTAAGCTGTGGATCTCGAGTCTGAAAATTGTCGAGGCTGTAAAAATCCTAAAACCTAAATCGATATCTCTGGTAAACATTTGATCGACTTTCTCATCAAAGGAATACCTTGGTTGCCTACTAGATGCGATGAGGTAACCACAAGTCATTCGTTGACATCTGTAGAGAAACAACAGTAACTGATTAGCTTGCTTAAATAACTCCTATAAGGGAGGAGCCTTGCCTCTCATGGGGAAAACAGTTATAGAGAAATAGAAAACAAGACAGAAAGGCAGTGTGTGGGATTCTATTGACTATTTAACTCATGCCCAAATGAGAGTCAATGGCCAATCTCGTTACAATTAAATTTGTTTTTACAACTAATGACAATCGATATTTATCGAATTCTGTTTACCAAAACAAAGAAAGCTCCTTTTAATATTCTGAACACGTCAGAGCATTATTTTGCAGTGACTGACTCTCCAACAAATACGTTTAATATAGCAAATAATGAACAGATTCCATCGAACTACACATTTGATAATCGTGTGTTCAATAATTGTGATTTTAAATAATGATTTTACCGAGTTGTTTAAAAAAAAATTAATACCTATAATGTTCGTTATAATATACAATTAGATGTGTTTCATCTTTTCTCCACTATGGTGCATTCTTACAATATTGCGATCCTATTTGGCAATAAATAATATGATCGAGTTGCAGAGGATGAACAAATAAAACAGAAGCAAATATTTCTCATTTGTTTTCAAACTTCGCCATTAGCATTAAATATATAAAACATTTTAAAATAACGATATTTAAATAACGATGTGTGTGTAAACAGCTTAATTTTATTCGTTAAATAGTCCTAACAAATGCCACTCTTGATTTCTAAATCCTCTAGATAATTTGGAAATCACTCGTGGCATTATTTACGACATTAATGCAATATGTCATGTGTTCTGGGAACCTTCTGGTGTGAGAGTGCGGTGAAATATTCAACATCGAATATCATAGGTTTACGTGTCACGGAATATACTTCTATATGCTTGATACAGCAACTTCAAATTATTCTCCAATGAGTTATCGGAAACGTATATTCCTTATGCAGTAACCCACACCCCCAACATCACTGAACAACTCTGAAAACTTGTCGGCAGGGTATGTTTTTATCTTGTATAAATGAGTAAACTGGAATATGCCACTCTCAAACCTCCCGAAATGTAGAATATTAGAATTTCCTCTTCTAAAATGGAATCAAATGATAGAGAAAAACATAACTCGAGGACACGATAAACATTTCATATTTTTAGACAAAGTAAGAAAACAGTCCCATAAATAAATGTTATCATCGTAGAAACATGTAAATAATACATTTGTATGAAGATTAGATCAGACAGAATATAAAATATTGTATATGAGATTAGAATACATTACAACTTATATTTCTGTAAATTTTGGTAGATTATTGGACTTTTTGATGTACAGAAGAAAACGAAACACTTTGTAGAGATAAGACGGAATATCATTTACATGTAAATGCAAGCCATAGAGGAAACAGGACGTGAAAGAGGCTTTCAGTCGTTACAGTCTTATAGGATATATATATATATATATATATATATATATATATATATAATGCAATGTGGGCAACCTTTGCACCTACTATTTGTAGATCTTGAGAAAGCATACGACAATGTCCCTATAGAGAAACTATGGATTGCTTTAAGACGTATGGGAATTAAGACTATAACAATTAAAGCTATACAAAATGTATATGACAATTGCATATCTAAAATTAAAATTGGCAGTAAATTGTCACATGTTTTGCGATAAATAAAGGTCTTCGTCAAGGTTGTTGTGTATAACCGACTCTGTGTAAAATGTATGTACAGTTGAAATATTAAAGAATTGGAGGAGTAAATGTTCAAGCATAGGAATTCCTATTTTAAAACAACAAAACTTTATACAACTTGTATTTTGCAGATGATCAATTGTTACCTTGCACAAGATTATGACGATTTAGAATCCTATGAATAGAAATTGGGGCTTAAATTCGAAACAAAACAACAATATTTATCAATTGGTGAACCGAGAACAAAATTAATTTTTTTAGAATGGAGAAACAATAAAATCTTGTAGTGAGATCACCTATTTAGGAATATTAAAATTAAATAAAAATGGGAGTTATGAAGAGGAAATAAGAAATAGAAATAACAAAGGAAACTTTGCAATTGCTTGCCTCAATGGAATAGTGGGTGATAAAAATATAAGTAATAAAAATAAAATGAATATATATCAAACAATTGTTAAAAGCAATCATTACTTATGAAGCAGAAAGTTGGGGGGTTGGGACCATTAACAACAAAAAAAAAACCAAATAAGTATATTTGGTAACGGAAATGGATTTTATAAGAAGGGCAGCAAGAATTTCAAGAAGAGAAAACATTAGGAACTCAGTTATAAGGGAGAAAATGAAGATTGAAGACACTATTTTAGATTATACTAAAACTCAGCAATTAAGATGGTGCGGACATGTCCAGCGAATGGAAGAGGATCGACTACCAAAATCTGTTATGGAATAGAAACCTGAAGGAAGACGAGGCAGAGAAAGACCTAAAACCTCCTGGAGTCAGGGAATATGTTTATACATGAAGGAGAAACTTCTACAACCAAGAGATTGGATGGACCGACAAAATTGACTATTAGGAATCGGACGATGTCAAGGACATTAATCAACCGATGATATATATATATATATATATAAGTCCAATTGCTATCAAAACAAAACTATTGTACAAATGCCACTCAAGTGTTTTAAATAATACTTCAATTTGAAACAGCATTCAGTACAGATATTTATTATTTTAATTGAAAGCGAAATATCAGTCACACAATACCTACGTAAACTATACTAATTCCTTAGCAGTAAAATTTATGTTCTGGTTTTTCTGAATGTATCTTTGTTCTGTGAACACCTAAGTTGGTGAAACGCTAATTTTCTCGTGCCAGTTATTTAAATGTGTCGATCCGCAATGAAAACAAAGACCGATTTTTAATTTCGGGTTTTAGGTAAACATCAAATTATAATGGTCGGATTTCTCTGATTTTTTATACAATACATTATTCGTTTTATTTCAGTAAATATACTGCATTTTAGCGCGAAACAGTAAACTGTTCGCGTTAGAGCGATTTGTAGATTTTCGTTTCAGGTGTACTGTTAAACATAGAAGTCAGATTTTTCTGGTTAACGAATTCGACCCGTCTTTCTACTATATTGCAATATGCCGAGTTTTATAAAAATACTTTTATTTAAAGTTATATTTAGATATGAAAATAATCTTAAAATACAAAATTATTAACTTTAACTTATTATTTAGGTAATATTAAAACCCTGCTTCAAACTGCGCCACTCGGCACAAACATTTAATTATATTATACATATGTATGTATGTACGTATGGATATATGTAAATTTATTATTCAAAAGTGTTCTTGATTGATGTGTTTATGTTTCTTGTAATCATCCATTGTAATTAATCGAAAAATCCACCCGACATTTTTTTCATAAGATATTCTGACAGTCTACAAAGTTTATTGGAACTTGTACAGTAATAATAATAATAATAATAATAATAATAATATGTTCTTATGTATATATTCCTCCATCTCCGAGATGTAAATGGAAAGTATCTTAAGAAACATTTATATTGTTGACGAATGTCTGTTTCTCTTTACTTGGAAAATGTTTGTTTGTATGTCTCTCACTATTTCTTTGACGAATTCATTTCCCGGAATATTTCATAATATTTCTTTCAAACCTTTTATATTCGTCTACATTTCTCTTAAAGTCACAGAAGATGAATTATTACTCAACTGAATAATAAATAACTTGTTTATTTATTTTTATAAAAAGACATATTTACCTTAGAAGATACTTCAGAAACTCATAACTTAATACGTTTATACTAATTTCGAGAATTTTACAAAATTAAAATAAAAAGGAAATACGAAATACATAAAAGTAAACGTTGTTGATTTTCAGGTATATTAATTCAAGTAAATGAAACAATCTATATATTTAATTACAAATTACTTGCATATGTAGGTATATGTATAACTACAGTTTTATTTAAAACAAATTTATTTATGTGAGTCATATTTATTATGAAATAATATGAAAAATGGGGACTTTATATAAATATGTCCACCGTTGTGGTCTCGAGGTAGCGTGCTGCCTTGTCATGCAGCGGGCCCGGGTTCGATCCCCGGTCGGGGCCATTTTCTGGGTGAGGTTTTTTATCGGTGTTTTTCCTCACCTATAAGACAAATGTCAAGAAAGAAAACTTTAAGGCCCAAACGGTCCCCGAAATCATATGGCCATAATCATCATCATCATCCTTCACCGGTGTGGAAAGCAACGGGGAGCTACCACACCTACAATTCTTTAGTAAAGCTGCAAAGCATGGCATTTAAATGCTATGATTGTAGTGAAAGACCTGCCCTCGGGCAGAATTACTATGGATGGATATAAATATAGAGAAAACTAAATATCTGTGTATAGGAGAAAAATTGAATATATAATTTTCAACAATGGAGAAGAACTAAAACCTAGTACTGAATGCACTTATTTAGAAACAAAATTAGACCATTCAGGTGATAACACAGTGGAAATTAAAAATATAATCAAACAAACAACAAATGCTTTAAACTCTGTTTGGCGAAGCAAAAATATTACAAAACATAGAAAATTACAAATATATCAAACCATAATTCACAGCATTTTAACACATTGTGCCGAAGTCTGGCAAATTCCTATCAGGGAAATGAAAATAATTTTAAGTACAAAAATGGATGTTTTTAAGAAGATTAGCTGGAAAATCTAGAATGGATAAAGTACGAAATAAAGAAATATGGGAAATTATGGGTGTGCAAGAGGAGCCAGACATCATAGACATTATAGAAAAAAAATATTACAGTGGTATGGCCATGTCAAAAGAATGCAAAAGCAACAATTGCCTAAAATTATTATGGAATGGATCCCAATGGAAAGGAGGAAGAGAGGAAGACCGAGGAAAACTTGAATAGAAGGGGTACAAGCGACTATGAATATCAGATGATTGGAGGAAGATCAATGAATGAACAGAGAGGAATGGCGTTTGGTTTACGGAGAACGGCGGCAGCTGCCATGATACCGGACGACGATGGTGCTATTTATAATTAGTTCAAGATTTAAATATTAGTGCTTAAATCCATTTTTGTGCAAGTTAAATTGCAGAATAACCTTACCCTGCCAATTTAAAATAATGTTTATTTTATTATTACTTTTTAGACATTCTATTATTAACCTTAGTATGTCTATGGGTAGTAGGACGTCACGACCCTCAACTTTTCTAGACAATCAGCCCGGTTGACAGCCCTGAGTAACAGCCACCTCCACCCCTAGAATATACTCCGGGTACTCATTTCAGTTCAGAAGGTTTACAAAATTCCTGATCCCATCGGAATTCGTACCCTCGACCTTCCGGATTAAGTATTTTGTCTTAACGAACTACACTAAGGCGTGACCTCATTATTATTATTATTATTATTATTATTATTATTATTATCATTATATTATATTATTATTATTATTATTATTATTATTATTATTATTATTATTATTATTATTATTATTATTATTATCTAGATGATAATTCAACAAGATATACACTCCAGTCTGCAGATGACCAATTGATATTGGCTCAAGAATTTGAAGATATAGAATACCTCACTAGAAAATTAATACAAGAATATAGTTTATGGGGTTTAAAGATCAATATGGATAAATCTAGATATATGACAATAGGGGATCTTCCTCAAGATTTAATACTAGAAGAAAATTTAGGGACAATTAAATACACTGAAGAATATAAGTATTTGGGAATTAAAATTACTAAAGATGGAAAACAAGAAACAGAGATAAGAAACAGGATCAATATAGGAAAGTATGCTATATCAGCCCTTAATGGAATAGTATGGGACAAACATATCTTCAAAGAAACAAAAAAAACTATTTTTAATACAATAATCAGAAGCATTATTACCTATGGAGCTGATGTGTGGGCTTTAAATGCACAAATGAAAAAAAAAAAAAATTGCTCGCCACTGAAATGGACTACTGGAGACGTGCTCCAAGAATATCCAGGAAGGATAAACTCAGAAATTCATATATAAAAGAAAAAATGCAGGTACAATATTCAATATTAGATTTTATAAAGAAGAAAAAATCAATTAAATTGGTACGGACACAATAGAAGGATGGAAGAAGGAAGACTACCTAAGATAATTATGGATTGGGAACCACAGTGAAGAAAAAAGAAGGGTAGACCAAATATTACGTGGATTCAGGGAATCAATGAAATTAAGAGGGAATGGGAAATAGAAGAATATATATGGATTAACAGACAAGAATGGAAAAATGTGTTGAATAAAATGTGTAGTTAACTGTGAACATGAATACCGGAAAAATGTATATTCATAGTAAAAGCCGGAATAATAAAAACAAAAATTATTATTATTATTATCATTATTATTATTATTATTGTTGTTGTTGAGTAATTCCATATGTGACTGACTGACATTTACAATACACTTTTGCTGCAAAATGCTTGCATAAATATTACAATTGGTTGAAATTAGGTGTGTTATATACGTGATATGATAGAGGAAAAGTGTCTGATTAAGATATGTATACAACTTCTGAAGAAAAACAATGTTATTTATTATCTATCAAAGTATGTGTGACTGACTACCATAAATGCCAACTCATCATGTAGCTTAACATGTTCATCTACAACGTTCTCTGAAATGTGAATCTTAATTCAATTTTCCAAAATACTGTTTGGAGGGCACATTTCAAGTTATATTTTAAATTTAAAAATAAACCTAAATCACAATTAATACCGAATTTATGACGTAATATGTCATGTGTTACTGACTGACATTACTTCGTGACTGACTGACATTTCTGATTTAATTTAGAATTTCAAAATGCAAATATTACACAAATGTAATAAAATACTATGAGACTAGATAAACAGCTTCGATAATAGGAATTAATAAAGAACTGCAAATACGTTATCAATTCCACGAAAATTATTAAATTTAATTTTGCTGTAAAATAAATGTTAATTTAAATCAATAATGTAAATAAATTATGAACAGACAGGTGAATGGAGAAGACTACTTAACAATGAACTACATGGTCTTTATAGGAAGCCAGATATAATAAGAACAGTTAAGTCTCGTAGACTGCGATGGGCAGGACATGTTGCACGTATGGGGAATGAAAGACGTGCATGGAAGCTTCTTGTAGGAAAGCCAGAGGGAAAACGCCCAGTTGGTAGGCCAAGAATGAGGTGGGAGAACAACATTAACTATGATTTGAGGGAAGTAGATTATACAGGGAATGATTGGAAAGCATTAGCTCAGGATAGGGATGTATGGAGAGCTTATGTCCGCGCGGTCATGAACCTTCAGGTTCGATAGTGCCAGTGAGTAAGTAAGTAAGTAATGTAAATAAATTAACTAGCATACCACGTATTATTTTAAATTATATAAAATGACGAAAACTATTAGATACTTGATAACAAAGTGTCTTCTCTATTGTTAAATATACCTACTAAAATTGTATGCATGTGTGTATTATATATATAGGTCTATGTAGTAACTGTCCACCGCTGTGATCTCGAGGTAGCACGCTGCCTTGTCACGCAGCGGGCCCGGGTTCGATCCCGGTCGGGACAGTTTTTCTGGGTGCGGTTTTTATCGGGGTTTTTCCTCACCTGTAAGACAAATATCAGGAAAACGTTAAGGCCCAAACGGTCCCCGAAATCATATGGCTATCATCATCATAATCATCATCATCATCATCATCCTTCACCGGTGTGGAAAGCAACGGGAAGCTATCACACCTACAATTTCCTAGTAAAGCTACAAAGCATAGCATGAAAATGATATGATTGCAGTGAAGGACCTGCCCTCGGACAGAATTACTATGGATGGATGGATATAATAACTGATTACAATTTAGTCCGGCGCCGAGAGGAAAGGCAAGAAGCCTTGGCGCAGATCTAAGGGACTTGCGCTGGTTCGAGCCCCCATGGGGAAGACATTTGCTCATTGATTTTCGGCCAGTATGGGACCGATGCCAAGCGAGAATCGTGTGGCATTTGGGTAGCTACAATATGTAACGACTCCAGGTTGATAGGACCAACTGTAACGGCTGGGGGACCCGACATGCTGACCACATGTCACCCCTACACTGGCTTATGATCGTCTACCTCTGTGATTATAACACATGTGGACGTGAGGCTAGTAGTAGGTTGGTAGACCAAGGGCCTTCTAGGTCTTTCGCGCTTGGAGTTGAGTTTATTACAGTTTACCTGATGTAAGATTTAATATTTTGATTTCTAGATCGAACCACTGAATAAAAAATTAAGCCTTGCAGAATGTATACACATTTTTAATAAGTTACTTATTTATCAGAGTGCATGTACTTTCAAAACAAATTATTGTAAGTCGCATTAGTATGCTGTAGTTAGTAAACAATTGCTGACAGTGAATTCTACTTTTAAACAACCATAAAAACATAACTCTAATTAGCCCGAGTTCTGATGACTCACATCATAACATCCATGTATATGAGATCGTTTCTCTCTCTAGTCTTCGCCGCTAACTTGACCTGACTTGACCCATTGATAAAAATAATGTTTCCTGTCACGCATGAAGTCTCACGCTGTAACTGAATGGTTTGAGTCAAGATGTCTCAATAGAGAGCACTGATTCGAGTCCCCATGAGAGAAGAAATTTTCTCATGGAATTTCGGCCACAATGGGATTGGTGCCCACCCAGAATCATGAATAATTTGGGCAGCTACAATATTTAGAGGTTGCGGTCGAGAAAACCATCCACAACGGCTGGAGTATCCGACATGCTGACCACATATCACCCTATATGTTGGTTAGATGATTGTCCACCTCTGTGATTGATATACTTGGATGTGAGATTAGCAGCCAAGGGCTTTCTAGGCCTGTCACGCCATTCAGTTTTTTTTAACACACGAACTTATGAATTTGTTGTGCTTATTGTTTGATAGTTGTGCATACTCTATAACATACGGGTCCAACGCTTTCACGTTATATACGCAATGAGTATGTGATAGATGCAAGATATTAAAATTGTTTTTCTAAAAAAATCTTTCCTTCTTCTATATAATTTTGTGACTCCAGTTATTTGGTTGATTTTACAGCTCACATTACATAATTCTGCACCATTTTGTATATTCTTTCCCGATTTTTCATATATCCGTGCCATCCTTTTTACTTGGCCGCTAATCGCATCTATAGCTCCCTTTCCATGGTATGATTCAAAGAAGTTCCATTTTATGTCAAAATCCAAATATGCAAGTAAGCAGTATCACATTGCTAAATGTATAGGCTCCATCTCAAAACTGTTATCACCTCAAGTTTTGGAAGAAATCACTATATTCAAAAAACACTTTTCTATAGCAAGTATCTATAGCATACTTGCTATGTGTCACATAACCTTACAATAGAACAAAGTATTTCTTCTGAACTTCTCTGTCACCTTCCATCTAAACTAGGCAACAGCAGTTAATATTGAGATATGCTAATTTTTCCAATCAACTGCCTGGATTTCATTTTGTTCTTTGTAGTTATAAAGTTATAATTTTCTGAGAAATCAACAAGTATGGCTGCTTCGTTTACTGCAACCTTTTTCGTGAATATATTTAAATGCTTCCGCTAACTGCCTTTTAGCTGAAATTGACACAGAAAAAGGGTCAGTAAATATTTTATGGAACAGCTGAGCCGAACAGTATACTAGATTTCCTAAACCATGCTTATGTTAATCCTCAGCGGAGTGCAGCAAGCAACTGACTATACCATGCGTATTAGCTACATATACATACACATTATATATATATATATATATATATATATTTTATAGATATTATAAATATATTTTTGACATTTGGCAATGAAGGCAAATATGATATGAAAAGAAAAATGAATGCTTGAGTCGGGATTTGAACTCGAGTCATTTCTCTTTTCATATCATATATATATATATACATATATATATACACTCGTATATGTGATAGGAAAGTCAGTCAGTCAAGGGGCACTAGCGGGAAACATAATGACTTTACAAGAAAATGTCTTCAATTATTTTTTGTTAGTTGTGTACCGATAACGTAGAATCCAAGAGGAAATTATATTCCATATATTATTATGTTGCGTACAGTAATTTTTATACGTTTTCCGTGACTGACTGACCATAGCTTGCAGTTAGCAATTGTAGGACACATTTAAGGCCATATAGAACATTAGAATGCAATTAATATTACATTTACGACTAGGAAGGACTAAAGTATGGTTTAACAAAAGGGTTTGTAAAATAAAACGAATTAATACGACCAAATCATTAAACAACAAATTGGTAAAATGTTGCGGGTTTTTACAGGTTTGGAAAATTACAAGTTCTACCACTAATATTAGATTAAAATAATACACTTTTGGAACATTATCTTATAGAATCAGAAAATTTGATCCTTAAAGATATAAATTACGTCAAAAAATTATTCCTGCGTCAATTTCTAAATTTCCACCTCGGTATGACATTTTCGTGGAATCGCTCTATAATTACTTACTTATTCACTGGCACTATCGAACCCCTACGTTCATGGCCACGCGGATATGAGCTCTCCATACATCCCTATCCTGAGCTAATGCTTTCCAATCATTCACTATATAATTATCATTATCATCATCATTATCAATTATCATTATTATCATTATCAATTATTATTATTATTATTATTATTATTATTATTATTTATTATTATTATTATTATTTTTATTATTATAGATATAATATTTAGCATTATATTTCAAATTGTAATACAGCTTTTATATATCAGAAGCAATAATACAATTAAATATCTAGACAACAGTCTTTATTCAGTCAATTACTACTGTCATATTTATGATTATAATTATATGTGGTCGTTAAATTTTCTTGTCTTTAGTTTTACTCACCATTCATATGTAAGTTACTATTCTTTTCTGAGTATAGGTAAGTTCAAATTTTATTGAGGATATTCAGTTTCTTCGTCGAAAATCGCTTATGGGGACGGAAAGTTCATAAATAAAAACCAAAGGAAATCAATTTATATAATACTCATATATATATATTCAATCGTGACTTAATGTGTTAGATAGCTCTATTTAATTATTTCGGCCAGTAACAGTCTATTCTCGAACGTTGCATACGAGTGTAAATAATATTTTTAAAAATTATGAATATGGTTTGATGGAAAAAACTTGCGAGGATTTAAATATAGATAAGAACACCTTTGAACCCGTGCGGTCATAAGCT